>CAJQUW010006378.1:0-380686 GCA_907163375.1 Prostheceraeus crozeri | reverse complement strand
GTCAGTGGCGGACGCAGAAATTTCTGGTAGGGGGGGATGATTGGTGTTGTACTCAAGCAGTCAAACAGGCGCCTCAATGCTCTAGTTGAATAAATCCGTAGATTCAAATTCAGGCACGGCATTATGCTTTACAATTCAAGCTTTTCAAACAAGCTCATTAGTTGACAACAATTTGTTATAGCATTGATAGTCTTTGGTTATCAGCAGTGATTTCAGCCTATTTTCCTAGAATCATTGAGAAATTTCATTAAGGCAAGAAATTTGACTGCAATATTCATGGGGCCTAAGGCTAAATTTGTAATTGTGTAGTCTTTATAAATCCATTCCTTTAGAATGCAATATAAGTTAGTGATAACGCAATAATGTTTGCATATGACGATTACTTGCGGATTATTAAAGCAGCTATAGCTTACATGTATATGCATACTATGATCAGCGCAGTAGGCTCTTTGAAGGCCTAAACGATTGAATTCTATTTGATAAATGATGATCGTTTTATTTATAGAAATGATTCATTTTAGATTGCCAAAAATCCGTGTACATGTAGTTGCATTTTGAAATCAAAACATGGAATTCATGAAAGAATAAAGTCAGTTCGCCTTTTATACTTGTTGGCGAACACATCTATCACATGCTCAATGTCAATTTTAATTTCTGGGTGGATGTACATTAAGGCAAATCCAGTCAAACGTTCATCTGACATTCTTGATCGCAGATAATCCTTCAGCAATTTCATGGCACTAAAGGCCCTTTCTGCAGAGCAGGTTAGTAGTGAAAACTGTGCCCTACTTGCCACGGATAGGTACATGGATAGGTACATGTAAAGTTTAGTGTTATCAATAGGTACATGGATAGGTACATGTAAAGTTTAGTGTTATCAATATGTACATGGATAGGTACATGTAAAGTTTAGTGTTATCAATATGTACATGGATAGGTACATGTAAAGTTTAGTGTTATCAATAGGAACATGGATAGGTACATGGATAGGTACATGTATACTTTAGTTATCGATAGGCACACGGATAGGTACATGTATAATTCAGTGTTATCAATAGGAACTTGTATGAGATCTGTTTTACTGGATAGGTACATGTGTTTGGTACACTGTGTTTCGGAACGTCTATGATAGAACTTGTGTGGTTTGGTTCTGAGCACTTGGATACGTACCGAATAGACCGTCCGATTTGTTTGATTTTGAATGGGTTTTGCTCAATTGCGACTATTGTGACTATTGCAACCATTGTAGTCATCAAGATGGACACATTGATTTTCCTTTTACGTAGACAAACTTATGCTATAAATATGAGATAGTTTTTGATGACATACATAATAGATGACTAGTATCCCAACGTCGTGGGTTGTCGCAAAGACCTTGGATATTCGTTCAAAGCCATAGAAACTGTAACAAATCTCAGTGAAAATATCAACGCTGGTGATTTAGGTTGATCGACTAATGGATCTAGATGAGCATGCTATGAATCGACAATTTGGATCGTAGGTGGATAGAGGATTTCCTCCATGCTACACTGTAATGTATATGAAATTAGAGAAGGATCAAATTGAACGATAGGAAAAAGGGAGACATCAGACAGTGTTTTTTAATAAAAAGTTCTCCCAATAAAAAGTGACTTCAGAGGAAATTAGAACAAGAGACATTTGAAAAAAATTATTATGTGAACGGAACTGCGTTAAAATGTTTTTAAAAAGGACGATCCCTTCTCTTTTTGGCCATGTTCTCAGAGCGATATTTGTTCTACATTTTATGTACCCGTAGAAACTTCATCTTGTCCCCTTTGCGATGAAGAAATAGATCATCAACAGTCACTGTATAACGTGCATGATGGAGTCATCATGGCAGCTCTGTGATTGGTCACTATTGTGTCCTTTGTGGTGACTTTTCTAGATAAGGAGGACATGTACCGTTCTAAATTCAAGCATAAATGTGAGCAAATACAATGGTCAATCAAGCTGTCGTTCACTACCAACATTCCCATTCAATACTGTAACCGAAGTCAAACTCTTCACGGGCAATAATATTTATTCTGCCGTGAATATAAACTGGCTGATTTTGGTGGATCTCTGAGGAGGAAATAGTGAAGTATTGCCCGGCTGCGGAAGGACGTTTGTGGTGGCAGAGAATGTTGATGAGAGTCGTGAACAACGCTCTTACACGAGTTGCAAGATTCTGGCTCAAACGAAGTATTTCGCCCACTAGCTCAACGGAGCTTGTAACCGGAATAACTCTCGCTGTTGGTGCAGCAGTATCCAACGGAAACTCAACACGATGTCTCCATGACGCATTAAATTCACCGTCCAGCTACTATGAATGAGAAGGTTGAGAAGTGCAAACTGGGCCCAACTTGTTCAGATGACCGCCATCAGTAAAGCATCAATGTGGCTTAGCCTCAAGGACATTCTCGAGGCTGACTCAGTTTTGCGGGCATACTATGCACAATATTTTAAAGACTTTTCCATTTAAAGCCTTGCTGTATGTGCCTGTCGCTATTTCAAAACATCTAAAATGAAGACATTGGAGCAGCTCATAATTGCTACAAAGTGAGACCTCTAGCCGTATGGTGAGTGTATATCAGTTTTCCCCTCTACAACTTGATAGCTTGCCTTGGGGGGGGGTTGGGGGGGAGCTAAGTGTTATTATGTAATTTTATAACGTACCAGCAACAAAACTTCTGTGTGAATGCCTTGTAAACATTTGTATATAATGTTGTAAGTACTAAAGCAAAAATTGGTTATTGTAATTATCAATTTCCATATTAGAATAAAAAAATGTCTGTAAAACGGAAGTCTATCTTCGTCGTCAAATCGAAACGGTCCTTCAAACCTTCCAAGTCAGTTTAAAAAGGGCGTTGCGAAAGTTAAACAGGATACATGAATAATAAGAAGAAGCTGTAAATTGATTTCAAAATTCAAGTGATGATTTCATTCGTGATTTAAGCTTTTGCAATACACAAATGTCCTACCTATTTACAAGCCTCTGTTGAATGCTGGCTCTTTGAATAGCATAAAAAAGTTTTCAAATCCAACGAGTAGTGATAAGAAAAGGCGAAACTTAATTCAGCGCGGTGGTGGTGGGTTTTTTTGTTTTGGTTTTTTACTAAGTATGTTAAATGATATTGGAAACAGTATTAATGGTGTAATCAATAGTCCGCTTGGAAGGATTGCAGCAACTGCTGCAATGTAATATAAGGTTAGCGAATCATAAAGTGACACGTCATCACTTTGATTGATGAGTCATAAAAAGGTGTATATAAGGAAGACGCTTTAATGATATGTTAACAAACCACTTTCAAGTGACAATTCATTTGCGCTGGTTGAAAGCTCCGAATTAGTACTTGTTGAAACATGACTCAGAAAATGTATACAATCAGAAGAAGGTGACGCTTTTGAGCAAGATCTCTTGAAGCTTCGTCCGACACGAAAGGTGCAAGGGATTGGAAATACGTTCTACTTTCAAACCTTGAATTATGGTGATGATGGCTTTTATCTTCAAGTTCCATTCTTCCACAGTAATGGTATGTCTACATCAGGGTATAGCAATATGAGACAAATGCGAGTGACTTTTCCAAAATGGCAACAGGTGATTCTTAAAACTATTGACTCTTTCGCGAAAGAATGTGTTGAGCTGCCTGAAAGTGCTCCCACTCATTGGAGAAAGGCATTAGAGGAAGGAGTTGGTTATAAGGAATTGCCGGAATTCGATACACTGTTTTTAAAACTATCTGATCATTTTCAAGCATTCGATCTCTTTACAAACGCGATGGAATGTGAGGATCTCAAACGGGGCCGCTATATGGGCTTAGTTCACGTTACCGGACTTTATATTGGCTCACATGGTTCGACTGGTAAAGTCGCATCTTTACAAATGAAGGTTCTTCAACTAGACTATGAACCACTACCAATTGATAAATGTTTAATTAACATTGATAAGACTGCTTCAAGTGATGGGAAGGAAGAGAGCAAAAAGCGAGGTCGGAAATCTAAAGATGGGAATCCTAAATTGAAGTTGAAGCGCCAAGATGCTGACTTGAAAACTTTATATAATCCTAATTGTGATGAGGAAACACAAATGTTTTAATTTGTAAATGTAACTTGAAAGTTTCTATTCTGAATGTAAATAAACTTGATCTGGAACATGTGTCTGTTTTGTTGTTCTAAGCAAAATTAGCGGGATGATGAGTTTAATGTTAATGGAATTATAAGATGACAGATTTTCGTCTATTCACTGATCGCACAATGTGTGTCGCTGGACCAAGTCAGTCCGGTAAAACTACATTTGTAACTGAATTGCTACAATATAGAAATGAAATGTTTAACAATGAAATTAAGAGAGTCAAATGGTATTATGGAATATTTCAACCACAACTACATTCTGCACTTCGCCAGAAAGGTTATGAGGTGAAGCAAGGGTTGCCATCAACTGAGGATATCAAAGCAGGTGACTTACTAGTATTAGATGATCTATTACGAGAAAGCAAATCTTCAAAGGATGTAACTGAAATGTTCATTGAAACTGCACATCATAGGGAAGCTTTTATTATCTACATCACCCAAAACATCTTCGATGGAGGGAAAGAGCAAAGAACTAGAAGTTTAAATACACATTATTTGGCAATATTTAAAAATCCAAGAGATAGCAGTCAGATACATCATCTCAGTAGACAGATATTACCTCAACAACCTAAAGTACTTTCAAAAATATATGAAGATGTAACAAAGAAACCACATGGTTATCTATTTATTGATCTAACCCAGGAATGTCCGGAACGACTTCGATTTCGAACAAATATCATACCTAATTCCGCTGAACCAATGACAGTTTTCTCGGTTCACAGTTAGTTTTAAGCAATGTACTTTGTTGCCTTATTATTTTCAAACATGTCGTATTCAAAGATGGTAGTCATTCCTCAAGAGGAGTATGTACAATTGACTACATTACAAAGTGCACAGGAAGTCAAAAATATAGATCAACCTATTACGAATCAACTTAAGGAACTAACACAAAAGGATATGGAAATTCAGAAGATTAGGGATCCCTATCGACGAATGCAGTTAGCAGCTGAAAACATTGACGAAAGGCGACAGATTCGTGACAAGTTGCGACGATTTATAACCTTGTCAACACCTCGACCATATCGTGTGCGCGCTGAGCGATTATTTGACTTCATTGATCCACATGTGAAGTTCAATGAGAGAGGGGAGATAATAGATGAAACAACTGGTGATGTTATTAGAAATAGTCACATAGATGACCTTCTGCAATATGCTGTTAGAGATGTAAGGCGAAAACTAGGTGCACCACAAGGGTGGACATATTTTCAGAAAATTTTATCTGATCAAAATGTACCTCACAATATTATTGGAGGACCGACTGTGAATGAATTGGTTAAGGGTCACTTACAAGATGGATCAAAGAGTAAAACACCCACGATGGCGGTTAAGCGAGAGCTTCATGATCCCGATGATCTGCAACCAAAAAGAGCTACTAGGCGCTCAATGCGTGTTGCGAAGGAGTATAGTAAATATTAAGCAAATATGAATTAAGCCTTGCCTCTCTCATATCATGTCGTTACAAAAATTTTGCTGTTGTTTGAAATCTGCGCTCGAAGGCAAAGGAGAAGAGGGCATAGAGGTTGATATCAATTGTGTTAGCAGTTGCTGTGCGAGTAATACGCGTGCAAATCAGAACAAAGACGATGAGTACAGCAGTGAAACTCAGAAAGATTTATTACGACTTAAATCATCCCGCAAGTTTCAGTCGTCCGGAGGTTCTAGCTCGTGCAGCAGGTGTGGGAATAGAGAAAGTCAAGAAGTGGTTGAGGAGTCAACCGACTTACACTCTTCACAAAAATGCGAGAAAGCGGTTTCCAACAAGAAAATATGTTGTTAACAATATAGATAGTCAATGGCAAGCGGACTTGGCTGACATGCAACAGATATCACAGTACAATGATGGCTATAAATACATCTTAACCGTAATAGATATTTTATCTCGCTATGCTTGGGCACGTGCGCTGAAATCTAAACGAGGACCAGAAGTTGAAGCGGCTTTTCAGAGCATATTCGATGAGGGGCGTGTTCCGCAAAGAATACAGACCGATCAAGGGAAGGAATTCGAAAACTCTCATGTTCGAAGTCTCCTTAAAAGTCATAATGTGGAATTGTTTAGTGTCAAAAGTGCTTATAAAGCTGCCATGGTTGAGAGGTTCAATCGCACACTGAAGACAAAAATATGGCGCTATTTCACTGCAAAAAATACACATGTTTGGGTAGGTGAGCTGCAGAAATTTGTTAAGAATTACAATGAAAGCTACCATCGAATCATCAAGATGAAACCAGTTGATGTTACCCCAGATAATGCGATGGATGTATGGCTTCGATTGTATGATAAGAAAGCGAAAAACATTTCCAATGAAAAGAAAATTAATGTTGGTGATAGAGTTCGGATTTCAAAGGTCAAGTCTACATTTGAGAAGGGGTATCTACCTAATTGGACTGAAGAAGAGTTTTTTGTGGATGAAGTAAATACAAAATTTAGGCCCACCATGTATAAATTAATAGATTACCATGGCAATCCAATTGAAGGAAAATTTTACTCTTATGAATTGCAAGTAGTAGACAGAAGTGAAGAGGTGTATATGATTGATAAAATAATTAGGAGGAAGGGTCATGGCAATCAAAGAAATATCTAGTTAAATGGAAAGGATATCCGATTCATTCAATAGCTGGATAACGCACCAGGATCTACAAAATGTGGAGATGGGAGACACTCGTAACTTTTAAGCTAATATAACATGTGACTTCTTCCATATATGACTTTAACATGTCTACTAACTTCAATATCATTCTTCCAAGCAATAGCAACCCCAAGATATTCCCAAGTAACAAACCATCTCTATACTCTGTTGAATTAGCTAATCCAATTACTCTGCATGGACCCCATGAAGTTGCTCTAACTGAAATTACTTATTACAACGATATCAGTTTGCTAAAGAACAACTATTTTGAATTACATAAAGAAGTGCGAGAGAAGGATGATTGCTTTCGCATATTTCAAAATAGTCTATATGGTACATGGGCTTTTCATCATCTAACTTTACATCCTTTTTCAACATCTTTACCATCTGTCCAAAACATGATTAAAATTCAAAAGGCATTTGCAACGTCAACTTTTGATTCTAAGGTTCCCACAATGAGCTTGCAAGATACAGAAAAGGAAATCGGTAGAATGTTTGAACGAATAAATGATCTCTTCAAGCTGACTTTGAATAAATTCTACAAACCAGTCATAAAGGGGTCAACAAAATTGATGAAGGAAGGGAAGCATGTTCTTCTTGTATTAGGTAAGGATTTGAGTCATACTTTTGGGTATTCCAGAACAACTTTCTCATCAAGGTATTGGTACAATGGACGTGGGTGGAATTCGGAGAGGAAAGTCACTGATTTTCAATGTAGAATTGTGCCATTGTACTGCATTACAAAGAAGGAGCATCCGAGTAAAAAATAAATTTGAGGTCATTAGAAGTGTTGAAGACTTTACAAGAAAGTTTCAAGGATCAGTGCCAGAAACGTTAATGACTGTGAATATAAGAAAGAGAAAGTAACTTTATTTACTGTTGAAACGGAGGCAGAATTTATTGTTTTTACTAAAAAGACACCATTGGAAAAGTCTGAGTCCGCTGTTATTGAATTTGGATCTGAAATGATTGGGATGTTTAAGGGCCTTGAAAGCGCACCTTGGTTGACAGAATTAAATGATACATTCAAGGTTCAATTGTCCTCTTCTAAACTCAAAGCATCAACAAATGCTTCATGGGATATCCACGTATACAGCGAAGACATATCGGGTGATGAATTGTCTACTTCCAGTGAACTTGTAAAAAGAGTTAATTTGAACATTGAAAGCTTGAAAACGCCATCTGAATTGTGTACAAAGTTAAATGAGTTTGGTGTAGATTACCTTGATTCAGATGAATATCACTTTTCTTATGACCCACATAAGAAACGCATGATTCTAAAGGTAGGGAAGAACTCTCTTATCAAGCTGGATAGCGTGTTAACGACCACATTGGGATTCTCAAAATCAACTATTTATGAAGGTACATCAAAAGGCGATACAACCCCATCACTAGAGCGTGATATAAGTAAGTTATACGTCTATTGTAACATTATTGAATATACAAGGGTTGGCGACATTGAGGCCCACTTCTGCGCACATTTCCTCTCTCATCCGTAAGGAAGCAACTAATCAATCGAGAATTTTTTAATACAATGTATCTACCAATCAGCCGAAATTTTATCAATAGAATTGACATATCAATTCATGATGACGCAGGAGAAGTAGTACCGTTCTGTGGTGGTGTTACTGTTTTGACCCTACATATTAGGTCACGAGAATAAGGCTTTACGCTATTGTGACTTCCATAGTTATTCAATTGTCATAATGACAGGCATTTACAGTAGACCATCATATCACAGCGGTTATCCCGTGTTTTGTTGGAGGTAGACGACAAGTTGGAGGAGGCATATTTGGTGCACTAAGACGTATGGTTCTTCCAACACTCAAAAAGTATGGCGTACCAATCATGAAGCGTGTTGGAAGCAGGGCTTTAGATTTTGGTGCAAATGTTGCAGCTGATGCGCTTCAAGGTGAGGATATCGGTGAATCTATGAAAATGCGCGCGCAGCAATCTTCCATAGACGCATTAGATGATTTAACAAAGACGAGACGTACAGTTCGGAAGAAGCGTAGGAAGTCAAGACAAGTTGGATCAGGCCGAGTTACTAAGCAAAGACGCAGGAAAAGTAAAAAGCCGACTAGAGCAGCACGTTCTAAATCTAGACGTCGAGTGAAAAACAAGAAAGCGCAAACGAAATTCCACAGCTACTAGAAACAAGTCAAAACGAAGGAAGACAACATATTTGTAGAGCTAATACGATGCAGAGTATCAATTCGGCTTTGTGTTTCTTCGATTCTCCCCCTCATCAGACAGACATCATCTCCTCAACAATTGTAGACATAGTCCCCACAACAAATATCGATGGTAACCAGCAGCCTATTCAGTTTGATATACCTGCCAATCCTCAAGATTATATTGACTGTCAATCCATTGATTTAGAGTTGTGTATACAAATTAAGAAGACTGATGGTACAAATATCGATTCATCCAAGGATAAAGTGGATTAGCAAATCTTCCTATTGCCAGTCTGTTCTCAGATGTGTATCAAATATTGAATGACAAACAGATTGAAGGAGGGGATCGAGCATATCCATATGGAGCATATATACATACAATTGACTCAATTTCAAAAGCAAGCTAAACAGTCACACTTGCAAGTTTCTGGTGGTATGATGATCAGCAAGGGAAATTTGATGATGTCTCAAATACAGGGTTGAAAAGACGAATGGATTTAACAGCGGATTCAAAGGAATTATACTTGAAAGGACCCGTCTATCTTGATTTCCTTCGTCAATCTAGATATCTGCTATCACAGGTTAAAATGCAAATAAAATTTATTCGTGCAAATCCTGAGTTCGCGTTAATGGCTTTTGGAGCTACAAACTATCAAGTCAACATAAGTAATGCCGTGCTCAATGTAAGGCGAGTAACAATGAACCCGTCAGTCATCAACGAGCATGCGACAGGATTGAGGAAAAACAATGCAATATATCCAGTTAATCACAGTGTGTTGACAAACTTCACAATTGGTGCGGGATCATCCTCACATGCCTACCCAAATCTTTTTCCCACTGCAACGCCAAAGGCGGTGTATATCACATTTGTGGAAAATGAGGCATTCATTGGTGCTTTTGAAAAGAATCCATTCAATTTCCAACACTTTAATGTTAGCAAACTAGCACTCTATCAGGATGGGAAATTTGTATCTTGCAAAGCATATGAGCCTAATTTCAAAGATGGCAAATTCGCACGTGAATATGGTTCTATTTTCACCGCCCTCAACATGTTTTTAATACAGACGATTCAAATGGAATTACAATGGATATGTACAAGAATGGCTACTTCTTCATTATGTACAACCTCACAGCAGATGCAGATCTAGGTGGTGAAAGCGTAGGAGTTACTAAGCCTGGAAATCTACGACTGGAGGTATCATTTGAGTCACCTTTGAAGAAAACAATTACATGTCTCATTTATTCTATCTATGATATCAAATATGAGATAACAAGAATGAGAGACGTGACTGTCAGCTATCAGAGATGAGTAACTTAAGCAACATAGAAATCTTGAGGAAAATGAGGAAAGCTCATCCCTACTCCAAGACAATATTTCTCAATGTCTTTTCTAGAGATAATTTGCCTGATTCAATTCCTTTCTATCCTTGTTCACTTATCATCAATACGGATACCAACAATCTTCCCGGAAAACATTGGATTGCTGTATACATCAATCGTTATAAAGTTGCCGAATATTTTGACCTCTCTTAATCAACCTCGTTTACATGATATCGCATTATCGATGAACAGGTTTTCCTGGACTGTTAGGAAAGTGACATCGTTCCCACTTCAAAGTAATACATCTCTAATGTGCGGTGGCTATGTACTCTATTTTGTCAACGAGAGACCATTGAAAAATAACTGTAAAAGTCTTTAGAACTATTTTCAAAAAACTGTGATAAAAATGATGTAATTCTTACTAAATATGTTGAAACAGTTTTGAAATAAAGTTTTATGTTGTATCATTAACTTGCTCTCTTTTTTCCAAAACAAGGGTTTATAAGGAAAACAAAAACATGCTCATATTTCCATTATCTATTCACATATATACAAAAAACATGTTCACATTTCATTATCTATCCACATATATACAAAATCTACAATTTGGTTTTCATGAAACATTTTTTCAAATCACATATGATGGGAGGCACATCACTTATGACTTTAATGCCGGTTATCACAATCTTTCCATTATGGAACACATGAACATGATATGGATGCCAGTTAGTCAATTGAGCTGCTGGAAATAACTCCACTTCATAAGTTAGATTATGTGATGATGTAACTCTACGGAAATCATAGTGATAGTGTAATTCACATAACACGGTCATTGTCTTCACTTTCCAATCAGATAATGAATCACCAAGTAAATGTTCCAAAGTTAAGTGTAGATATGAGAGATCACCCTCCATGACCCTTCCAATACATTGGATTGTTCCATTTGGAAAGAATAGATAGTGAGAGATCTATCCTTCCTCTGAATCCTCCATGTTAACATTGAGGACTTCCAAGATGTAAGCTCGTTGTCGGCTTCAATTTGCGTTTTATCAGTAACCATTGTTTTCGGTTGGGTATATTCCTCTCGATCTCTTGTAGATTGAGTTTTGACTTTGCTTTTGTAGTTAACATCCGATTTACAACTTCCAACCGTTTGATGTCCTCCATCTTTAATGAATGACGTTATCTGTGGTAGTATCTCCCTTGTAAAGGTTTCCCATGTGACGTCACTGAAACGAAAAAATCGATATTCAACATCTTCACGTTTTGGTGAACAGACGTATAGTTTGACTGATGAATCACACTTTATCCATACCTTGTCATCGAGAGGAATCTTGATCCGAGTCTTATGGTTGTCAATGAGATCCGCAAAGTCTTTCAGTGAAGGCAATGAGTCAATACTAATGCAAACGCCACGATGTTTTCGATCACTATTTGCTATTGAATGACAAAATGCTATTCTTTTAGAATTTGTTATGTGAACGTTTTGAACGTCACTAAGGTTCCATGTTCTAATGTAATGAGGCATGTTCCGAAAGCTATGTTTCAAATTTAAGTTTAATGTTTGCCTAAAGTTTGTTATTTTATTAGCTCAACATATCGGAATGATGTTGAGTACAAATTCTTCACATATTCATTCACATTAGGACTACCTATTTATTAGTAATCATTTCTACATATCGGAAAGATGCAGAAATTTCAATTTTAGTAAGACTACTTATGTATTAGTAAGTATTGCTACATGTCGGAAGATGCAGCAATCGCAAGATCTATTACAAGTGGAATATTATATTGTTTTTATTTAGACTTATTCTACATCACCTGTGACAGGAAGGCATCTCCTTCTCTTCGACGGTGGGGGAAGACCTAGGCTATAGTGTCCATATGGTAATGATAAATTTTTATCCAGCCAACAGCGCTTATCCTCCCAAAGTGAAAGACCTCCCTTCCTAAATGATTTTGTGCTAACTATGTGATTTTTTGAATTTATAATTGTCATATCTTCAGTTGTATCATTCTCACTATAACAGACACTCCTATAGTCATCATGTTTCAATTTTTTAACTGCTGCTCTCTGAATTCCTTTTGCACGTTTGATGCTATGATTCGTAGAGTCTAGATATTTCATGGAATACATTTTCGGTTTTAGTAGGATCATTTCCTCAAGCAACTTTCCAGCACACTCATCCTTAAAACAACCTAATCTAGCTTTGTCTGTAGTTGAGTATAGTCGGTGATGACTGTCATAGTTTGAAGAGTCAAACTTTTCACCAAAGTATAGAAGCATATCTTCCAGACGGACAGACGGTGATGTGTATAAACATAGGAAGAAACTGTCAGTATTACCTCCACAAAGCAGCGTTCTATTTATCGGTGGACATCCTTTTAGATCATTGTAATATAATTGATACATTTCCAACTTACTATAGTCAAGTACTGCTTGACCAACATATATTAATTTATTTAAAACTATTGAAGGTTTGTACATTTCCATACCAACCAGATCTTCATCAAATATTTTGTGTTGAACATAGAGAGGATGATTTGACAATTTCAGTAGTTGTTTCTCATTGTTGACTAGTTTAAATTTTTTCCTTCTCCTGACATTTTCCATTGTTTTACCATATAAAGAATTATTTTTCAATTTGTAGAATGACGTTTCGAAGTCAGTGTTTGA
The DNA here is from genome assembly GCA_907163375.1 of Prostheceraeus crozeri. Taxonomy (NCBI): domain Eukaryota; kingdom Metazoa; phylum Platyhelminthes; order Polycladida; family Euryleptidae; genus Prostheceraeus; species Prostheceraeus crozeri. Next base: position 367,757 of record CAJQUW010006378.1, on the reverse strand, counting down.
TTGAGCCCTCTTTTGAGAGTTCATATCAATGTATGTTTTTAACCAAGGCTTTTGTGTGAATTTGATGTCACTATGAATCTTCTTGATTCTCATGCCCATGGTAAAGTAAAATTTTAAAATTGAATAGTGGACTACATAATTTTTTATATCAAATTGATGGAGCAGAAGTTTCTTGATAGAAGAAAAATGTGTATTTGGTCTTACTTTTTTTCCATATAGATTTTTCATATAGTGTGAAAACATTCTCTTTTCAATCATCTGCATTTCTGGAGCTAATGGGAAATCGGCAGTGTCATCATGAATGGCTGCAGGATACTCTAAATCTAAATCAAAAATGTAGCCGATTTCACCATCATCATCTATATTTTGAACATTTTCTTCATTTAAAAAATTATCTAATTCACTTTCATTCAACCATTTGAAATTTGAGTGGGGTAGATTTCTACTGAGTGAAGAACCATAAAGGTTATTAACATCTAAGTAGGTCAAATGTCGACTTTCATGTGTATTATTTCCTAATTCTTCAATGCGTGCACGCGCTCGGTGAATGTTGGTGAAAGTCATACCCCCTCTAATTCCTCGTTCAAATAGATTGTACATATTTTCATCTTGTATGTAGTGTGGGGTATCATTGGAAGAGAAATTTAGTGCTGAGGTAAAGCTAAGATGTGGGAGACTGACAAAATGTACAGGGTCGACTTCATCCTCACGTTGACTCAATGCTCTAAACACTTCAAATATGTCTGCCAACAATAAAACATCTAACTTTAGATATGCGAGCATGTAATCACCAAATGTGCTACAATTAAATTCAATCCACGCCTTGTTAGCGTGTTCATATTCACTATCGGAACAGTGCTCACGAGTAAGATCATTATAGAATTCAAATTGTGGTGGTAGACAGTCTTCCGTCAACGTGTTTAAGTTTTTGAAGTATGAATATGGAAACACTCCCTTCTGATATAAAACATTATCACTTAATTGTGGAAATTCTACCCTTAATGTCTCTACATGCTCATACGTTTGCAAGCCCTTGGCTAATTCACTCAAGGATGCACTTAGAAATTGATATGAGTCTAAGAATTTTAGTTTAAAGTATACTGTCTTCCCTTTGTATTCATTTACAGGGACACTGGCGGATAAAGTTATATATTTTTCAGCAGTTGCTGCTACAACATCTAATTTCCAAGACTTCATTCTTCCAATCGCTTTATAGCAAACGATGTGGCTATCATAATTTTTAAAATTGTGGAAAAATATGGGGAGCTCCCGTCTGTTAAGTCTTAACCGGAGATTGCATTTCCTACATAATGTTTGCCTATATCGTCCGGTGATATGATCATGATCACGAACTTTTATGACTTCATCGCTGAATTTTGATTTATATTTGTTGCAACATTCTGCATTCTCGTGGCGTGCTTTTTCATCCGCTGACAGTGACATTGGCTGCCTAGTTGTTGCACATTGGTTGTCATATAAGTCTTGGGCTACAGTTTCTAAGTGGTGCAAGAAACTAATAATGCAATTTTCTCCCTCAAAGAGGTAATACTTGCTTTCAAATTTTGATTGAAGGGCATTATGCCAGACATGATAAGCTCCAATAGCCGCAGGTTTATGTATTTTATTATCAATGTAGCACTCTATATCTGCATAAATTACTAAAGGAGGACTTAGTTGATATTCCATGCTACTTGTTAGTACTTTTAGATCCGATGGCATTTTTTCTATTTGTGCTTTTCCTCGAATGCAAAACTGGAAATGTCGTTCTAGTGTTGTCTTATATGTGAATGACTGAGTGCATCTTTCGCAGAAGTATTTATGTCTTTTTAAAGTTCTCCTATACAATCTTGACAGCTTTGGAATTCCACAATAGTGTGCTGCTCCATTGTTTAGAATTAGCAAAATATTAACCGTTTGCCTACCAGTAAAGTTACTATTGTAACGAACACCTTTGAGTCCATTTTCATAAAAGTGAATGTTAATTTTAATATCATTATTTTTCTCAAATTTTGGAATACCTTTGATTGATACTGGTGTGGAAATGCCTTCCATATTTAGCTCAGATGTCCACTCACTATATGATTTTACTTCATTCCTTGAATAAGGTACTTCATTATAATGCAATATTGATAAAACTGCATATAGGAAGCAATCATTTGCATTTGAATTAACATTAATGACAGCTTTAGAGTTTTTTAACTTCTTTGGTAGAGGAAATGATTGTCCACCTGACAGTATTGGACTTGTTATTACATTGAACTCTATATTTTGTACATCATCTATAATCCAATTGCTACCCTTTTTTGTGAAGGCTTCAATATGATTTATTAGACTATTTAGATGATCCTGAAACCAAGCATCATAGTCATAAATATAGTTTGAGGATGATGAGGTAAAGTGTGCGAGAAAAGTTTCTTCTTCTTGAGGATTAGAACGGACATAACGAATTTGTGCAATCAGACGACCGCGCAATTGATAGCTCCTTAGTAAGTCAGACACTAAATTCCCTAACATGGAACGCATGCTTTCTAAGAATGATGTTATGTCCACAGTAGGTGTTGTTGGCGTGATATCATACACACGTGCATGGCCATTGAGTGCGCTTTCACTGAGACTAACAGTTCCATAGTTATTATGCATATTCATCTCACTATTTGTGTTATGTACATTCATATGCTGCAGAAATCTACTTATAGAGTTATACGTTTTGCCACACCGAGAGCAGTATTGCATAAAGTTTTGTATGTTAGTTGAAGCGCTGGTTGTTGGCTTAGAAGTAGATCTATTTTGATTATTTGAATTTGACTCTGTTATGCTATCATTCGGTTTATTATTGCATACAAGTTTATGTCTCTTAAGATTAACCATCCTATTCGTCTTATATGGACACTTGCTACATTGATACGTTTTTCCTAACTTACAAAATTTTTCATGTCGTTGCAAATTGCCTATGAGAGTGAACTCTTTTCCACACTTGGTACAGACAACCATGATTATTGATGAGGATTGAAATTAGCAAGCCCTTATATACATCTACCATCTAATGACGTCAGCGTCATCACCAGCCAATACCATATGTTCCGATCTGTTGTAAAGAGAAAACACATACAATTTTAACAATTATTTTTTTTCAAAATAGAAGAAAATAGAAGTTAAAGTTACAGTCTAACGCATTTGACAATACCACTATGATATAGTTTTAGGTGACTGCAGCTGTCACTACAGCCACCCAAATCGTCCATCCTCGTAAGGCGCACTTTTCTGATCCCATTTTGGGAACAGTCGAGGTGGACAAGTGTCTCTCTTTATGGTGCTGTTGACTGGTGGTTACTTGGGAGGCCAACAGGAGGTTTGATTGAGTAATATTTCTTAGAGACTCAATCAAACCTCTATTGTCCTCCTTCAACTTCACCTCGCGGGCCTCAACCTCCTTCAGGCGCTCTTGGCAACGACGGAGTTGTATCTCAACGTCTTCTTCTACTGTCGCGTCGAGATCGACATTATACTGTCGAACAGGGAGAGCAGCTGGAGGTGCGGGCGCAGCAGCGTGAGGGGAAGGATCTGCGGCTGGGATCGGAGAGGAAGGATCTGCGGTTGGGATCGGAGAGGAAGGAGCTGCGGCTGGGATCGGAGAGGAAGGAGCTGCGGCTGGGATCGAAGAGGAAGGACGCAGTGGAGATAACGGAGCCAGTGTCATCATGGGCGATAAAGGAAGGCGCACACTTCTCCAGCTCGGAGAAGCCCGGATGTGGCTGAACGAGACCTCCTCCTGAGATGCACACATCGCGGAGTCCTGTAATCGAAAGAAACAATTGTTTATCATCTATTTAGCATTTTACCATTGATGAGATACAAAAGTGAATTTCTCTTACCTCCGGCTGGATTGCGGTTTCTTGATCGGATCCACTCGCCTTGTTAGGAGTCACCGAATCATTCTGAAAGATGAATTAATCAATTGTAGACGAATATATTAATAATAAAGTGTGTTTTAAAATAAATTTTAATGAAAACAATTCTGTACACATGCAGTTAACCAGTCATATACTTACATGTACATCAGAATCATCATCTTCGTCGGAAGAGGACGTCGGAGATGAAGTCCCTGAAGTAGTGGCTTCATCCTCGGATGAGGAGTCCGAATCCTCCGATGACTCGCGAATTGAGTACGGTTTCTCCTCATTGTCCTCTACCGACGTTGTTGTCGCCGGCGTAGACAAGAAGCTCCTGTGGTGCTTCTTCAGCGACAGAGATCGCATAGACTGCAACGAAAAAATATGATGACATGTTTGCAACTCATTGACGAAGTATGTATGTTTTTAAAAATACTTGATGCATTTTCAGTTATTGTTGACTGAGACCTATGTAATGACACTTACGGGACTCGAAGGTAGTCTGCTCCTCGGTGAAGATAAGCGCGGAATTTTCGGGCAGCTTTGAACACTGGGAAACAGCTGAAAGTAGGAAAAATTCATGTTTAATTTCACATTGAGAACTAATAAATAACTGAAATGCTTACATTTCGCAATTTTTCGGCCACTACATCCTCATTAGTCTTTGTCGGGTGAGGTAGCTCACTCTGAAATGTTTAAGCAATGTTGATTTACTTTATGTATAGAAATAATTAAATTAGTCAATAAATACTTACATCTTTAGCGAACAGTTTCTTCTGAACCAACACCTTGGCTCTCTTCGGTGGGGGCATCAGTACATCCTGAAATGTTTTACAACATATAATCATTTCATACATAATGAAGTAGTATTTTTTTATTTTTCTGCTGTGAGCCAGTTATCCGTTGAAACTAGCATGTAGAATTGATGGCACTCACCTCACAATCACTAAAAGTCTCATCGATGAACTTCCGAGACTTAGGAACTTTCCTCTTAGGAACTCGCGACTTTTGAGGCTTATCCTTTGGAGCAGGTTCATCCAACTGGGAAAGCACGCCTTCAGTCGGTCGATCCTTCCCAAAAAGACGCTCCAACTTCTTCTTCTCAACTTTGGAGGTTAAGTTAATCCCCTTTCTCCCATTTAGTTGAGCACAAGGGATGTGCTTGGCAATAAATGCTTTCGCGGAGTCACTATTCACCTTTGCATCGCTCTTTTCATACCTCTTACACGTGAGGCAGTAGAGGTAGGTGCAGTCCTCTTGGAAGGAGCATTCCTTATGCCCGCTTTTGTTTGCATGTCGAACGGGCAGTTGGCAAGTCTCACAGAAATGGAAGATGAGACGTTGCCGTGCGATGCTTTCTTGTCGAACCATTTCTGTAGAGGATAAAAAAGTTTTATTATAATTTAATCTCTTTTTAAATGAGAAATCATTTATGTAACATCTTCAAACCTTTATTAAGTACTAGATTAATATTTGACAAATCTTAAGAAGAAATAAAATTTGAAGTTGAAATTGAAACCGAAAGTCGAAAATTAGATATTTATTCGAAAAGGGTTTGTTCATAAAAAGACATAAAATTTGGAAGCAGCTGATTAATCATTATTTAATTTCGAAATAATAACAGAATAAAAATGAGATTTCGAAAAATTGAACCACTTCTCAATTGGTTTAATTAAACAAGCTTGAATTTTATACATCTGTTAGCAGATGACAGACTGAATATTTAAAATGGATGAAGGCTTTATTTAGGTATCTTTTTATTTATTTACAAACTGTGAAAATCTTGTTGATTCAAATACACTTACATTTAAACTGATATATTCATGTCTCTCGCTCAGTGACTTAATATAGGATGAAAAATTAAAATAAAAAAACATGGTTAATAATATAACATAAAGTGTTCCTATCCTAAAAACCCAAGCTTCTATATTTAAAGCTATTTGGTTATAAAAACTTAATAATGTTCCTACTCCCGAATATCCTATAAAGTAGCAGAACATGACAATGAAACTCACTTTAGAATTGTAATAAGAACCGGAGAACGGAGGAACGAAGAACGACGTCTGTTATGGACACTAAATAATTTGAAAATGAGTGAAAATTCGTTGTGTGCAACTTCTTTATATATGAAATTGACAAAGCAACTATGAACAAAGACCTTATGACATCACATCCTGGAATTGGTACGGTTAAACAAAATTGATAACTCAAACAAGAATTGGAACAGCTGGTTTATTTTTAACCTTAGAAATGGAAGTGCCATCATATGTGTTGAAAGATTTCTACATGTAAACAGTAGAGTGAATTCAAAGTAATATGAACTGATGGACTGATGTATTATTTGATATACATGTTATTATTAATAGTCATATAATGATTCATATTTGAAGATATAAAACGTGTGGTTTGAATAGAACATTAAAATTTGAATTAAGCGCTAAATTTCCAAAATTCAAATTTCGCGCCAAAATTCGAATAATCAAATTTAAAGATTTTTTCGAAAATTTGAATTTCGCGCCAAAATTCAAATAATCAAATTAAAATACTAGGTTAGGGTTAAGGGTTAGGGTTAAGGTTAGGGTTAGGGTTAGGGTTAGGGTTAAGGTTAGGGTTAGGGTTAGGGTTAAGGTTAGGGTTAGGGTTAGGGTTAGGGTTAAGGTTAGGGTTAGGGAAGCAAGAAGAGTATCTATGGCACCCGGAACCCATGGGTAAATAAATTTTCGAGTGCGCGAAGCGCACTCAAAAATTTATTTACCCTATAATCCGAAAAATTTCGAGGGCGCGAAGCGCCCGAGAAATTTTGAGGCCCCCCCCCCGCCGTGTATGAAGTGTATGAAGGTCAAAGGTCAAGGTCAGGTCTAAGGTCAAGGTCAAGGTCAAGTGTAGAGGTTTGTATATTATGGTCATTTTTGGTTGTAAAACTTTAACTTTGAAAATTTGTAAACTTAGTCATTTTTGTAAAAAAAACTTGGAATTTTTCAAGTTGCATACAGATGCATACAACTAGGATTTTTTCATCAAATGGGTACATACAATATATCATTCGAATGCTCTTTTCATGCTGATTCTAATGGTGTATTGTATGACACATGTATGACATATAACTAGAGAGCTACATGTCTTTAAAGAACGGGCTAAAAACTTAGTGAATTTAAAAATCTAACATTTGTCTGCTTGCATACAGTTGCATACAACTAGGATTTTCCCATCGAATAGGTACATACCTTATATCATTCTAAAGATCTTTTCATTCTCATTCTTATGGTGTCGTGTATGACACATGTATGATATCATCCTGGACTGCTACAAGCATTTTAAAATTAACAACATAACTGTTTCTTTAAAAGTTATATGTTCCTATTTATTTCAAGTTGAAGTCTTCATACTTGATTTTTTGTTTCAATTCAGTTATTGAACATTATTAATTGTAGATAGTTATTCCCCTTTCCCATTCAGACCTTAATTGAAGACCGATTTGTGAAATGATAAAACAAGTCTGTTCATATATACAAATGAATATTAAATAAAGAGATTAAGAAAAAACACACTACATGTCATCAAGGTAAGGAAAGGGTACAAGTTTTTTCAAGTCCACTTGCACATGGATCCTGGTCTTCTTGGGCGCACAGGGACAGCGACGTGGTGTGTCAAGGTCGATGACCGAAAATTCGAGAGCGGTTGTGAGGTTCCGCTCGTTCGGCTCCATCCTCATGAACACCCGTTTGGTGTGGTACTTTTTCGGGGCGTTCTTGACTTTGACCGTGACCCGTCCATAAAGTGGCGTTCGCATGGACTTCTTATTCATGTGACGCATCGTCTCGATTGATACGTCACTATCTTCATCACTCGAGTAGTCGGGCGATGCAGGGGCTTGGGTGAACACCACCGGCTCGTTTGGTGTTGTCGATCGCTCCATCGGAGATTGGGGAGGTGTACTGGTACGTTCCACTGGCGAAGTGGTACGATCAGCAGTACCGTTCTCAACTGCGGCTTTCTGTTTGCGATCCATTATGACTTGTAGATTTAAAATAATTGTAACTTGTAAACGTGAGGATTAGAACCTTTGATAAGAATTGGTACAAACCTCGGACTTATATACTTTTTAAACAAAGGAAATCCTAACAGCCAATCAGAGAGGTACCGAACTTCCCTAAAGAATATGTATAACTATATAAAGGATGACATTGTTCCAAACTGTTAAGTACTTATCCTCAACGTTCCATAACAAGAAGCATGTCCTCAAAACCACTATTTTATTTTCAAAATGACAGCCAAGTCATTATGGGAGGTCAGTTGGACATGACCATGCATCTGTCTTGCGGCTGCAAAGTGGCCCTGTGGAAGACCTTGACTGTCTCTGCACTTCAAAGGCGGAATGGACTACCAGTGAAGTGTCCGGTACACGAGTGTGACCATGACTTTAGTAAAAATCAGACTTTTCATGAGTGGTGTGATGACTTCCTGAAGATCATGGAGTCGCCTGAGGGACGTGATTTGCACCCGTCATTTATTTTTCACGCTTAAATTAAACTTACATTGTAAATCTCTTGTCTTTTCATTTTAAACATAGTTCTGGAATTGGTTTTCTTATTGGGGAGCAACTAAATCATAACTGCACAGTAAAGTTTCACATCTAAATAGTGCTACATTAAAAATAATTGTCACAATAGTCGCAATTGAGCAAACCCATTCAAAATCAAACAACGGACGTCTATCGGTACGTATCCAAGTGCTCAGAACCAAACCACACAAGTTCGATCATAGACGTTCCGAAACACAGTGTACCAAACACATGTACCTATCCAGTAAAACAGATCTCATACAAGTTCCTATTGATAACACTGAATTATACATGTACCTATCCGTGTGCCTATCGATAACTAAAGTATACATGTACCTATTCATGTACCTATCCATGTACCTATTGATAACACTAAACTTTACATGTACCTATCCATGTACATATTGATAACACTAAACTTTACATGTACCTATCCATGTACCTATCCGTGGCAAGTAGGGCACAGTTTTCACTACTCAGGTTGTTACCGGAATCGTGCAAAATATCTGGAGCATCTTCTTGATAGTGGGCATCCTGAAATAAATTCAAAAAATGTGCAGATGTTTGTGTTAAATATATTCAAATCATGAGTCATAAATTATTCCATGAATTATTAATTATTGTCCTGTAATTATTAATCCTGAATTATTAGTCCTGTCCTGTAATTAGTCATTTTGTAAATTCCATTGTGAAATTAACATAGCATTTTAAACAGAAATGAAAGCAAGTCTGACAAGTAGGGTCTAGACCTAGGACCTTTACTGTCAATATTTTCAATTGCAATAGGGTCTACTAGGTATGTAGCCTACTAAAAGTACATTGAATGCGGAAATTATTGAAAGATCCTACTAGATCACAGTGAATCGCTAACAAACTGAATTGTGTTTTCTAGCTTTTTAGTCATACACTTCTATGTGATTACTTACCTTTCGGGCACTAAATCAAGAGCTTCCAAAGGTGTAATTGGGGTGTGATTTCCACTTTGGCAGAATCGCAACCAATTGAGGAAATCAATCCGCACCTCCTCTTCATTTGGTGAGCCCAAAATTGTCTTGTACATTTCGAAGGCTGGGAGGAGATCATTCCATGTACTCGAGTTGAAGTTGGACGGAATCAGGGCAGTCATCTTTGATACCAGTGTGAAATAGGATGAAAAGCGAGATCGAAAAGATTCAAGTATGGTATCTGTCGCGCAGCGGGATTCTGATGAATGACCGCGTGCGCGCTGTCGTGGGAGCCGGACAATAGGCTGTGGTCACTGCATCGGCCAATGAATGAAAACAACCTGTGTCAGACGCTTCCCCATAATGAGTTATACTGAATGACCACGCTTGTTAGTTTCAGTTTCATTAAAGGCATACTGTCAGCTTGGTGTTTTGCTCTAGAAGTAATTAGCGGGCCGCAACAGTGGTATCAGAAGTGACTATCGACCAATACGCCCCCGTCAGTCAGGTCAGCGGTTATCCTCTCAATTGTTTGGACCGAACTCAATTTTTGGTAAGTTGTCTCATGGGTCGCTGGTGTTTCGCCGCGTGGGTTCATTGATTTGTCGTCACAGTAGTCTCTCGCTCTCAGTTCGTAGTTCAATTTGTTGTACAATTAAACATAAGGATAGATTCGCGATGTCAAACAAATCCGATTTCTTGCCGCTCGACAGCGCAGAAGACTGTCACTGCTGGTTGATCGCTTTCGAAGCTCATTGCAGAACCAAGGGCATAGAAGACAATAAGCACAAAACCACTACGTCACCGAAAACTGATAGATTTCTAGAAAGATGCGGGCCGAAGGCATTATTAAAATTAATACCCATGCTACCTGGTCACGACATTGAGACAGCACTGTTTTCCGACATAAAGTCAGCCTTAGTGGATTATATAGAACCAAAGGAAAAGACTCTTGATAGCCGATCGTACAAATTTTTTACAAATCTCTCAACAAAATGAGGAGACTGAAGTTGACTTCCTCTCCAGATTAAATGACGCGGCACAGCACTGCCAGTGGGACAAATTAAAACTCGGAAGTCCTAACGACGAATTGATCAAATTACGCTTTATTACAGGATTAAAAGACAATGAATTGAAGTTAAAAATATTAGAAAAATTGCAAAGTTCTCCAGCGTTAGCTACCTCTGAGATAATCGATTTCTGTCAGTTAATCACTCAGCTGAATAGCTTTGTTCATGAAAAGGGCGACACTGGCAAATCCACAGACGTTGATAACTTCTTCGTTCAGGGCAATTTTAGGGCAGTCAACTATTCCCAAAACAACGTTTCTCATCTCAGATCTCCTGATTTAGACGAAAGCCACAGAGTGGAAAATTTCTATGTGCAGAATAGGTCACGGACACGTGTCAGAGATCAAAACAAGTTCACTTCAGATTCATGTGGAAAGTGTGGGACCTACCACAGACCCCGTGAGTGTCCAGCATTTAGGAAAAGGTGTCTTAGGTGTGGAATGCAAAATCACTTTGCTAAATGCTGTCAGAGAAAATTAGATCAAAATGCAGGAGTTTCAAATCTTCAAAGACAGGACAACGGTCAAATACACCATTGCGAAGCGCAGGGTGTCGATATATTTGCTGTAGGAGCCCAGAGTACGGCAGCCATAACTCAGACTTTGATTGTGGCTGGCTCACCGCTGAGCTTTCAGGTAGACACAGGAGCAGCAGTCTCTATAATGTCTAAAAGACAATGGGAACATATTGGATGTCCCGCACTGGAAATCACCACGCTGGTTCCTACTAATTATGACGATTCACAAATGAAGACTTTTGGGTGTCTTAATACTCAGGTTCTGAGGGATGAAGTCATATTAAATGCAAAATTCATAGTATGTAGTGGACTCAAAGCATGAGTACGGATTAATCGGAAGAGACCTCATTGACGCAGATAAATCTAATGTCTGCACGTTCTCAGTTGAGACGGATGAGTTGCTACCAACCATCAAAGGCTTTTGTGCTAGTATAAGGCTTGTGGATGAAAGTCGGCCCTTGAAATTCTTTAAGGTGCGTCAGGTGACGCTCCATTTAAAAGATCAGTTGGATGAAGAATTATCAATTCTGGAGAAACAAGGTATCATAACACCAGTATCTCATTCAGCGTGCGCGAGCCCTGTCGTATGGGTCAAGAAAGCGAACGGCAAGTATAGGATGTGCATTGATTTCAAAGCCACTCTCAATCCAAACATTGAATCTGATGCATATCCGTTACCAACCGTCGAGGAAATATTTGCGCGAATAGGGAAATCATCTAAATTCGCCAAAGTAGACCTTAAGTCAGCCTATTCGCAGATAGAGTTGGATGAAATATCGAAAGAAGTATCAGTAATAAACACACACAAGGGATTATTCCGTGTAAATAGGCTGCAAATGGGCATGAAAAACTCCAGTGCAATTTTTCAAAAATGTATGGAGCAAGTCCTGAAAGGAATTCCAGGAGTGATCGTTTATCAAGATGACGTCATGATTTGCGCAGAATCCGATAGACAGCTAAAAACGAGATCAGGTCAGGTGTATAGACGATTACGTGAGTACTCGGTAACTGTGAATAAAGAGCAATGTGTCTCATCGACTGATTCACTAGCATTTCTGGGATTTGTATTTAGTGGTTCGGGTATATGCCCTGATTCTTCCTTGACAACAAAAATAGCAGACGCGGGAGTTCCCACCTCACCTCAAGAGTTGACTAGCTTCTTAGGCCTGGCGACATACTATGGTCGATTTATTCGGGGATTTTCTGATTTGTGCGCCCCCTGTATGACGCAGCTAAACAGGATGACAAAGACTTTAGTTGGTCAGACGAATGCGACTTACATTTCAAATCGTTAAAACAAAAATTGACATCGAGCCCGGTTCTCCAGCCATTTTCTTTATCTAAGTCTACAGTTGTCACCGTAGATGCCTCATGCAAGGCAATAGGAGCAGTCATGACACAAAAGCGTCATCCAATATTATATGTATCACGGAAATTAACGCCAGCCGAGACCAGATACAGTAACATAGAGCGCGAAGCGATGGCAGTCTTGTGGGCTTGTAAGCGGTTAGAAAACTTTCTCCTGGGTAAGAAATTTTTAGTTGAAACTGACCACCAGCCGTTAATCTATATTCTTGGTCCCGATCAAGCCATGAAAACTGATATATCTCCGAGATTAATGAGATTTTCCTTAAAGATGTCGCGATATGATTATGAAATAAAGCACATTAAAGGTAGAAATAATGCGGTAGCAGACGCGTTGTCGAGAGTTAGCTGTTTTGATTCGATCACGCTCCCCACCGTGCACTTTAGCACCCCATGCATACCGATAAGTGAACTGAGGCGAGAGAGCGCTAATGACAGGCATTTGACTGACCTCGCCCGGCGGATGGTCAGTGGGGCATGGGGTAACGTGTCAAAATGGGAAAGTCCATTCAAGCGAATGGCCTGGCAACTGACCATGGACGACGGTATAATACGACTTGGCTCAAAGGTAGTCCCCCCCGCATACACTCTACCGACGAATATTTGATATAGCCCACCAGACTCACAATGGAGTCGAGTCAACTCTGCGGCTCATCAAGCAAGAATTTTTTTGGCCCGGCATGCGATCTCAAGTCGAGGCATTTGTCAGGGGATGTAATGAGTGTCGAAGAGCAAGATTTGGTGCGCCAGATACAACCCACAAATGGCCAAAATGTGAAGAACCATAGACCCGCCTACACATGGACTGGGCGCAGCATCGAGTTGCTGGTAACATTTTGATTGTCGCAGACTCCATCATGTTTTCTTGAGTGAATTTTATATCGTTGCTAGCACTATTGGCTGTATTCAAAAGCTCGGATAATGTCAGATTGTCATTGCAAATGACAAAACAGTCATCAATATAACGCTTCCATAGGAAGATACTGGAACCCATCTTTTTGAGCATTTTACTCTCAATGAAATCCATGTTAAATTATTGAAAGAAGCGGAGCAGCACCCATGGCTATGCCCAAAGTTTGTTTGTGAGGAACACCATTTATCAGAATTGTATCAGATAGCAGGCACAACTCAAGAATTCAAATCTATTTCATTTTTATTTTCAATTTCATATTCTATTAATAAATGTACGCTGACGACGTTACACCTATTGAAGTTGTAAAAGATAGCAACATCATTCATTTCAGCTATATCGAACTTCGATTTAGCAACGCAGGATTGAGACTAAATCACAGTAAGTGTAAAGAAATGATAATTTATCGTTCACAATCTTTCACTATAACTGATGATACTGTATGTATTCTGTGAAAATTGTTGGTGTCAATTTTCTGAAGACATTGAGCTGGTCTTTGCAGTTTTCTGGATTCTCAGCGCGTGCTTCTGGTTGACTTCAAATAGTTCACTGTTTAGAGAATACTGTTTCATCTAAAGAGCTTTCTCAAGTTGATCATGCCTCCAAAACATCATTATTTCTGCATGTCCTGTTTATGGTCATGTTCCCTCATGTTCACTAGAAAACTTGTTTTCAGAGGTCTCATAAACTGGTCTGCGCCAAAGGATATCCTCGTTTGTTTTTCCACCGATTGCACAGCGTTTTAGAAAAGCTGGATTGAATTTGCACAAATGTTGTGAAAATAACTCACATCCCCTGAAACGATTCTTACCACGTCGTCTTCCTCGAACTGACCACTTTTGCATACCTTTGTGCAAGATGCGTTTAAATTCGTTTTTCCGTTGCACTGCCAACAATTTAATGAATGTCTATATAATGAACGACAGTGTTAAAAGTGTTACTTACTTTACTTGTACTTTTTCAATTTTCATTTAGGCCTATTTGAAATATATACATCTCTACTCTAAAATATGAATACATTCTTTCAGTGTGTATAATTTCAAAACCGAAGGAAATTAGGGTCTCTATAATTGTTTGAAAATGAGTATTTTTGCAACTCAATCAGCTATTTTCACATATAGCAATGTTTTTCATTCTATTGCGAATGTATCAATATTTTTGTGAGAAAAATTGATTAAAACAGTCTCATTTTTTCTCATCAGAAATATCCCCATTAAAATTTATCTCTAAAATGAAATTGCATGTATCTACTAATTGAAGAAGAGTATTGTGAATGTAGAAACGATATAAAATACTAAGTCAACAACTATCGTGAGACTTGAAGAAATTAATTTCAAAAAGCTAATTAGATTTGTCTTATCCAATTTACATTTCATAATTTTCTGTGAATTAAAGCGTGGAAATACATTGGTCCCACGACGTTTGACAGACAATTTCCAGTGATAGGTATATATACATGTACATAGAACTGCCGATTTGAGACTTCAGACACTCATTTCGGTTGAAATGTTATTGATGCATTGCGACAGAATAAAGGAAATGTGTCTTTCTATTGTTTTACTGCTCGTAGAACTATCAGGTGAGTCATAATGTCATGTTCATGCTACATGCACGTCTTAGCTGGAATATTGCTGTATACATGTTACTGTATAATATTACTGTATGCATATATGCATAGGTGGAACCGGTTGAGATTTTTGTAATACAGATACATACCCGCATCTATACAGTACTTCATAATCAGACATAGTAGTTATCCATCATTATCATTAGGTAAATGAAAACAGAGCAGAATCTCTCTACCTTATCATCGAGATATGAACACTAAATTATGAGCTCTCCAACAATAACATCACCATAGTCCGTTAAGCGGCGCTTCCTTCAGAGCTACCAGACTTTTGACGGTCGCTGCTTCTTTTGGAAGACACAACAGCATCACTAGAGCTGAAATATCGCTCGCTCTCAGCAGAAGATGCCGGCATCACATTATTCTGGCTTATTGGCTCAAAATGGAAATTCTGTCTGTTTTCACCTCCACAATTCTAATGGATTTGTTGGAGGATCTGTGATAGTAATGGCAAGGTATTCCTCAAACTCAGACTGGAGTTTTATATAGTGGGGATCTCATCAGTGGCTTGTACTGTAAGTCTGTTATGAGAAGAATGGATCATGAAGAGAACGAAGCTTGGAAGGTGGTGTCATCATTCAGCTGGTCTTTTACATATTCTATCAAAGTTGAAGAAATTGCTTGACAAACATCTTCATAAACTTTTCATCTAAACATTAAATCATTTATGAAATGTAGATGCCTGAATGTTGGGGTCTAAAACTGTTGCCACCTGGTGCATTATTGAGGTGGAGGGCCAGAATTTTTTTATCGAGACCTATTTCCAACCTTCCTGCACATTCTAAGCTAATCGTTTGATAGTTTCGCAAGTGGACTCTTCTTGAAGTGTTGCAGTCATCCCACTGTTGATCAAATATCAGCGTGGGACAAAATTCTGCAACGTTGGCATACTTGATGCCTCAATGAATCAAAAATAGCATTGAATTGCTTAAAAAATTCTACAAAATTTTTCAACAGCATGCGATATTCCATGTTGATTTTCTCTAAAATTCTTCGGATTTGCTCTAACGATTCATAAAACGAATGGTGAATATCATAAAATGATCTACATTGGTAGGCTGCAGTGCCTGATTAATTAAGACTTGAGAGGCAAATCATCGCATGTATCGGTGGATGCATTTACTATCTACATACATGATGATGACAATGTTCTTAAAGTTAATATTTGCACAATATCAAAAGATGCCGGCCTGAATCGATCTAAAATGATGGCCGGCTACCGGCTTCCATCTCTATGTTGCATATTATTTCATCCCTAACAGGAAAAATATTTTTTTCGGAAAGTAATTTCGCGAAAACTGTACGTTTTATGACTTACAAAGAGAACAATTCTTTTACAGATGGATATGTGATGTATGGAGACAGAAACGGCTACAAAATAACATATCCCAATCATTATACAGATTCTAGTGAACCACGAAATTACTATCAGATGATGGTGGTTAAACCTACGAAAAAAGGAAATCACAAAGTTGTTGGATACCTCGATTACAAGAGCGGCTACCATGACGGCTACAAAAATGCATACGGTGGTGATTATTATAATGGTGACAACGGAGATCATTATGGCTTCTACAGAAATGGTTACAAAGGCGGCTACAGTGGCGGTTATTACGATGGTTACAATGACGGTTATTACAGACCGGGTAAATGGAATAGAAATATTTTTTTGGTGAAAAGTAGAGATGTCTGGCCAGGTTTTCCTAATTATCAACAAAGAAAAGATGTAGATGTAGATGTTCGCAAATTCATCAGTAGACCACTTTACATTCAACTATCGTCGAATCACATCAATGGAATAGCTCGAGATTCCACTTTAAGATCGAAACCTAGACTTAATCCGAAGCCTGAAAATGTGAAAGAAAGCAGTCATTTGTTAAATGATAGAGAGTCCGTGATGGGACCTGTGCACCATTCGAAGAATAGAAAATACTTATTGAAACCAGGTAGAAAGGAATCAGGAGAAGAAAATGAAAATTTTGCTGTCTCAAATAATCCAACAGTACCAACATCAATCAATAATCATGAAAAAAGTACAATGAAAATGCTGCATTCTGCCGTCGAAAAATTAGGTACTGATCAGCTGTTGAATATACGATCAAAAATTGATTCAACACTAACTAGATATAGTGAGACTCAATTCGACAATAAGTAGCCATTTGAAGCCACAAAGCTACGGATATTTATTTATATACTGTACAACATAGTCAAGTCAAAAAACTCTGATTTCAACAACTGACTCTTCCATTGTAAATTTGAACAATTTTAACTCTTTCTTGTTTGATTGTATGACAAGTGGATGATGTCTTACCTAATTATTTCAATACATGTACCTGTATGAATTCCTGTAACTTGCATAATGTATTTGCTGATATCTCAATAAATGTTATGGCATTAGAAAATCTAGTTTGTTTGAATTTTTTGTTGGCGCATGCATGCCATATTAAGTAAAAGAAGAATTGACCCTATGGTTGGGCGTAACCTTGATTGATGCTAGAATGTCGTGTGATTAATCGAATGATTCTGTAATCTACCTAGGAGTTACTGTACTTTTTGAGTAAAATGAAGCGGTGAACGTATTCTGGGCCACGAAGGGGCTAACAAATTATGTTATTTTAGTATTTTTTACTGATTCACTAGTTTATTTAATTCATTTGATTATCCAAATGACATGAGATTCGCGAAATGACACATTTAGTGTGCGATCGTGAACTTTCTAATGGTGGCTTTCTATTGGTCTGACTCTCTCATCATCACACTGTAAATAGAGATTCAAAATTCAAAACCAATTTTAAAGATATTGAAATTGTACCGAATCATGACTTTATTTCTTCTTATAATGATGATAATTTACGCTACCAAGCTGGTTGAATGTAATGAGCAATGTCGCAACAGAACAAAAAGTGATTCTAAGATTAATCTGTGCATGAATAAGCACAAAACAAATTCTTCAGTTGAGAGCGCATACTTTCCTATCACTCTCATAGCTCAGCTGGCAGAGTAGTAGCCTAGAGTGCCAAACGTAGTGGTTCAAATCGACCAAAACATGCAGATACTTTAAGTTTGTTATAAAAAGTGCATGAAATGTGGAGGATGTCCTTCAAAAGTAGCCACTTCAATCCATCTGTGAAATGATTTTTCGCAGTTCTAAGTTTGTACAAGTTCAAATTTGACCATGAAGATTTTACAAAAACTCTTTTCGACATCTATGGTCTAATAGTTTATCATTATATGATTCATAGACTATAAATATTGCACTCGCATTGAATATCGACACCTTTTGCTGAAAGTTATCATACAAAATGCTTGCAAAAATCTCAAATTGAAAATTCAGACCTACGATAAAATTACTTTTCAAAAAGTCAAAAATTTAGCAGTCTTGCAAGTCAAATCCAAATATACTGTAGCCTACTCGCATTTAGCGAACAGCTCAAAAATACACCTAGATCAAACGTCACGACTTCTTGATTTTGTAGAGGACTACAACAAAAATTCGACACAGGGTTAATCGCCATCCCCTCCCTGTATGGTTGAACTCTACGTGTAAAGCAATTTGAACCATAGCAATTAATACAATGAATATCCACACAATAAATAAACATTCCTGCCTCAGAGAATGTCCTACGATTATTATCTTTTTATACATTGCTGCTTTAAGTAAAATGTGCTACTACACCAATATTCATAAATTGGACATTGTGATAGTATCTATCATATGAAGCAGTCGTGATTTGATGACGATCTTTTCCATTTTCGATCTAGTGCAGATTATTGTATATCTTATTTAGTCATTGAATTTCAATCTGATTATTGTCACGATCCTGAAAACGGATGGAGTTCACGAAAACTCGTGTCAATTTTATACTTTAGAGAATGAAATTTGTCGAAGAAAACAACCTTATGAAATGAATGATCTCCAAAAGCATTGAATATGAAGAAATGATTTGCTAGATGAATGCTAATAAACTAAGGAGCGCCATTGGGAACACCACTGCAAATAATGTACTTAGTTAATCTGGGTTAATCAAAGGAAATAATGTGCTTTTAAGAGTTATCTCTGAAGCGAAAAGTGAAGGATGGCATTTCTTGAAAAGTGCAATTCAAATTCTGAAGAAGCAAAATTTCAGCTCCATGTTCAATACTGATTGAAATTTCAAGTCGATATGGTAATAATCCCTTGCTATACTTCTACTCCGCGCAACAGTTAGCAGTAGCATACATGCTGTGTACATTCCTACAGACATTGACATACCTTTCTCATTAAATTCATCTTGTATTCATCAAATATCATTTGAATCAATAATGTGAATATGCAGCTATTGAAATCATTTCACATAGATCTTCAGGAAAATCGACAAGAGTATTTGATCAAAGTATTTCATTGGAGTTACATGTATATCGCCAGGTCTTCGCACACTTGCAAAAAAGTGATTTTCAGGTAGCAATTTTGAGTACGTTAAAACTTACACGCATGTGGATTAGCCCGAGAACTACACTGGTCAAGTTATTTAAGGGAATTCTTTCGCGCAGTGTCGTTTGAGCCTTAGATGTCACAACTCCTGGTGTACCTAAATACCTTAACCGCACTCCCGTGCATTTCTGCTTCTTCTGTAAATGATTGATAATTGATGTCTGTAAATATCAATATGCATGGGTTTTTTGCTATCCCATGTAACAACTATTGTCGTAGTTAATTGATTTATGTGTAAATAGCTTTGGATTTTGTTAATCCGGCACTTAGATTTTTAACTCGATCATCTAGCAATTACTGCACAATGGTAGGCTTACTATGGATATATTGGCCTAAATGTAGCTTAGCATGATCACAATACAGGATAGAAATCTGCATACTCGGCTTTGAGGTTAAATATTGCAAGCCTGTGGATATAAGACGACGTTCATGTTGTCAAAGGCGTGTCTAACGCGCTCGATTGGAAGTAATACAGATTTGGTTTCGTATATAAAATATGAAATTAACATCAGTCTGTCAAGGGTTGCTTAAAGAGGAGTCTCAATATAATGATGATCAATTGTTCAAGTACATTCGATGATGTGCACATTATGGTTATTTGCCGAGAGCGTGATATATAGAGACTTTATTTTTTAAATTTTCTTGATTAAAAGTTTTACTATTAATTGATTCATTTCAAGTAATAACATGACAAAATCGAATATTAAATCAGAATGCTGCTTGATTAAAAGTTTTACTATTAATTGATTCATTTCAAGTAATAACATGACAAAATCGAATATTAAATCAGAATGCTGCTCGTCAGTCAAAGGGACCCTTTTTCGCCCATTTGACTCTTCAAAAGCATGTGGTAAGTGTTTGGTTTTGAAAATTAGTATGTAACTTAATGTTTTCCCATCTTGCACAATAATAATTGACATTTGTGGCTTTAGTGTATAGGTCCAAACATTCACAACAGCATCAGTAAGTGACATGCAAGTAACATATAAACCATTTTCCTTTGCCTGAATTCTATAATACAAGCTTTGATATTCATGCTGATGGTATATGTTGCAATAGCCTCTTAGGCTGAGAGGCTCACCATAACTTATCAATAGCTATTATTCTTGAGGTTTTTCTCAAAGAAACGCCTGCGCTGCGATAAGTGACTTTCTTGGAATTTCAATGCTTAATTGATGTTTATGATTGCTGGAGGAGGTAGCGGGCAAAAATTAGCTTTAGAAATTTGGTAGGATAGTAGGCGTAGCATGAAATGTTGCAGCCTAATTGGTAAGCACACAGGAATGTAGTAGAATTGTATCCATACAATATTCAGTAGATTGCTATGCTACCGCTGTTGACTCTTATCAAGAATACAACGGCAAATATAAATGAATGTTTCCTCAAAAATATATTGATCATTCATTTATTTCTACATGTAATAAATGTTCTCTAGTCTATCATATGCGGCCGTACTATTTATAGACTAGCCGAAATAGCACTATTTGTTGTACTATTTATGCTACAAATACTATATGTAGGTTGAATGCTTCCAAAATACGTGAGCTCGTCTGGACGAGCCGTGTAGGTGCATCTCTAGGGATATCTCAGTATGTAGACGTCAGTTTTGGGATGATTTTCCATTGACCTGGAAATTTACTCTTATTGAAGGAATTCTTATAACCAACCGACTGTCATGGATGTTGACACAACTTTTTCTAATTATCTTGCAAATTAAATTATCAATATACAGTAATTAATTGAAGCTTCTAGAGCTTCTTTATCTCAAAACTTTTAATTCATAAACGACTTTTACTTTGTATAATGAATGACCTTTGTTTTCTAATCAAACACAATTCATTTGAGATGTATGAAATGATGAAAGTGGAATTTTTTCGTTCTGATTGTTGAGCTGACTTCAAGACAACGAATTATTCAAAGTTAAACCCCTGATTGCATCTGACTGTCACATGATTTCAGCCTCAATGCCTAATGTGAAAGCACTTCTGAATATTGCATTCACACTCATCAACTTTCAGTTTGATAATAGATTTCCATCGCTTAGTGAAATAAATATCCGGAGAAAAATTTGAATATACGTCAATTGAACAGTATGCGTTAGAAAAGAATGCAAGAACGTGTTCTGAAACTTCATCTGCATATTTCAAAGAGATCTTGTTGAATTCCACAACACAATTATACGTGAATGTCTTCCAGTCAGTAATTCATGTCACATTCTTTATCCATGTGGAAACATGGCAATATTTTGTAGAATTTGAATATCTGAGTCTCATTGCTTCTAATTGTCTTCTATTTTTTATAGATAGGGATTATTATGATGGCATTTCTCTGTTCCCGTCTCAAAAGAATGACGAGTGATTTGAGTTTCGCTGATTAATTTTAAAACACAGCCGTTTACAATAATTATTCAAAAATTAACTTACGAGATTTTCGTCGAATCCCATGGTTAGTTACTTCACAATTTGCACTTGTACTTCACATAGAAGGAGCAAGAGTTCCTTTCAATATTAAAATTAATGGCATCATTTAGCTGTCTTCTTTATAGCATATATATCTCAGCAGATGTCACCATCACGATATGTTTTGGCCCTATTGGCCATTCAGTCCTTATGTATTTGAAGTAGTGACATTAGAACATACATGTAGACTTAAAATCCGTTATCATTAGAACATAGGGAACAGCACCCTGTAACGTCATGATGAGCGGACCACTTGTTAAGATACAATAGCTATGCAATGCAAGGCATTTGACCAAATAAAGATAATCAAAATTCAAACTTAGTGGTCTTTCATGATTTCATCTTCTCAAGCTTTGGAAGAAACTAGGGCAGCTAAAATCTTATAGAAATTGATTTCTGATTTGTCAAAATATGCTTACTTTCAAAAACTGATCTTCCCGAAGTCTATTCAAAATATTACTGGTTGCATCTTATGACATTGTAATTCTCCATGCAATGATAGTTAGGCCTACTCGCTCTCAAAGCTGATAGAATAACGCGATTAAATATCTGATGATTGATTGAAAATTTAACACAATAACACTAGGAACCTGTGAATCGACTTTCGAATCGAGTCGAGTCGTGATTTGCAAAGCGAATAATTGAAGACTAAACATGGGCCTACTTGAGCTTATTTGTACGACTTGCTTTATACCCTTAGCCATTAAGAAAATAGGCTTAGCAAATGGAAACTAATAAATATATACTTGTGATTTGCCTGACTACTGACAGATGCAGTGACACTGTGGCACTCAAAAAGAAATAAGCCGTCAAATCAGAGTCTATATTTTTCTGAGGCAATTTAAATTTGCTGCACTTTATGGCTACAACCTATTTTGAATGACTATTGACGCTGGCTTGTGTAGTTGACCAAACGACGGGAAATCATGTTCACAGTTGAGAAGAGTAAAAAAAGTAACTCCCCTGTTTTATGGTCGAAAGTTCTATTAAGTCAACAAAGTCAGTAAGACAGGACCTAGTTAGGACTAGGTCCATCTAGCTACATCGACCATTGAAGTCGCGGACGCCGAAGTACTGTCTTACTGACTTTTACGACGTCAACATATTTCTGCGGAAATCCAGATAAATCAAAAAAATAAATGTCAGATAAATCGAGATAAATTCAAAATAAATAATTTATTTAATAGTCTATGTCACTGTAAACCAGCACCTCCTAAAATCGAAGAAACCTGCATCCTAAAGCGCCACACACTAGAATTTTAGGAGGTTGCGTGAAATAGAATGTTGAACACAATTACTAGAACAAATTACGAACATGCTGTTTGTTCGTAAATTTGTTACTCAAGCTTATACCAGACTCCCGATTGATGTTGCCTCTGAGATGCAGATGATTCAGGATGCGAGGAACATTTCGTCTCAATAAACCATAAACCAAATTTCAACAGATTAATTCAATCGGGTGGTTCAAAAGTTCAAACTAAGCAGTTAAGGGCAGGAATTACAGGAGTTAAGGGCAGAAAGTCGGAAGACAGTCTGAAAAGTACGTCTCATAGCCCTAGTAAGGTACAAGTTTACGAGCCCGCTAATGGGCCATTTACAATGTTGCTTTGATCTGTTATTGTAAAGCATGTCGGACTCGGTCAGAAATATTGAACAAGTTCGAAGCCCTGCTCTTACCGGCATGTAGCACATAGAATAATTATTGATGATGTAGAACGTACTATAGCTGATTCGATTAACTCTTATTTAGCAACCGACCATTTTAATCACTTTCAGTGACAATTCAGCATCTTGAACATATTACAATGTCACTTTCAAGTATGTAGCGAACGGGAAGAGGCCATAAATCACAGGAAAGCAATCGAAATGATTTTTGACCAGTCGATGCAGACCAATTCGCATTTTTCTAGAATCACAATTTCGAATCGAATCGAATCTCGAATCATCAGCCGATTCGCGAACCGAATCTCGAAGTTTTGCAGGTCCCGTTTTGACACTTATTACGTAACATTATACAGTTCTACAGATGCATGACACAATGAAACGGGCGGCGCAAACCTCTCGCATTTAAAATGTTCGCACACACTTGCACATTGATTGCATCACTGAGATTGGGAACTTATTAACATTATCTCAAAAGTTGAGGGCGGATGCAGATAGATCTTCATGTATTGTTGAACTACTTTTACAGGTAATATTTTGTTTTGAATGATGTATGGCGAATGGTGAACGAAGATTTTAAGTTGCTTAATCTCTATGAGGTCACGGCTGGTAAATTAATAATCGATTTCTCAACATTGTCAGGAAATTTTTATTAAATCTTGACAACCCATTTCTTTGTTAAATGAAACGATGTTTCCACCGCTCTTATGAAATCGAAGTAAATCAGAATTTGATGAAAACTCGGGCTTATACTGAATAATCTTTGGATAAGAGAATATCAAATTAAGAGTTTTCATTGAAGAGACGTCTGCGGAAAGGTTTCGAAATGCAGGAAATATTTTTCATCTTATGAAAGACATTTTCTTTCAGATTTTCACAAGCTTCGTTTTCATAGACCAAATATGATGCTCAGGATCTGAAAAAAATCTTGAAATGATTGAAGAAAATGATGTGATTAAAGAAAATGGCCTCAGATTCGGTGAGCTTATTTTTCGTTGTTCAGGTTAAGATTCGACATAATTTTTATTTTTCACAAAAGCTCTCAACTTATTCATTCATTAATTTAGATACAGGCTCTTCGTTTTTGCAATGTTCGAAATGAATTTTCTTCATCTGTGCCATTATCATTAATAAATTTTCCAGTGGAATTTTCACATAGAGAGGCTGCAACACACCCGGTACGTGATCTGAAGATCTGCATGGAAAAGCTTCTTAGCAAGCATTATGGTCTTCAAGTTCGGGCTGTTTTCAAGCGAACAAATGTCAGCAGGATGCAATTTGACATGAGTTTTATGCAAATGCCTCTGTTAGGGATATTGTATTAAAAAGATTACCAGTTGCCTACGTCTCGTTTCGAGTCCTTAAACCCGATACGAGACGCTGGCAGCCGGTAATCTTGTTGCTGAGCTTCATGTCTTATAGTGTACCGGTACATTTATTTATCAGCTAGGTACAGGTATTTTTTTATTCTTTATTGTGAACTTATAGTCAAGTGAACTTATAGAGTAACCTGTCGGTTTTGCCCGAGGGTAGCCCTTTTCATGACTACTGACAGTTATTTTCCATGTCTAAATAATTTTTATATATTCCTTACTTTATTTTTCCTTCGCACGCAATTGGGCGTGATTTGTAGATGATTCCATTAATCTACCTGTTTCTCTGAAAATAAGCAAGATTTCCAATACAGTGATAACAAGCTGACAAATTTTCATGATTTCACACAAACGTTTGGAAAATGTATAGTAATTAGTTAATACAATAATGTAGAGGTAATTTTACACGTCTTCTGCTACACTGTCATGCAGTAGATTGTGGCAATGCATGATAACAGTTGTGAACTTTTGCTTGTTTTGCACTGTATGTGCAAATTCATATCAATGAATGAAAATAATTTTTCTTCGCTCGGGGCTTCGTCCATTCTCATGTACCAGCATAGAAATTGATAACAATAAAACCTCTAAAATGGAAATGAAGCTTCATGCAATACACAATAGTGGCACAGAAATCGCACGCATTTTCACTTAGATGTACTTGTCAACGGCTGTTTCATTGGGTTAGAATCAGTCACATGTGCAATTCTAAGCTTTTCATTGGTGATTTATTCCCCAACTTAGTTCCCCGGAAGTGCCGCGACCTTGAATCAATTTCCATTCTAGTCAACTTCAGATAAACAATCTATTTCTATGTGTACCAGCATAAATGGAATCGATGAATCTTACAGCAGGCACTTGTTCTACAATATTGTCGGATATCTATGTCGACAGTCAGTCATTTCTCTGCATGAACATTCGGCAACTTGTGGTGTCAGGTTTCAGTTCGGGGGATAGAGAAAGCGAGGCGGCTTGGCGCGGATTGGATTTTCCTATCTCGGAAGCAAACCGCGCTCCATTTCAGAACTTTTTTCTGAAATTACTTGGACGCGTGATACCGCGCGTCTCTGTGTGAATAGCCCCATAGGTTTGTTAAGATTCTGAACGAAAATTCTGAACGCATGAGACGCGCCGCGTCGCGTCCAGTGGGAATGGACCTTAAGATGACAGCCGGAGGCAAATTCAACATTTCTCCAATATTTCAAAACATGTGCAAATTCAGATTCTTGGGAGCATGTACTTCTAAAATTTAAAATCCATTTAAGTAAATGGGACACATACGTGGTTGTACAATCCAGAACCAGAGGTTATTAATACAATATTGTCAGCATGAATTTTGAAAGAAACAGATATTCATACTTAGTCTATGTAGAAGAAATTGGACATGATTTAAGATACTTGTAGATTTGAATAATGTCTTCATTTTTGTTTGTGAAATGAACTTAATGCATCACCATTGACATTTTAATCAATAATTGCAACAGCTGCTTTGTACGAAAGCAAATTTGAAAGCATTTTTCATTTATCGGTTGAGTTCTGTTGAGTATTAGGGAATTTTCTTTCAGCTTTCAATTTAAACTTTTGCTTGCTTTTCTGGACATTCCTTATATCACAAACATGATGTGTAGTATAGGATATTGTCAATGCTTACTCGACAATACTCCTTGTTCGACTTTTTTTGGATGAATGAAACTCACGGGTACACAGTTACTATGACCATCGATTATTGACAGATTGTATTTGAAGCCTGTCAGATTAAAACTCACTCTGAAACATTTGAATGTCTAAAAAATAGTTTGCTGCAAAAATGCTAAAGACAACATCTTTAAAGCGCTTTCCAAAGTAAACTTCGGATTAGTGAGTGATGAGAGTACATGCACGTATGTGTAAAATATCAATTCAGTAAATAGAAAAATGAAGAACCACATAAGCGCGCTCTTTTGGTATTTGTTAATTGCCAAGGTAACATAATATCTTAGATAATTGCAATGTACATTGTAGATCATGCACATGCCTTGATAAAACCTTGATAAAGTTTTACCTCAAATAAAAATACTCAAATTACAAGATGAGCAACATCTGACTACAAAAACTCGTTTTGGGCAGTTAAGGTTCATCAGATCTTTATTTGCTAACTAACTGTGTTGCTCCAATTGATTGATCGTATTTATTCGCTTACGCCGGCATCAAACTAGCATCTAGCCATACTTTTATATTTGAGATTTGAAAAATGTCAACCGACGGTGTGCCTGATCAAATTCGTCACAACATATAAATGATTAATTAAAAATTCAACAACCTTTTTAATTTGCCTTGAATATTGAATGCATCAATTTCAATAGTTTTAAATGCAACAAAATTTTGAGCTCAACACAGGCTGTGGAATCGATTCAAGCCGAGCATCGTATGAAATTCCGACTGTCTGATGCTGAAATGAAAAGAAAGTTGATGATACATGCAATATTTTTAGCGTTTCTGATTTGTCATGATTATGGAAAGTAAACTTTAGGAAATAAAAAATAAAGATGTACTCCTATATTGGAAACACCTTCAATCTGTCTCGTCCATCATTGTCAAACTTAATTATCATGTGTGGCGCTCTGTGAAGCAGATGTTTTTTTCGACATGACCACTAAGTACAATACATTTCGATGAACAATTCATATGTAGATAGAAGAGCGATGGCAAGGAAGAAAATGATCATATTGTATAGTTAACTATAAAAGTAAAATTTGATGAAACTAGAAATCACTTGAAGTGGTCTACGCAACATCTCAAAGCACGAATCGGCAAATTTAAAGTCAAAACGAATCTTGAATCGAATGATAGAAAACATATGTAGACCTCATTTTGCTAATTTTTTATTTAGGATTCGCTTAGCCAAATGCACTGTTGGCAAATTAGAAAACAGATTTGGCTCGAATCTCAGATTGGCCTTGATTTGCAAAAATACGTGACTTGTGATAAGAATATGGCTTCCAAGCAAGAAAAAATCTTCGGATCTCACGCTAGATTGGAAAAGTAGCCCCAATCAACCAGTCGGTCTTAAATACTTAAATTCTCATTATGCGAAAACATCATTTTTCGTGAATCTAAGACTTAATAGACTCTACTTTTATCTGAAATTAATTGCATAGGAATATATGGTGAAATCGGCTAAAGTGGACACCATGATACGCTCCATCCTTTACATATGTTTCAACTCGGCCAAAGTGGACACCCTATCAGTTTAAATTGCACACTAATGAAAGTAAAGCGGAAACCATTAACTTCATTGCCATCACGCATAATTCGACACAAAAAGCATTTCCCTACTTACTCATCAACAAAAGCACCGGCATAGAGCTACACATTTGAAGCCTATGCGCTTTTCAACTATAACCGTATTCAAAACTGCACAACTTAATCAGAAGCATAACAAGTTTTATCAAACAGATTCGATGAAGTTTCAATAAATCTGTAGCTTTGACGCATTGTTCACAACCTATTTGTATATTCACATTTTTCCTTTAAATGTATTTGAATGTACTTTTTTATATGTCAGTTTTGACTTTCTGTATTTATAAGTATTCAATACATGTACACATGAGCTAGCATGCAAATTTCAAATTGGTGTGACTGTAAAGCTCTATTTTGTTTAATTCCTGTACTCGCATCTTTTATGAGCTACTTATACCTGTATCATCAAAATCTCAATCTTCCTCTGATTAGTGGTAGATAGCAAGAAAGCACAATATGTGAAAAGTCTGCTTGCTACCGACCATTTATTTCAGACAATGGGATCACATCAATTTTTAGACAATGCTACTTGTGGTATGTGAAATCGAAGAACATTTAAAAATGTTACCATAACTTTTTCGCATACAAGCCGCATTAAGGTCGCATAATAAAGGCATTAAGCCATGCGATTTCATTTCAGAAAATAACACACGCGGGAAGGCGTAGGCTTACATGAGTCTCCATCAGTGGTAGAACCGCGGTACCAGTATTCCATCAACTGAAAATTACTTTTTCATTACTTTTATTTTTATAATATGATAAAACGCATAATTGTATACAGCTGCATAAAATTATCGGCCACTGGCTCTCTCGTGGTGTGGTGTGTGTGTTAGAGGTATTGCCGTGCCACTGTAGTTTTCGGTGGCATGTACCGGGACCAACAAAATTTTAAGCACATTCAATACGCAATACATTTTCCCAATAGGTACAGTTCATGTATATTTCCATGAAGTTAATCAATTTACTATGAGGATGGTTTTTACTAAATCTATTTAACATTTACGAATGATCAACAGTGATTTTTGAATATAGACTTGCTTCAACTAACTGTTGAAGCTTGAGTATTGCATTAAGGCACTATTGATTATATTTTGCAAGAAACTTTGATATATAACGATTTAAAATTAAAAATACAGAAATTACTTTCCTTGATTAGTGCTTCAGTGATAAATTATGACCTTTCTATTTTCCTTCATTTATAGAAAATTTTGCTTCTGAATAGACTGTGCGCCATTTAAAAACTTCAATCATTTTCAATTTGTATATATTACCAGTGAATGCACATCTTCCTACTCTTGCGATCAGTTGTAAGCAGTCATATTCGCTATACTTGCAATTTTCGGTGGCTAGCATAATTATCTAATTTACTACTCTACTAGTTGGTCGACAAGCATGAGTTGCCACTTTGTTATTGTCTAATCAGCTAAGGGAAATAAATGATCAGATGTTTCTCGGGCACAATGCTCTAAACGTAGTTAACTTCTGTGTAAATATCGATATCGCGAATATTTCAAATTCGAATAGAAAATGACTTTTAATAGTTAACGCATAGAAGAGCTTTAACATGCACTCAAATTTTAGTCCTCATTTCTTCAGTTGATTTTCTGCTAGAATATTTTGCCTATAAATTTTTTGTTATAACCTTATAAGATGTACATATGTACATTCTTACTTTCACTATTTTCATAACTGTTTCTTATTGGCCCACACAAAACTTTCAAGCAATGACTGTCGTTGCTTTTCTCACTTGATTTCAGAATCGGTCGATGTTCAATACGCCAAATTGAAGGCATCAGTTATTCATCTCCAATCACCATCCCTAAACTTAATTTAATTTCTTATTCTTAACTTCCCAGCGAGATAAATTGATATTGTTGAGATTTTCGCTTAAATACACATACACGCATAATATAATGCATGCATGACCTCCATTCATTCACATCAGCATCGAGCTTTTGCATTAAGTACTTCGAAAATAGAGTCCTACTCATTTATATGATTAAGATTTTACTTCCCACTAATAGATTTTCCTGTCTCTTCACAAAGGGGTATTTGATTACAAAAATGATTGTGAACATCAATTAAATTTCATTTCACTGAAGCCAACTATTATGAGATAATCAGGTAAATCGTCACATACCTGAAGGGTTGCAGTTCAGCTGGATAATGACAACGAAGTAGAAAAATCGAAAATTAATTGCTCGCTTTATTGTGATTTGACAGTATTAATCGCCATAATTGTTCCTATTATACGATAAAATATTTCAATTGAGATAAACCTGCACTTCATTGCAAGCAATCAACTTTTCCATTCTTTTACAGTATTTCCATCGTGAATGGCATGAGAGCTTTAAAAAAATCATTTCATTAATAGTTCATTATGTTGCTGCGGGTGCCGTATGCTGTTATAACGCAATCAGAAGCAATCAATGATAGGTTGTTAATTCTCATGTAAACAGATGTGATCGGAACTGAAAAGTGATTAGTGAAAGTTTATGATTTTATCTTCTTCCTGTGTTTTTATTGCGATTAGCAATAATCTGTAAATACACTATGAATTTTAACTGATGACTATAAAAAACAATCAAAATATATGTGCTGACAGACTTTCGGCGATTAGATATATTTTTCATTCACGTTTGGAAGAGAGTTCATTTATTAATGACTTGAAAAACCGCCAAATTAATAATCGTCAGAAAGTTTACACAATTTTCTGTTAATATTTGCATAGGATTCATGGTAAATTGAAAAATAGTATATTATTCACTCAGAACAGCCTGTTTCAGATCCTTAACTTGAGAAATTACCTAAGCCTCGAATTCATGACACAATCACATTCAATTGCGGAGCCACTCTGCAATTGACATATGATTTGAATGTGAGTAAAAGTGATCAAGAAAAGGCGAACTCAAAATCAAAGTATCTGAGCTTTTTACTCGAGTCTGAAATAATTTTATCTATCATTATCTTATCATTCGAGTCATCTTGTTGACATTTTTATCAACATGTAGACCTATTTATTTTTGTGCTTCAATGAACAACTTCTTATTCAGTGCTAGAATTTCATTATTATTTATCAGCAATTCCACTCTTGAAGAATAAATAGAAGGAATATTGAGAAATCGTTGAGAATAACATTTTTTATGTCAATGATTTTTTAAAAATTATAGCACATGTATTGAAAACATATTTAATATTTAATAAAATAACATTTAACATTCGCAGCAAATATGATCACATTCTCGAATCCACGTCGATCAGGTTTCCCAATGCGCCAAATCGTGGTCGCAAATAGCTTTCTTTTCACAACAAAAGATGCGAGCTTCTCAATTTGACAATAAATAAATAACTAATCATTCAATAATTATTCAATGATTATTTTGTTGGAAATGATCTTAAATGTTTTAACACTTCAATTTTTAATTTCATGCAACTGAAATTGACAAGTGAATAATGATATGTACCTATTTTAGCAACAAGAAGCAGTATTTTGCTGCTTCTTGAGCAGGTAGCCTACATGTAGCTGCTGTATGCATTTCAGTCAGTGTTCGAGTAAGTGCATGCCATGTTCACTCCATCCAGTGAGAATGCTGAGACTTCCATATTGAATATTAAATATCTGAAGAGTCTTCTGCTCACCTTGAATAGGACTGTACCAATTTAAATTTGTACTGCCATTTACACATGCGATCACTGAACAAGGTCAAGCTTTATAGCAGTCTTGATGACTGATTTTGCTTGTCATCCCTTAGTTATAGGAGCCAATAAAATTGATGCATAAATGATTTGATGCGACTGAGAGTTTAAACCTCCTGGAAGCAAGTCTTTATAGCTCCACCACACCACTTAATAATATTACGGCTGCAACGACTAGTCAGGAGACGTGGCCAAAAATGAGACTTTCACGGAAGGATGTACTTCTTGATACTACAAAGCCCGGTCTAAGGTCGTATCTGAGCTCCGCTTGCTCCTCCGCCAACAGTAATTCAATCGCAGCTTAAGGTCTCTCCAGAGAGTGATGAAACAACACTTTGCACATTTGGTTGACAAGTGACAATGTACGATAGTTGTTCCATTTGGCTAAGCATCCGCTGACAACCCGGCCAAATGGAAGAAATGCTCCGTGCCTATGATGGATGTGCTTCCAAGTATAAACCAGGTTCATGTAATTGTTTTATCTATTTTTCGGGATCGCTATTTTGACACACCTCCGGTCCATCCCAGTAGTGCTTCGTTTTCCCACACATTATGAGAACAGCATCAGTGTCCTGTCGCTGAAACAGCTCAGTGGAGTATTTCGTCCACCGCTAGTGACTCCTTTATCTCTTTCAAGTAGCCTTTCATGTTTGTCCTTCATTTTCTTTTACTTCGGCTTCAAATGTCTGTTCATATCCTCGATTTAAATGTTGCATGCGCATAATCAGATTCATCTGCGCGGGCGGCTTCGGTTTTCTAGAATGCAAGTATCGTATCTGTCCTTAACATAGAAATGGTACATCACAGAATTAGACAACTTGCTCATTCTCGACTGGATAATTCGTATATCGCTTATTATTGGAAATGACAAACCGTAAGCTGTCAGCCGGTTTTGGACTCCAGAGCCAGTGAGTGAGTGGCGTGCGTGCTGTGACTTCGCATTTGGTGTATCACTTCGCATACACCAAAACTCACATCGCTGTCTGGCTACAACAGTGTTTGCACTATGAAGTGAGGAATGCTGAGAAGAGGAAAGTGAAATGATCAGGTGAGCTAATTTTCGTGTGCCTGCTATCTTCTTTGATAATGATCACAAGAACCAACATTAGTGAGAAAACTTGTGTGCAACAATCTGAATTCTTCGAAGGAATCGTGACAATTAAAGCACTTTGATAGAATTTGCAGCAATCCGCAAGCGACACACAATTTTTTCCCTATCTCTGTAAGATATTAGGAATTCCTTTTTGCCCACTTACTTGGCTACAGCATGTACCATCGTCTTTCATTAGTCTGCACTTCTATGAAACTGAAAGATGAGTTCGTTTCTCACTCGCACTCCTTTCTGTCTCTCTGCACATGCGTTCAATCCATCGCGCTCCGTCTGATCGAGATGCTAATTTTACCTGATATAATTACCTAAAGACATTCCAAGATAAAAATTGTGGCTTCAAACTTAGTAATTTCCATTTTATCAGAGATAGCATAGAAAATCTCACTCCTACAGAAAACTTCAATACTCGTGCCGTTGAATGTACGAGTACTGTTTTTCTTTGATCCTGTCTTACAAGAAGAGAAACCGGATAGAACTTCCCAGACGCGCAGATTCATAGTAGCCATTAGTTGTACACAATTCTGTGAAATTTTCAATTTTTGTCTGATTCCTTGAAGAAACTCATGCTCAGACTTCTTGGCCAGCAAACAACTTTTGCCACCTTTCTTGTTAATTTTTCTTTATCTCAAAAAATTAGAAGGATGTCATAAATGTTCCCTTTCAATGGATGCAGATGTTTTATGTGTTAAAGTAATTAAATAGAACCGTGTTTCCTACATGATAGAGTAGTCAGTCTTGTCTACGATCGCTGAAATTGTTCCGAAATCGATTGTAACAAAAGCTTCTCCTTTCCTAGAGAGAGAGAGAGAGAAACGTTTATATTGTATCGTTGAATAGAAATCAGAAATAAAATACACAGATAAAAGTAGCAGAATAACAGTTTTGTTTAGTCGAAACTAAGAACACATTCGTATACGCGTACAAAAGCAAGTATAAAACTAATAGTCACGTGCATTTAGTGTCTCGTAGATGACCTTGAAAGGGTGCTACAAATGCGTGGAAAAAAAAGAATTTTGACGACGCAAAGTTCTACAGAATGGTACGGCGAGACGCCCACTTGGTAAATAGCTGGGGAACAATTCTCTGATGGAAGTCTCTAATCTTTCCAGGCTGTTGAAGGTGTTGATAGCTTGCGACCATCTTCTAGCTTCAATGTCATCCAGCTTCAGATCACGCGATTTGATTTTCAGACAGCGCCTCTGAATCTTCTCCAGTCGGTTTGAGTCTGTTGAGGAGATTCCCACAAACGCTGGGCAGCAGTACTCTATCAGCGACCGAACCAATGCTTGATAAATGGTAGTGAAGTCATCAATACTAGTGACAGATCTGACCCGCCTCAGAATGTACATGCGTTGAGCACACTTTTTCTCGATGAACTTTACATGGCCTCTCCATCCAAGGTTCGCATCCAAATGAACCCCAAGAAACCGAATGCTGTCTTGGAACTTGACAGTTGGGATGGCACCTTCGATACTGCAAATGCTCTTGAATCCACCGCGGTAATTCACTAGACCAGTGGTTTTCTCCGTATTCAAGGTCAATTCATTTGACGCAACCCAATCTGAAATATTGTCAAGATCACTTTCGATCTCAGCAAGATCCTTTGGAATGCTGGACTTTCGGACTCTTGATACGAAACAAATGTCGTCAACATACTTGATTATGTGGTTCGAGGGGAAAATAGTCTGAAGCGATGAAATATAAATGCCGAACAAATAAGGTCCTAGGAGGGACCCCTGTGGCACTCCTCCTGTGACCTTCATCAATTCACTCTTCTGTCCATCAATGCGTTCTCTCTGTTGCCTGTCCGATAAGTAGCTCTTCAATAACAACAGAAATCCCACAGGAACATTCATCTGACTGGCCTTGGAAAGCAGCTTTGAGTGACAAACTCTGTCAAAGGCCTTGGAGAGGTCAAAGCTGATCAGAATAGCGGCTCCCGTATGTGGGTCATCGGCAAATCTGGTTAGGGCATCGTGAGCATAGATGACAGCGTGAGTTGTTGATGATTTCTTCCTAATCCCGTATTGATTAGCACCAAGGTGAGCTGTTAGCTGGGGACGGATGCTTGATAGGATGACACGCTCGGCAATCTTGGCTGGAATTGGCAAGAGGCTAATCGGTCTGGATTTTTCTATTACATTCTCCGAGGTTTTGGGGATCGGGATTATGTCACCAATTTTCCAGATCAGTGGAAAACGTCTTTGGTGCAGACATTCACTGATGAGGTGATGGATCGGCTCAGCGAGGACCAGAGAGCACTTCTTGTAAACTGCAGTAGGCACAGAATCACTTCCAGTTGCCTTTGGTGGGAGTCGTGAAAGAATGCTCCAGATGCCCTCAACACTTAACTCAGGTAACCAGCAGTCGTCTGGAGACCCGTCGACGAAGTCAAAACTGGAGTTGTTGGCAATGCTACAGTAATAGTCATTGATCGTATTGAGCACCTCGGATGGATTACTGGAGTTTCTGAGCCAATCACTGGGATCTCTTCCAGATTTTCCCCTCTCCATGTTGACGAATGACCATAGACCCCTTGCGGAATCCGAGCATTTAGAGCGAAAGTAGTACTGCTTGGCCTTCAGAATTTCTTGTTTTACCTTGACTTTCAAACCATTGAACAACGGCCAGTTTCGAGCACGATAAGCCTCCCATCGGCGGTTTATCAGGATCTTTAAAAGAGGTGAGATCCATGGAGCATCATTGTCAGTCAAATAGACTGTTGTTTGCGGAATTAACTTCAGTGCATCATACATGAATCCATAAAAAATATCACATTTGGTGTCGATATCATTCGGAGCATACAAGCGTGAAAAGTCATTGTCAAGGAAAGATCTTTCAAATGCAAGAATGTTCGACAAGCGTAAGTCATAGAAGATATGTTTCTTCACCACACGCTGCTTCACCAATACTTTTGTCTTAGCAAGAACAGTAGCATGATCTGAGCCGGCTATTGGAGCACCAATTGAGACGTTTTCGGCAAGATAGTCATTTGACAAGCTCTTGTCCACGAAAATGAGGTCGAGGTTGGCAGTCTGTCGAGTCGCACCATGTACAATATTAATCAAGGAGAATCCAGATTCAAGGAAGGAGCGATTGTATCGGTTAAAGTCACCAGCCGCGATTAGTCGATGAAGAGGAAGATTACTGAGATGATGATCAAGACAGTCACTGAGGGTGTCACAAATCCTCTTGAAATTTGAATTGACGATCCCAGGCGGAATATACATTCCCGTGAATACTATTTTGGAAGTAGGGATTTGGATGCAACAAACCTCAACCTCATCAAAAGTGGGTGTGGATATCTGGGTAGCGCGCAAAAACTTCTTTGTCCAGATTGCCACTCCTCCTCGTCCAGAATCATTCTTTCGATCGGTGCGATGACACTCATATCCTGCCATTTGAATGCTCTGCGTTGGATTCTTGGGAGAGAGCCATGTTTCAGTGCAGATAACAATGTCGGGGTTAAGTGCGATGACTTGGCTGTGAAGATCATCAAACTTATTATTGATCGAATACAGATTGCTTAAAAGGATAGAAGGTAGTCTCTCTCTCTTGGAATGTTGAGATATAAAATCCGTTTCTAAAAATCCTGTTTGATCTCATCAACAACATCTCCATTTATGTATAATTTCTTATTACGGACATACGCATCTTCCTCAGGGAAATTCGTGCGGTGATCATGGGCTCTTTTGCGAAATTCTGCCAATCTCTTGTTTACTTCAGCAGGAAGATCTTCATGTAAGAAGACTTTGCATAAAGGAGAGGCTTTCTTCTTCAATTGACGAGCTTTACTGAGGAAAAGCCTAACTGTTCTTTCAGTTGATTTGACCATTATAAGCCTGGGTTTTCCATCGTCTCGTGTTTTGCCGAGTCTCCGAATGTCTTTGAAACTCTTGGCTTCATCTTCTAGGTCAAGTGTCTCAGCAATCAAGTGGGCAGCTTCCGAACAATTTGAGATGGATTTGCCATTGATTGTGCACGCTTTCTCTGGAAAATTCCTGATTATTAGATTTTCTCTCCGTTTCGCGGAGTCTTGTGAGCGCACCTGTCTCCGCAGGTGGCTGATTTCACTTTTCAGTTCTTCAGTTTCCTTTGTATTAGCTTCATGAAGCTGTGAAATTCGTGAAACGATAGAGGAAATTTCATTTTTCTGTTCATCGACCATTTCCACCACGAAGTCGTTCACTTCTTGCACCTTCGATGAAAACTCTTTGAACTTCTCTTCGATCTTGGCGTCGACCATTTTCAAGATTGAATCCTTTAGCGAGTTAAGTCTGGTATCTAGCTCGGATAGAAAAGACTCTTGTGCTATTTGGGCGCTATATTCCAAATAAGCTTTGCATTTCAAACATACGAAGAAAATGTTCTTTAATTCCTTCTCAGGCATCTTGGAATGACCAATGCAAGCTGCATGAAATTGCATGTGACAACCTGGGCTGTTGCATACGACAATTCGCTTTTCTCTATCCTTCGCTTTATCGCCAATGACGCATGAATCGGCAAAACATTTGCACGAATTTGTCATGTTGGACTGATCGGGTTGCAAAAAGGAATCGAACCACGGACTTTACAGGTGAACTGACGTTGTCAACCGATACACCACGCAAGCAGATGAGGGTGACTGAAGTTCTTCTATACTTTGACACCCAAATCGAAGTTCAACTTGAAGAGATCACGCCACCAATGACCTTGAAGTTTCTACTGGAAGCGGCGACGGGAACAACACTCACAGGCGTAGGGAGGCAGTTTTTTGGAGATTACGCGCGAAGTAGACCTAATAAAATAGATTGATGAAAATATGAGTTATCGCAGATTTTGTCAAATACAACTACAAATACAACTACAAATGTTCAGCAGTCATCTTGCAAGGATCAATTATTGTCAAATCAAATTTGTTTTTCTATTCGTACTCTTCCATCTTTCCAGATAAAACATCATTCAACCATTTAATTGTTGTGTTGGAAAGCTTGACGGATTGACACTCTACATCCGTCTTTTATCAATATTGCCGAGAAACATTCAACGGGACGAGAGGCAGTTCATTTTCGAAAACAGCCTTGAAACTGAAATCTGTCGAATCAATGGCATAGAAGAAGAGTGTGGAATCACATTGTAAACATTTTCTTGTGCGCAATCACAATGAGATTCTAAGTCAAGATGATAGATAAATGAGTTTCTATAAAACAAAATAACAAAAGTTTCTGCAACAATCATAAACAGCAGAAAGTGTCATTGGTTCCACAAAAACAGATTGTTTAACTTTTTCAGTTTCATAGAAGTGCAGACTAATGAAAGACGATGGTACATGCTGTAGCCAAGTAAGTGGGCAAAAAGGAATTCCTAATATCTTACAGAGATAGGGAAAAAATTGTGTGTCGCTTGCGGATTGCTGCAAATTCTATCAAAGTGCTTTAATTGTCACGATTCCTTCGAAGAATTCAGATTGTTGCACACAAGTTTTCTCACTAATGTTGGTTCTTGTGATCATTATCAAAGAAGATAGCAGGCACACGAAAATTAGCTCACCTGATCATTTCACTTTCCTCTTCTCAGCATTCCTCACTGAATGCAAACTAGACAGCGATGTGTGACCGAAATGATGTTACAACATGCACACCACTCACTGGCTGCTGTCCAAAACCGGCTTACATTTTCAATAGTATGCGATATACAACTCATTCCTCCTAGTCAACGAAGACTAAACGAGCAGGCTGTCTAATAATTTTGCTTCAAATGCATGCGTTGTGACCAGGTGTTCACACTCGACTGCTTTTATTGTTTGAACATTGGCTTAGTGTGCCTTTTTTGCAAGATGTGTGTGTGCTTTCACGAAAGATCGTGGTCTTCTAAATTATGACACCAGTGTCCTCCATCAGTTTTGCTTCGATTCTGCAACACTGGCAATATTGACTGGCATAGGTGACTACTAACATAATTAAAGATGACAATGTGCAAAATTCTTCATGCTTCCTTATATCATGTACATGTGTGTAGTTTACGATATTTTCCGGTCTTCATACAAATTTATAAGCGGCCTAAACAAATTTCTCGCTTTTACTAGCAAGAGTACGTGTTAAGGTTGTGAATAAGCCTTGGTCATACACGTTTTATGTAAATATTGGGACACTTTCAATTAGACTACATATATACAAGTCCTTCCCCATATTAAGAAGAACACATGTAAAATGGAGGCCTTGAAATTCAAATTCCGCATTACCGCATTTTACAAAAACTAGTGTTTTTAGGTATCCGGACATTTTAAAATGTTTAACCTACATTTCGATCTTCAAATTGAATATTAAACGCACCCGCTTCTCTTCTATGCGAGAGGAACCGCGTATCTGAAGCAGAGATGTAAACTTAGAGTTTAAGTAACTGGCAGGCTGGATTTAGACCCGTTTCTGGTAGATTTAATGCAGGATATAGAACCAATTATATCCTGGATTCATACCAAATTTATGCGGGATTCTAGCGGGTTATTTTAGACTGACTATTTGATGCAGTGTTCCGGTTACTTTAATCAAAGGTTCCTAGCCAATGTCAGGGCAGTCACAATGTGAAATTAAATTATTATTTGAGAATTCATAACAGAGATATAGGAAGTGCAGATGGTCGATACTTGCAATTTTTCAAGAAATTTATTGAATGATGAATGATGAGCGCCCGATGTTTGGTCGGATTGTCAGAATTTCAATGTAATAAGTAACATGTTTCAGTCAGCCGTAGCATACTGAATGTCACGTAGCTTAGTGGTATTGGGAAGCTGCCACGAAAGTCGACGTTTCGATTTCGTGAAAATGATTGTTATTTTCATTTTAAAATTACTTGGTTATTATCGGAGTCCTGCAGCTGCCCCCTATTGTATAAGGATAGTTCATGTGTGCTTTCTAAAACATCGACATTTTCATGTGTTCTCTTCGATACTGTGTATTGATGGATCTGAGTGAGAAGTGAAGATTTTGTTACACCTGATCTTTTTCTCAGTATTATCGGCAGGCCTACATACATGCAACACGTGTTTAGTCACGTGTTTTTTCTGCTTTGTTAAGATGTGTTTAGTCACGTGTTTTGTTAAGATGATGCGGGACTAATGCTTTTTGAGAGATTTTAGTGATGTTTAGCAGTGTAATGCGTAAAGAGGAAGAATTATCTTTAATTCTATTTCTTTATATAACTCTTTATTTATTGGAGTTAAAAAAAACAGAAGTCCTAATTGTGTACCATGTCGCTCATTACTTTCTAAACTTGCTGAATGGAATTGGAAGGAGTTATTCGATTTTTTGGATTACCTTTCATTGAGTATCAGCTGTTTGTCAGACAAATTAAATTTGATCCAGACAGCAATCATTATTTCAATTGCGTATGCCCAAAGATGGAGTCATAGAAACCCATAATTTCTCATTTATTCACATTCATTTCTGATAGGAAAGAATTTTCAGGCTTTATTTAACGGTGAGAGAATCAATCGAGAACACTTGCATCCAAAA
The DNA here is from genome assembly GCA_907163375.1 of Prostheceraeus crozeri. Lineage (NCBI taxonomy): Eukaryota > Metazoa > Platyhelminthes > Polycladida > Euryleptidae > Prostheceraeus > Prostheceraeus crozeri. The sequence continues at coordinate 327,335 of CAJQUW010006378.1, read as the reverse complement.
GCATTCAGAGGTTCAGAATTGTGTACAATGGATTGCTTTTGTAGCATTTGGTCAACTTGGTCTATGGAAAGCTTACGAAATATTGAAGTATTTATCGCTCATTCCAATATCATTTTTGATAACTGGTAAAGCAGTGTAATTACGACTTTAGGAGCACTCTTCATTTTATGTCATTCATTTTTGATAGAAAATATTTTCTTTTACTTTCATAATTTTCAGCTAAATGCACAACCAGCATATTGATTTGAATGATAAAAATGAAAGTGTCCCGACATTTCGAACACCAACCGCACATCATCAAGGGAAAGACGAACAATGCTGTGGTTTCCGGTTCAAATGTTTTAAGCTGCCCATTCCAGAGAGTAACATTCAGCTAAGTTATTGATGTATTCCGATTCACAATCTATTCAATAGGCGTAACGGATTTGTCTCTGTGTCAATAAACTTAGTGTTATTGAATAGACACTGAAGAGATGATGAATAAGCTGGGAAGTTATCAATATCAATATTCACATTGCTGGTTATTCGAAAATCGCTTTGACAACTCAGTTTATTGCATCTGTTGTTGACGCTACAAAATTGTTTTGAAATCATAGTCGTGCTTTGACGGCCTGGATTTGATTATCTACTAATAGATTTGACTAGACTATACTAATAAACAGGCAGAAAAATTGTAGAAAGTACCTGGTAAATCATGGGTTTCAATGATGCCTATAGCTAATGCATAACAGGACCGCGCGCTTGGTTTGAAACGAAAAAATTCCGGCAGGTCCGGGCGCAACGATTTATGACAGAGGTTAATACATAAACGACCACACGCAGGACTTCCTGCGGGAGAATGCTGTCTAAATTTTTAATCCAGAAACTTGCTCATTATAGTTTTGGTGGTGTTGCGAAAAGTTCAAGCATTTTCTGATGTTTTGCAGTCCTATTTTATATTTCACTTCATTTCATAATTATTCTACAATGGCAAAAATATTATTATTTAATTCAAAATGCAATAAAGGATTATCATAATCATCGATGCAATTTCAATATTTCAAAACTGCTTTCAAATTGAACGCTTTCCATCTATTTGAGGGATAAGTGAAATCCACATGCAACTAGAAAATGCTCTCAAGCCATAGGAAGGACTCGAGACGTTGATTTAGCAGCGCGCAGGATGTCCTGAGTGTTGGCAGATTGGTGTGCTTTCATGCAGGTTGAGTAGAATCTTTAGTATCAAAATGGTTGTCAATAATGTGACTGAAATGAGCAATTGCAAATATTCAAAATGCTAGAAACACGCACATTTTTTAGATACTAGTAATGTTCATAAGATTGATGAAGCAAGCTGTGATGGGCACAAAGCGTGAATACCATCTGTGGCCATTATTGGTAGTGAGACCACAACACACCAGGAAAACCACTTCAATCAGGATTAATACATGTATCTTGAATCTCGTATCTTTTGGGAAAAAGTACCCAGATCACGCAGATCACGCAGATCACGAACTACATGATAAACTTGGGAAAAAACTTCAACAATCGATTGGATTGAAAATATAAAAAAAAGACTGTAGTGAATACATATGATATAAATAATTGCTAACAGACGCAATTTCATTAATGACCGTACGGACAGAAAAATCTGTAAATTAATTGATAAACACAATTTCCCCGTCAAACTAGTTAGCAAACCAAATAAAACTATACATTAGTCTAAGAAATAAAAAGAAAACACACAAAAACATGCGAACTCTGACTTACGTAATTACTTGCCGGAAAACTTGAGCTGCATGAACCGTCATATCATGTACAAATTTACATGTAATTTATGTACGCATTTCTGTACTGGCATGAGTAACAGGCTTATACATTTAAATTTCGTTTTATGGAGCATAGTCGTAGTTTGCATAATAGAAACTCCAGCAGTGCTCTGACTGATCACGTTCTTCACAAGCACCAAACTGTTTTTGAAAAGTGTTCTGACCTTCTAGATACTCGCTTGATGGAGGCGAACTACATAAAACGTCTTTTTCCACAAATCAATCGCAAATATGAATAATTGATTTTTGAATCTTGTTCACATCATCCGCAGTCCGACAGCAAGTCTTCATTTACCTCATTCACTTTTACTGCTGATACCCTTGAGGATGGGTGAATGCCCGAAACGTTGGGTAGTAAATATGTTTTTTACCTTTAACTTTTTAACTACGGGAAAAATAAAAAGGAGATAAAATTTCAAGAATTTTCATTCAAAATGACTTACAGCCTTCTGTTCACCGCGATGTTACTTGTAACAATTAGCTAAAGAATTAATATTACATGCAGATTACAGATTGAAAAATACTAATAGTTGCTGAAAATGACAAAAGCATTCATCAAAACGTCGTCGCAGAGATAGTAAAAAACAAATGCTCTATGCCTCGCGCAAATTTGAATGATAAGATTGCAGAAGCTTTCCCTGAACAGAAATTTTGGTTTTCTAAAAATTCTAAAAGAAAGTGCTATTCAAGCAAACAAATTCTGCAGCAAAAATTTGAAAGGCAAATTGTTCCCTGCAATAATAGCTTTGATAGCTTTCTTCTGCTTTGCAAGGTGTCTCGGTTTTGGTTGAAGAAAATTTGGTCACCTTGGACAAAAGGAGGAAATTTCGCAATTGAGGAGGAAAGACTTGTACCTCGCCGGCATCACAGCCTGAAGATTAAAAATGAATTTGACGGTCTTCAATATAATTTTTTCCGTGAGTCAAATGTGAATGAATTCGGAATAAAGTAGACAGTATAACAGAGACTCTACGCAATTCTCTTCCAATATTCATTGGAATTTCATATTTACAAAATCCAATCCAGCAACTAATGAATAACTTCGTTGTCCGTAGAATGACATATTACAACATTGATTGCGGTATGTCATTATAACCCTTTTGACTGTGAATGACATAGGCGTACGGGCCGGGGGGGGACTGTGGGGCTGCAGCCCCCCCCCACAAGGACTCGGGCAAAAACATTCGGTCAGTTGCCAAATTTTTGACAGCGGCGAATAAACTTTAAAAATCGCGTTTTATGGTCAAAACAAACAAAAATACGATTTTATTCCGATTAGGCGAGACGATGTGCCCGAAATCTGGGAATTTACATGATCACCACTTAATTGACTTTGTACCGGAATTCGCACAGGTGGTGAAAATACTATGTACTATTCCAGCAACCTCCTGTTCCGCTGAGCGGTCGTTTAGTGCCCTCAGAAGAATAAAGACTTATCTTCGAAGCACGATGGGACAAGATCGGCTCAGTCACTTGGCACTCATAAATATTGAGCGATCGTATGCAAACGAAGTGATTGAAACCGACATTTCCAGAATCATTGATACATTTGCCAGTCAAAAAATCGGAGATGTCAGTTCTTTTGATAATATCGCCCGATATTTCTGTTGTATTGGAGAACAATTAAAACTTATCATTAAAACATTAGAACTTCTGAAATTTTCCAATTCGTCTACGGATAAGTAGACAGCGTTGTGCTATTTTTGATAAAAACATTTGCAAAACTTTATTACATTGATAGTATAAATTGTCGCGTTTTTACTTTCGTGGAGTTCTGGGGTAAGTGTAGAAACTAGATCTTCGTGATTATGCAAATTTTTCGGGCGTCAACATGTAATTTTCGGACACAAGGACTCAGCCCCCCCCCCTAGAAATTTTGCCCGTACGCTTATGGTGAATGACCAAGTACAGAAGTAAAGTCATGATTTAATCCATCCTGTGTAGGATTCGGAAATGTTCAACTATCCCTGTACATATGTGGAGAATTTCAGATCAGATTGATGAGTGACCAAGTTGAACTGATATGTGAAAATATTTTCATGACCTGTTAAGTGGAAGTCTAAGCTAATTTGTTACCGCACTCATGCAGACCTTTTAGATAAAAGCCTTTAGAGAACAAACGGCGTTTGATAATCTCAAACGTGGTCGACCGCATTAATTCATTCCTGTTTGAGGTTGCTTTTATTTCCATTGCTTAATCCGTTTGGGAAGGCAGCGAAACATCAAAGCATTGATAATCAAGCACAATAAGAAAAAGAATGACCAGCATCATTTTTTATATACCACTCTATTCTCCATAAATGGCAAATTGAAATAATACATTTCGTCGGCAGTGTTGTGCAGCAAAATTGCCCACTCCTGCATTTCCTCTAAGATGGCTACGCACACTCCTTTTAGCTTTCTTTCTTTTTGGTTTTTTCTGACCATTCTTGCGAGTCTGAAATGTTCGTTCAAAACCAATTTGTATTAATAAATGTGCAATGAAGATATTCGTACGTTTTTACAAACTTGATGAGGTGGACAATTTTGATACACAACATATTTCGCAGCATATCAATAATTTTAATATTTCGCAATTTCATTGAAGATCTAATTTCTAACGAAGGAATTTGTTGTCATATAATAAATTCCATTATGCATTGGAAGATTATATAGCAATGTGAAGTCGATTCGATTATTTCTTTTAGAAAGCAATCGCAGATCTGGCGACTTCAGTTTTCAAATTACATTGGGTCATGCCAAGATTTCTAACTACCCACTATTTTAATGAATACTTCGATGCCAATGAATACTTTTGCTGAGATGGCCGAATCTGATCATTGAATATTTCCTTATATTTTTCTATGCATTTATCTCCGAAGAAAGGGTAGAGCACGTTTATCACTTCAAGTTTGATATAATGAATAATTTAAATAATCATTCAGATATTAAAATCACATACTTTCTATTTTTATATTCTGCATGTACTGGCATATTTTAAACATTTACATTTTCATGCAATTTCAATTAGTTAAATATGCATTGATAATTGATTAAGTTGCTTTTTTACATTTGCGAAGGTTGCATATATTCTACCATTGAAAGTTGTTTTACCTGCGAAAGGTTAAATACAGAAACAGATTAAATACCTACTTTTCAACTTGCGTATTTGCCTCAACTTTATAACTGAAATTACATAAGTAGAATTTTTCTGAGCCTGCTCCAACTGTGATTTGAAACGATGAAAGCTTCAGGTCATGCATAAAATTGACTTATTTATTCCACACAAATAATTTGATAGCAGGGTTCCGGTCATTAGCGGATACATTCTTTTCAATACACGATGCATTAGGCAACAAATGAAGTGGTCCATTATCGATAATTTGTTCAATAAAGTTCCGGTAGGTCTGCTTTAGATTGTTGGAAAACTCATTATTAGCAGGAATTCAGAACTACGGATAAAATCGGTGTCAAGAGGTTCATCTACATGAAAAAACATAGTTCACACTCTACTGAATCAAACAAGTTAGCAAAGTCCAGATAATTTGAATGAAGGCAGCAAATATTCAAAATTATTGCACCATGATGGGAAATTGTTAAGTTGGTTTTCCTTATTAATGAGAGAGCTCTTCGTGGCTTAATCCTATCTGACCTCCCTTTTCGAAGTTAGACCAAGCTATCGAAGTTCTCCCTAAGTATTTAAAAGTCAAAAATGTTTTATTGCTGACTTGCGGCTAACATGAACGTGATTAAGTTAAAACACAAGTACAAAAAAACCGGAGATGTAGATGGCTTGGAGGTTTGAATGCTTCTCTTTATACGATGGAACACATGTGAAAGATGGAATGAGAGATAATCAATAATCAACCAAAATCGCAACCGTCTTCTAATTTTTATACATCTTTACTCCTAGTCTCTCATTCTTTTATGTTTCTAATTTTTATGTTGATTTTTGATTTTTACCCCATTATTTTACATAATTTCCTTAGATTTGAATAACCTTCTAAATAAATCAGCAGCCTCAAAAGCTATCGTCAATTTATTAAACACAGCACCTGCAATTTCGATAACATGCTATTCTTCGTAAGTTTACCAATTCGTAAAAGTATGTCCATATCGCACTACTTTATACTTGTCGGCATCGATAATATTTCTAGTAGGCATATTCTAGTCATCTGCATTGGCTTCTCTAACAAGTCATGAATAGAGAGCACGGTCATTTCCACGTCTGTCGTCGCGGATGTAACTCACGTCTAACTACTAAAATCTTGCGTCCAAAATCCAAACCAGAATGCAGCTCACGTCCAACTTATGAATGTTTTATCAGTGCGTCTATCATCGCACACAGTTAGGTTTTTACAACATGACATATTTTAAAGCAATGTTGAAAAACGACAATTAATATGTTTCAAGATCTTTTCGTGACTTGTTTTATATCAAGGCTTTACAACTAAATTAATTAATTGCACAATTATAAAATTCACAAAGTAATAACACAAATTGCAAAATTTCATTTTCTAAAAGCATGGCTCTAAAACCATACTTGAAAACGGGGTTGGTTTTAGAAGCAGTTTTTAAGCTGCTCGTTTACTGCCTCTAACAATAAAGGCATTCAATTGGTAGAACACAGTTTTAAAAGGTGCTGAAACGATATTTTGACGCTCGAATAGCAAGCAATAAGTCAATGATAATGACTTTATTTCTCGTCAACCAGACGCAGTATTTTCTAATGTGACTCTTCCGATACGCCATCCGCAGGAGTAGTATTAAACTATAGACTTTCAGCCCCAAAATCCCAAAAGTTAGACTTCAGAAAGCAACTGAAATATTTGTTGAAAGTTCAAACAGGAGACAATGTCGGCTTTATAATTATGATGGTTGACTATCTCATTCCAAAAAAGTGCTTGCGAGATTTAGAAGCAAGCTTGCTTTCTCTTAATTTTGAGTTCATAAAGTTGAATATGAACTTTGTGAAATATATTGCGTTTTATGTCTTGTTCTCTTATTGGAAAATATGCTAGGTATCCAATGAAATGTCTCGGGTAATAAATGCGAATTGAACAGCACTAATGCGAAATGATACCTTGGTAAAGCAATTAAAAAATTGTGCACCTTTTACCATTTAACTAAGATTTGAAATTAACTGCCGAATTGTCCTTGTGTGAACCGCGGTATCGAGTATACTGGTACATAGATGTATATTTTAAGTCCTAGGTTTTACCGTGAGAATTCAAATACATTTTCAGCTCTTTCTCTCAATGTTCTCATTCCTAATCCAATTTAAGTTATTTGGGGTTATTCAGTGTCACTGTAGCCAGACAAAAACATCGGAGGTTGTTCGAGGTAAATTGACTTGATTATTGTGTACTTAATTCCACATACATCAGGCCATGTCAAGCTTCATTTAGGGATAGACATACTGTTTTTCTTGTCTCTGTTGCACGGTGCATCAAAATTATGGAATGTGAAAGGTTGAAATATCTTCCGATTCCGTCGTTCACCCGAGGAAAGATCGCTTGAATAACTATGTGACATTTTCTTTACGACGCAGGTCTGAATTCAATTATTTTATGAACGAATGAGACGTGTCCTGTTTACATGTAAATATTTGAAAGAACAAAAGGGGATGAAAAATTGAAACTTGAGATGTCTAGAATTTTGACCTTTTCAAACATAATGATATTTCGAAAATTTGTCTCTTAGGACGTCACAAAGAACAGTAACAAATTTGACGGAAATTCAATTAAAGTATCATTTTGAGCATGATGCGAAAATGGTATTAGCATTGCAATTCAATACACTGCATCATATAAAAATCAATGTTCAATATTGAAAATGACACATTTTTCAAGCGAAACGAATTTACTTTTTCATAAATAATCAAGTGCTGCACGTAGTTCAAGGAAAAATTCAAAATATGTTTTTTCGAGTAAGATCTTCACGACGATGAAATTGGTTTTGCAGTCAATATACCAAATTACACAAAAAATACGTAAACTTAAACTTTTCAATTTTTCAAGAATAGTCAATTAAACAGGAAAGACTATTTTTTAATGCTAACAGGTGTTCCTCAGAAATCCGACTAATGGGATTTTACGTTAGATAATAACCATTACCATTTCCTCACTACATCATGTGGGAATCCCACAGCAACTCTAGAGGAAGACAGAAATGTCTATAGACAATCAGAAGCCAGCACCAATGACTTGGACATGATATTTGACATTGTGGTTCATTAAGAGAGGTAATTGATGACTGTACGGAAAGAAGACTTGAGGAAAATAAGAAAAAATATTTTGTATTGTATAAGTCCTAAGGGATCGTCCATAATCCACGTGGACAGCAGAGGGAGGAAGGGGGCTTTGTAGTTCTGTCCCCTGTCTGTCAATGTGAACTGTGAAGTCCACGTGGACACTTAGAGAAGATGTCGAAATTATTGTTATAAGTAATAAGTAAACGGCGAACACTCGACCGGCGCGCCCCCCCCCTCTGGAACGGCAGAGTGTCGTGGTCGGCCGCCGTGGTGCTTCGGGTCTGACTCCCCCCCCCCTCTGGAACGCCAGAGTGTTGTGGTGGACTTGGGCGACCGCCAGGATTTGTCTTGAGGCTATAGTGTGTGATGTTTTTCGTGCAATCTGCTGAATGTTGGGTTGTAAAATGGGCTGTTTCGAGTGGAAGGAGTGCTCGGATGTGAAAACGGAGGCCAGATTCGGATTCAGCGTGAAATTCTGCATCGGTATGGTGAATTTGAACGCAATCGGAGAGAAAAATTTTCGCTGACGTCCCCCCCCCCTCTGGAGAGCTCGCTTCGATCTTGGCTTCCAGTGGACGGATTTTGTCGTGCAATAGCTCGTTTGAAAGCTAAGAGTGGGACACATTCACTGAAAGAATCGGCTTGTCCATATCTGTCTTCGTTTAGATGTGAGACGCCATTTAAGATTTTGGGAGATTGGCGAAAAACGACAGAGTTAGAATTTGGGACGTTTTGGGCTGTAGCTTCAAAACGAAGCATCGGATTGGAAAACGGATTTCAGATTTGGAATCAGCATCAAATTCTCTATCTGAATGGTGAGTTTCAAGTCAATCGGCGAGAAAAAATTTTCAACATTTTTCGAAAAAACGACAGAGTTAGAATTTGGGACGTTTTGGTGTGTAGCGCCAAAACGAACCATCGGATGAGAAAACGTAGGTCAGATTCGGATTCAGCGTGAAATTCTGCATCGGTATGGTGAATTTGAACGCAATCGGAGAGAAAAATTTTCGCTGACCCCCCCCTCTGGAGAGCTCGCTTCGATCTTGGCTTCCAGTGGACGGATTTTGTCGTGCAATAGCTCGTCTGAAAGCTAAGAGTGAGACACATTCACTGAAAGAATCGGCTTGTTCATATCTGTCTTCGTTTAGATGTGAGACGCCATTTAAGGTTTTGGGAGATTGGCGAAAAACGACAGAGTTAGAATTTGGGACGTTTTGGGCTGTAGCTTCAAAACGAAGCATCGGATTGGAAAACGGATTTCAGATTTGGAATCAGCATCAAATTCTCTATCTGTATGGTGAGTTTCAAGTCAATCGGAGAGTTTCAAGTCAATCGGAGAGAAAAATTTTCAACATTTTTCGAAAAAACGAGTTAGAATTTTTGCGATGGCTGCCTACTGTAGAGCCAAACCGAAGCATCGGATGGGAAAACGGAGGCCAGATTCGGATTCAGCGTCAAATTCTACATGGAAATGGTGTATTTCCAGCTCAATCGGAGCACTAGAACCGGAGATAGACGGGTTTTTAGTGTTTGGATGATGGGTATTACGTCATCAGCTGATCGCCACACACTATATAAGCTGGGAACCGACAGAGACTTGACATTTAGACGAGAGATTGCCAACGGTAAGTCGTCTCTCTGAGCTCCGATGATGGCTTCGGACATTCCAAATTCCTGTAAGAAACCGACTTAGAAAATTTCATTGCTGATATCAGCTAAGGCGTCAGACTTAGAGGTTAGCCAGGAGATGGCCTTCGTCTCCAGGCCATAAAAGACTCCGAAACTTTAAAGGCTTGTAACTTTGCTTCTACAAGTCCGTTTGACTTGATTCAAAAAAGGTTCGGTCGCTATTGACCTGCCCTAAGTGACAGACTTCTTATAAAATTTCATAAGTAGTGCTAAAAAGTTGAAAATTTTAAATTCACTAGTTTTGGAGGTTTTCTGGGGTTTTCGACCCTGCTGAAGTCAATGAAAGCATTTTTAATTATGTCTGAGCCAGTCTTCTCATGGTATAAGCGGCTTTTCACTGAAAGCGAGCAAGACACGGAGAGTTTTGCTGTAATATTCCACTGACAGGGTGTTCCTTCGGGACGGCGGACGATGCCGTAGTGATAAGTGTGGCAAGGGAGTGTGTCATAGTTTAGACCGTAACCGCTGGGACAACTCATGTCTCATGTTGGGCATTTGACACAGTTCTCAACGTAGCACTTTGAACGCCAATCGGTTGAGTCTTAGCTATCTTGTCATGGGTGGCCTCTAAACATCTCCATTGCAAAACGCTGGTGAATCAAGCTCTCTACGGCTTGCTATCAAGTTGATCAAAGCAATAACTTGGGATGTTTCCTCAAGGTTTTCAAGTATGCTGAGTTCAAATCTGCTATCAGATTTCAAATTTAACTAAGTCTAAGGCAGCTTTGAGGGGTTAGATCCCAGCTACTGTTCACTACCTTTGACTCGGCGTTGCTGTTACCACTTCGGGGCAGTGACAATGATGTCTTAAGCTGTAAATAGCGGGTATCGGGGAAGATCTCTCACTTCCCTAGTGATCAGTACAAGGCCTTCGGGCTGTCGACGGGATCGAGTGCCACTCACTACACTCAAATCTATCATTCCTCACTAAGTGTAAATTACTGACTATACATTTGTCCTACTATCAGGTTGTTTTGACTTGCTATCTAGTTGAATAGTCTCTTGCTATCAAGAGATTCACTTCTGCTCATAAAGCACATCATCGCTGTAATACCTCCTTTGCTCAAGCGTTCCTTCGGGACGGCGGGTACTGCCGTAGAGGGATTATGTTGCACGGGTTGTTCGTCGTTTGTTAGACCGAAACCTCTGAGCCGTTGCTCATGTTGGGCGTTCGACTTCATACTCAACGTGACGCTTTCTCTCGCCAGGTCAGAGTACTTCAGCCATTCGACAAAGGTTAGTCTTTATGATATGGAGTAGAGTGAAATGTAATTCATTAGATGCCCCTTCAATGATTGCTCCCATGATAAACGTTGATGAGACAAATGAAAGGATTCTCATCTTCGCTTTTCAGTGATTGAAATCTACTAACACACTACCGTATAATCGTCCACTATGGGGCAAGACATGATAGAGCCTCCACGCGGTTTGCCCTGGGCAGTCTTTAGACTGGCGAATACTATCATTAAGTTGAATCTGCTATCAGTCAACTTGAACGTTGCGTCGCGTTAGAGGGGTATATAAATCACTACCTCTCATTTCATTTCATTTCAATCATGCAGACGCCGAACAGTCAAGTCAGCTCTCGCGGACCGCAGTTAAGGCCGCGAAATTTATTTGATGAATTTGCTAGAATAGAGGAGCAAGACAGAGTCAACAACAATCTTGCTCAGATTGGTAATGCGATGACAGCAAGTGTTGTCAATCCAACGGAATGGCGCTACATTCCACTTTTCAGTCACATACCAATTAGCGTGGAAGTCGACACTGCTACCAAGGAGAGAGTCAAAGACTCTCTCAGCAGAATCGGTAGGTTGTAAGATCACGACCCCCGAGAACGAACCACCGGCTCTCTTAAGGGCCACCATGGGGCAAGACATGATAGAACCTCCACGCGGTTTGCCCTGGGCAGTCTTCGGACTGGCGAATACTATCATTAAGTTGAATCTTCTATCAGTCAACTTGAACGTTGCAAATGAAGTTCGGTGTAATACTTCCTTTCGACGGGCGTTCCTGTAAAGGGCGGTGGTGAAACCCGTAGCTATGTATACCGCAAGGGACATTCGGCAATGGTCAATCTTGTTAAACCTCTCTGCGTCATGCTTGCAAGTGATTGCCTCTGTCTCAAAGTAGTATGCATTCGCGCCAGGGCGACATTTAGCCAACTGTCGAAGGTTGCCTTATAAACTATCCATTGCATACGTTATGAGAACCATGAGTTCTACCTACCTCTATCAATGAGATGAATTGATGAATGGAATGAAATGGGAGGACACTCACGCGCCACACGCAACATAACACACTTCTCTCTTCCGTAGTCTAACAAGCTCTTTACACATGGATCGCAGTCGATTGCTATCCCAGAATCATGTAAGCTATCTTAATTTTATTTAACACTATTTCATCTACCATTATCATTCATATGAAATGTTATAAGATTTACAAGTTAAACTAAGTGTGCTACTATTTCCAAATGAAAAAGTATACATGCTTAAATCATCCACTGAAGCCCCATTCAAGTAAGTCAGTATGAAAGCAAAGATAATACGAAATAAAAATTTATTATGGCATGTATTTTAAAAGGTCTTCATCGTCAATATCGTCCCAGAGTCTGGCTTCACATAGATCACAAAAACAGTTCACTTGCTTCAATCGTTCTTCTACCGCGAGCCTCACTTTGTCGATGTACTCCCACTCTGCCATAGTTCGTGGCTGGGAGTTAGGGGTGTACCATTCCCATAATTGGTGGAGGAATTTGGTGCTGGCGATCTCCATCACTATTCGTGAGTGTCGTTAGAAAGTGTATCATGGTTTGTAAAAGTTTTACTGCAACACAGGTTGATGTATAGTTAGAAAAGTTTGATCATCAACGTTGTATTCGTAAGTCTAGTCAGAAACTTTATCATGTTGTACAAAAGTTTTATTATAACACAGGATGATGTATAGTTAGAAAGTTTGATCATCAACGTTTTATTTGTAAGTCTAGTCAGAAAGTGTATCATGGTTTGCAAAGTTAGTGTAGTCAAATAATTTTACTGTGACACCCGTTTGAGAAAGTAAAGTCTGATCATCGAAGTTGTATTCGTGAGTGTCGTTAGAAAGTGTATCATGGTTTGTAAAAGTTTTACTGCAACACAGGTTGATCTATAGTTAGAAAAGTTTGATCATGACGTTTTATGAAACACACATGTCATGAAATGTAAGCGTTAGTGTAGTCAAATAATTTACCGCGACGCACGTTTGTGAAAATAAAGTTTGATCATTGACGTTATATGACTGACCGAACTCATCACAGCACTAGAAAGTTTTAGAAGGTTTTACTGCACAGTGTAGATTGTCTTGTAACTTACTTTCACAGTGTTAGAAAGTTTTATTGGAGACAGTTGCCAAATGTTTCCCTATTAGAAATTCAAACTTCATGACTGTTAGATTAGCTTCATCAGGTTTAGTAAAAGCAGTTTTCTACTGCAGTAAGACTGCGAGTTTAGAATGTTATATGAAAACAGTGTTCATCACAGCGCTAGAAAGTTTTACTGCGCTGTGTAGATTGTTTCACACAAGGTCTTATAGTCAGCGTTGAATGTTTTATAAAACCAGATGTTGTCACACACGTTGAGTGTATGAGAGCTAGTTCCATGACATTGAATCGCATGGATTGTAAAGTTCATAATCCAAGGCTAGGCTCCTCTACGGTTGGATTTAGGGTTTTATATTACATGCGTTAACCGTTCGTGTAGAATATGTGAAGCACATGTTCGCTTAAATGCAAATGTTGAAATAAGTTTGTAAGAAGTCTTTGACAGGTTGTTGTGAAACGTAGCGAACGTTGAAGAAATGTTTCTGCAGTCACACTCGTTAGCGTGCCAGCTTTACTAAATGTGTTCTATTCTCCAATGAGGATTGTTGTCTAATGAGAATCAAGCCTTCCACAGTGAGAATCATTCCATCGTTGAATCGTACAAGTGACGGACGCACATTCTCTCTTTGGGATATCATTTTCAAAGTGAATGGGCTATGTTATGGTCAGCACAAGGATAACAAAATAGCCTCTCTCTCGATATACACTGAATCCATCCTATATATTCCAAAGCCACCCAACGTAGATGACATTATTGATTTCCTTAACGGGGGTGGTACGAAGCGCAAGTCGGACAATAATGCTACCTCCAAACGCAAGTCAAGGAAAGAGAATTGCTAATCCTTTCCTAACTCTACCCTATGACAATTCGCTTATGTGCTTTGAGTGTCGTGGACGTGGTCTTATTAGATACATTTTACTTCTTCGTTGCCATCATATCATTTGTGTATTTTGTCGTGAAAAGCACCGATGTAATTCTTCATTTTGTGATATGTTATAGATCGTTTCCTTAGATGTGTAATTTCCGTTTTAGGCTTCTATCATCATTTTTATGGATTGTGAGGGTGAACCTGTACAGGAGCTCAGTGCTATTGCTATGAACAATTGGACATAACAGATTGTTAGTGTCTATCATCAACATGCAAACTGTGATCCCAATGTTGATCAATGGGCGAGAAAACACATTCATGGACTTAATCTGAAATATTTGCAAGACTATGGCTTTTCTTGTGAGACTGCTCTTCTTATTGACTTTAAACGATGGTTAGCTGCTTTCAATGTTATACGCATCTTTTGTAATAATCCTGGTAAGGAGAGGAAAGTATTTCCCAATCTAGTCATTAATGATATTTTGCTCCCACCTTGGGATAGTAGAGTGAATCAACACTATCATGAAGTCACGAAACGTTTTAAGGATTTGTGTGTTCCCATTTGTCTGTTCGTTGTAGTAGCTACGCTCATAACCATTGCTTCTTTCCTTCTTACCTCAACACTGCCAAAGTCCTGTATGGTTATCATTGCTCGCTATATGACAGTTACCAGCTGTATCTATTTTATCTCTTTCAAACCATTGATTTGTAATGCATGCTTGTTACAGTTATTCAATAAATGTTATTATGCGAAGAGTTGTTGTTATCATGCAACGGATGGGTTAGATGAAGGGTGATCATATCTTTTTCAAATGACTGTGGAACATTGATTTCCATGATGAAGATTTAAACAGTTAGATTCGATGACGAATAAGATTTACCGGTTTGCAAGTTAGACTAAGCGTTCTATTATTTGTAAATGAAAGATATAGTTTCAACAGTTTACAGATTACAAAATAAAGTTTCAATAGTGTTTATGTTGAAAATAAAGTTTAAGCTGTTTGTGTGTTAGAAATAGAATAAAGTTTCAACAGTTTGTCGATTAAAAATAAAGTTTCAACAGTCTGTACGTTAGAAATAAAGTTTTATCTGTTTGTAAAATGAGATTGTAGGATTTACTAGTTTGCAAGTTAGACTAAGCGTTCTACTATTTGTAAATGAAAGATATAGTTTCAACAGTTTACAGATTAAAAATAAAGTTTCAACAGAGTGTACGTTAGAAATAAAGTTTTAGCCGTTTGTGCGTTAGAAATAAAATAAAGTTTCAACCGTTTACAGGTTAAAAATGAAGTTTTAATAGTGTGCATGTTAAGAATAAAGTTCTATCTGTTTATATGTTAGAAATAAAAATGAAGGTTCACCAGTTTACAAGTTAAGAATAAAGTTTTATCTGCTTGCATGTCAGAAATGAAATAAAGTTTCACCAGTTTAAAAGTTAAGAATAAAGTTTCAATAGTGTGTATGTTAAGAATAAAGTTCTATCTGTTTATATGTTAGAAATAAAATGAAGTTTCGCCAGTTTACAAGTTAAGAATAAATTTTATCTGCTTGTATGTTAGAAATGAAATAAAGTTTCACCAGTTTACAAGTTAAAAAAAATAAAGTTTCAATAGTGTGTACGTTAGAAATAAAGTTTCAATAGTGTGTATGTTAAGTATAAAGTTTTATCTGTTTGTATGTTAGAATTAAAACAAAGTTTCAACCGTTAACAAGTTAAAAATAAAGTTTCAGATTAAAATAAAGTTTCAATAATGTGTATGATGGAAATAAAGTTTAAGCAATTTTTGCGTTAGAAATAAAGTTTCAGCCGTTTACAAAATAAAAATAAAGTTTCAACAGTGTGTACGTTAAGAATAAAGTTCTATCTGTTTATATGTTAGAAATAAAAATGAAGGTTCATCAGTTTACAAGTTAAGAATAAAGTTTTATCTGCTTGTATGTCAGAAATGAAATAAAGTTTCACCAGTTTACAAGTTAAAAAATAAAGTTTTAATAGTGTGTAGGTTAGAAATAAAGTTTCAATAGTGTGTATGTTAAGAATAAAGTTTTATCTGTTTGTATGTTAGAATTAAAACAAAGTTTCAACCGTTTACAAGTTAAAAATAAAGTTTCAATAGTTAACACGTTAAAAATAAAGTTTCAATAGTGTGTATGTTAAGAATAAAGCTCTATCTGTTTGTATGTTAGAAATAAAATGAAGGTTCATCAGTTTACAAGTTAATAATAAAGTTTTATCTGTTTGTATGTAAGAAATAAAACAAAGTTTCAACCGTTAACAAGTTAAAAATAAAGTTTCAATAGTCTGCAAGTTAAAACTAATGTTTCAATAGTGCGTATGTTAAGAATAAAGTTTTATCTGTTTGTATGTTAGAAATAAAATGAAGCTTCACCAGTTTACAAGTTAAGAATAAAGTTTTATCAGCTTGTATGTTAGAAATAAAATGAAGTTTCACCAGTTTACAAATTAAAAATAAAGTTTCAATAGTGTGTACGTTAGAAATAAAGTTTCAACCGTTTACAAGTTAAAAATAAAGTTTCAACAGTGTCTACGTTAGAAATAAAGTTTTATCTGTTTGTAAAGTACGATCGTAGGATTTACTAGTTTGCAAGTTAGACTCAGCATTCTACTAGTTGTAAATGAAAATATCGTTTCAACAGTTTACAGATTAAAATAAAGTTTCAATAGTGTGTATGATGGAAATAAAGTTTAAGCGCTTTGTGCGTTAGAAATAAAGTTTCAGCCGTTTACAAGTTAAAAATAAAGTTTCAACAGTGTGTACGTTAGAAATAAAGTTTCAACAGTTTACAAGTTGAAAAATAAAGTTTCAACAGTGTGTACGTTAGAAATAAATGAAAGTAAGAACTTCATCGTATGAGTATTCAAAGCATGTTTCGTAAATCAAATGTGTGTAGTCCTGACATGATAGAATCGCGTTAGAAATAAAGTTTCAGCCGTTTACAAGTTAAAAATAAAGTTTCAACAGTGTGTACGTTAGAAATAAATGAAAGTAGGAACTTCATCGTATGAGTATTCAAAGCATGTTTTGTAAATCAAATGTGTGTAGTTCTGACATTATAGAATCAACCTTGACAAACGCGTTTGTCAAGTTCATTAGATTCTATCATGTCAGCACTACACACATTTGATTTACAAAACATGCTTTGAATACTCATACGATAAAGTTCCTACTTTCATTTATTTCTAACGTACACACTGTTGAAACTTTATTTTTCAACTTGTAAACTGTTGAAACTTTATTTTGTTTCTAACATATAAACAGCTAAAACTTTATTTCTAACGTACACACTGTTGAAACTTTATTTTTAACTTGCAAACGGCTGAAACTTTATTTCTAACGCGATTCTATCATGTCAGGACTACACACATTTGATTTACGAAACATGCTTTGAATACTCATACGATGAAGTTCTTACTTTCATTTATTTCTAACGTACACACTGTTGAAACTTTATTTTTCAACTTGTAAACTGTTGAAACTTTATTTCTAACGTACACACTGTTGAAACTTTATTTTTAACTTGTAAACGGCTGAAACTTTATTTCTAACGCACAAAGCGCTTAAACTTTATTTCCATCATACACACTATTGAAACTTTATTTTAATCTGTAAACTGTTGAAACGATATTTTCATTTACAACTAGTAGAATGCTGAGTCTAACTTGCAAACTAGTAAATCCTACGATCGTACTTTACAAACAGATAAAACTTTATTTCTAACGTAGACACTGTTGAAACTTTATTTTTAACTTGTAAACTGGTGAAACTTCATTTTATTTCTAACATACAAGCTAATAAAACTTTATTCTTAACTTGTAAACTGGTGAAGCTTCATTTTATTTCTAACATACAAACAGATAAAACTTTATCCTTAACATACACACTATTGAAACTTTATTTCTAACGTACACACTATTGAAACTTTATTTTTAACTCGTTAACGGTTGAAGCTTTGTTTTATTTCTAACATATAAACAGATAGAACTTTATTCTTAACATACACACCATTGAAACTTTATTTTTAACTTGTAAACGGCTGAAACTTTATTTCTAACGCACAAAGCGCTTAAACTTTATTTCCATCATACACACTATTGAAACTTTATTTTTAACTTGTAAACGGTTGAAACTTTGTTTTATTTCTAACATACAAACAGATAAAACTTTATTCTTAACATACACACTATTGAAACTTTATTTTAATCTGAAACTTTATTTTTAACTTGTTAACGGTTGAAACTTTGTTTTATTTCTAACATACAAACAGATAAAACTTCATTATTAACTTGTAAACTGATGAACCTTCATTTTATTTCTAACATACAGACAGATAGAACTTTATTCTTAACATACACACTATTGAAACTTTATTTTTAACGTGTTAACTATTGAAACTTTATTTTTAACTTGTAAACGGTTGAAACTTTGTTTTAATTCTAACATACAAACAGATAAAACTTTATTCTTAACATACACACTATTGAAACTTTATTTCTAACGTACACACTATTGAAACTTTATTTTTTAACTTGTAAACTGGCGAAACTTTATTTCATTTGTAACATACAAGCAGATAAAATTTATTCTTAACTTGTAAACTGGCGAAACTTCATTTTATTTCTAACATATAAACGGATAGAACTTTATTCTTAACATACACACTATTGAAACTTTATTCTTAACTTTTAAACTGGTGAAACCTTATTTCATTTCTGACATACAAGCAGATAAAACTTTATTCTTAACTTGTAAACTGGTGAACCTTCATTTTTATTTCTAACATATAAACAGATAGAACTTTATTCTTAACGTACACACTGTTGAAACTTTATTTTAATCTGAAACTTTATTTTTAACTTGTTAACGGTTCAAACTTTGTTTTATTTCTAACATACAAACAGATAAAACTTTATTCTTAACTTGTAAACTGATGAACCTTCATTTTATTTCTAACATACAAACAGATAGAACTTTATTCTTAACATACACACTATTGAAACTTTATTTTTAACGTGTTAACTATTGAAACTTTAATTTTAACTTGTAAACGGTTGAAACTTTGTTTTAATTCTAACATACAAACAGATAAAACTTTATACTTAACATACACACTATTGAAACTTTATTTCTAACGTACACACTATTGAAACTTTATTTTTTTTAACTTGTAAACTGGTGAAACTTTATTTCATTTCTAACATACAAGCAGATAAAATTTATTCTTAACTTGTAAACTGGCGAAAATTCATTTTATTTCTAACATATAAACAGATAGAACTTTATTCTTAACATACACACTATTGAAACTTTATTCTTAACTTTTAAACTGGTGAAACTTTATTTCATTTCTGACATACAAGCAGATAAAACTTTATTCTTAACTTGTAAACTGGTGAACCTTCATTTTTATTTCTAACATATAAACAGATAGAACTTTATTCTTAACATGCACACTATTGAAACTTCATATTTAACTTGTAAACGGTTGAAACTTTATTTTATTTCTAACGCACAAACGACTAAAACTTTATTTCTAACGTACACTCTGTTGAAACTTTATTTTTAATCTGTAAACTGTTGAAACTATATCTTTCATTTACAAATAGTAGAACGCTTAGTCTAACTTGCAAACTAGTAAATCCTACAATCTCATTTTACAAACAGATAAAACTTTATTTCTAACGTACACACTGTTGAAACTATATCTTTCATTTACAAATAATAGAACGCTTAGTCTAACTTGCAAACTAGTAAATCTTATTCGTCATCGAATCTAACTGTTTAAATCTTCATCATGGAAATCAATGTTCCACAGTCATTTGAAAAAGATATGATCACCCTTCATCTAACCCATCCGTTGCATGGTAACAACAACTCTTCGCATAATAACATTTATTGAATAACTGTAACAAGCATGCATTACAAATCAATGGTTTGAAAGAGATAAAATAGATACAGCTGGTAACTGTCATATAGCGAGCAATGATAACCATACAGGACTTTGGCAGTGTTGAGGTAAGGAGGAAAGAAGCAATGGTTATGAACGTAGCTACTACAACGAACAGACAAATGGGAACACACAAATCCTTAAAACGTTTCGTGACTTCATGATAGTGTTGATTCACTCTACTATCCCAAGGTGGGAGCAAAATATCATTAATGACTAGATTGGGAAATACTTTCCTCTCCTTACCAGGATTATTACAAAAGATGCGTATAACATTGAAAGCAGCTAACCATCGTTTAAAGTCAATAAGAAGAGCAGTCTCACAAGAAAAGCCATAGTCTTGCAAATATTTCAGATTAAGTCCATGAATGTGTTTTCTCGCCCATTGATCAACATTGGGATCACAGTTTGCATGTTGATGATAGACACTAACAATCTGTTATGTCCAATTGTTCATAGCAATAGCACTGAGCTCCTGTACAGGTTCACCCTCACAATCCATAAAAATGATGATAGAAGCCTAAAACGGAAATTACACATCTAAGGAAACGATCTATAACATATCACAAAATGAAGAATTACATCGGTGCTTTTCACGACAAAATACACAAATGATATGATGGCAACGAAGAAGTAAAATGTATCTAATAAGACCACGTCCACGACACTCAAAGCACATAAGCGAATTGTCATAGGGTAGAGTTAGGAAAAGATTAGCAATTCTCTTTCCTTGACTTGCGTTTGGAGGTAGCATTATTGTCCGACTTGCGCTTCGTACCACCCCCGTTAAGGAAGTCAATAATGTCATCTACGTTGGGTGGCTTTGGAATATATGGGATGGATTCAGTGTATATCGAGAGAGAGGCTATTTTGTTATCCTTGTGCTGACCATAACATAGCCCATTCACTTTGAAAATGATATCCCAAAGAGAGAATGTGCGTCCGTCACTTGTACGATTCAACGATGGAATGATTCTCACTGTGGAAGGCTTGATTCTCATTAGACAACAATCCTCATTGGAGAATAGAACACATTTAGTAAAGCTGGCACGCTAACGAGTGTGACTGCAGAAACATTTCTTCAACGTTCGCTACGTTTCACAACAACCTGTCAAAGACTTCTTACAAACTTATTTCAACATTTGCATTTAAGCGAACATGTGCTTCACATATTCTACACGAACGGTTAACGCATGTAATATAAAACCCTAAATCCAACCGTAGAGGAGCCTAGCCTTGGATTATGAACTTTACAATCCATGCGATTCAATGTCATGGAACTAGCTCTCATACACTCAACGTGTGTGACAACATCTGGTTTTATAAAACATTCAACGCTGACTATAAGACCTTGTGTGAAACAATCTACACAGCGCAGTAAAACTTTCTAGCGCTGTGATGAACACTGTTTTCATATAACATTCTAAACTCGCAGTCTTACTGCAGTAGAAAACTGCTTTTACTAAACCTGATGAAGCTAATCTAACAGTCATGAAGTTTGAATTTCTAATAGGGAAACATTTGGCAACTGTCTCCAATAAAACTTTCTAACACTGTGAAAGTAAGTTACAAGACAATCTACACTGTGCAGTAAAACCTTCTAAAACTTTCTAGTGCTGTGATGAGTTCGGTCAGTCATATAACGTCAATGATCAAACTTTATTTTCACAAACGTGCGTCGCGGTAAATTATTTGACTACACTAACGCTTACATTTCATGACATGTGTGTTTCATAAAACGTCATGATCAAACTTTTCTAACTATAGATCAACCTGTGTTGCAGTAAAACTTTTACAAACCATGATACACTTTCTAACGACACTCACGAATACAACTTCGATGATCAGACTTTACTTTCTCAAACGGGTGTCACAGTAAAATTATTTGACTACACTAACTTTGCAAACCATGATACACTTTCTGACTAGACTTACAAATAAAACGTTGATGATCAAAATTTCTAACTATACATCATCCTGTGTTATAATAAAACTTTTGTACAACATGATAAAGTTTCTGACTAGACTTACGAATACAACGTTGATGATCAAACTTTTCTAACTATACATCAACCTGTGTTGCAGTAAAACTTTTACAAACCATGATACACTTTCTAACGACACTCACGAATAGCGATGGAGCCGATTCTTTCAGTGAATTTGTCTCACTCTTAGCTTTCAAACGAGCTATTGCACGACAAAATCCGTCCACTGGAAGCCAAGATCGAAGCGAGCTCTCCCGAGGGGGGGGTCAGCAAAAGTTTTTCTCTCCGATTTCGTTCAAATTCACCATACCGATGCAAAATTTCACGCTGAATCCGAATCTGGCCTCCGTTTTCTCATCCGATGGTTCGTTTTGGCGCTACACACCAAAACGTCCCAAATTCTAACTCTGTCGTTTTTTGCCAATCTCCCAAAATCTTAAATGGCGTCTCACATCTAAACGAAGACAGATATGAACAAGCCGATTCTTTCAGTGAATTTGTCTCACTCTTAGCTTTCAAACGAGCTATTGCACGACAAAATCCGTCCACTGGAAGCCAAGATCGAAGCTAGCTCTCCAGAGGGGGGGGTCAGCGAAAATTTTTCTCTCCGATTGACTTGAAACTCACCATACAGATAGAGAATTTGATGCTGATTCCAAATCTGAAATCCGTTTTCCAATCCGATGCTTCGTTTTGAAGCTACAGCCCAAAACGTCCCAAATTCTAACTCTGTCGTTTTTCGCCAATGTCCCAAAATCTTAAATGGCGTCTCACATCTAAACGAAGACAGATATGAACAAGTCGATTCTTTCAGTGAATTTGTCTCACTCTTAGCTTTCAAACGAGCTATTGCACGACAAAATCCGTCCACTAGAAGCCAAGATCGAAGCGAGCTCTCCAGAGGGGGGGGGGTCAGCGAAAGTTTTTCTCTCCGATTGCGTTCAAATTCACCATACCGATGCAGAATTTCACGCTGAATCCGAATCTGGCCTACGTTTTCTCATCCGATGGTTCGTTTTGGCGCTACACACCAAAACGTCCCAAATTCTAACTCTGTCGTTTTTTCGAAAAATGTTGAAAATTTTTTCTCTCCGATTGACTTGAAACTCACCATTCAGATAGAGAATTTGATGCTGATTCCAAATCTGAGATCCGTCTTCCCATCCAATGCTTCGTTTTGACGCTACAGCCCAAAACGTCCCAAATTCTAACTCAGTCGTTTTTCGCCAATCTCCCAAAATCTTAAATGGCGTCTCACATCTAAACGAAGACAGATATGAACAAGCCGATTCTTTCAGTGAATTTGTCTCACTCTTAGCTTTCAAACGAGCTATTGCACGACAAAATCCGTCCACTGGAAGCCAAGATCGAAGCGAGCTCTCCAGAGGGGGGGGGGACGTCAGCGAAAATTTTTCTCTCCGATTGCGTTCAAATTCACCATACCGATGCAGAATTTCACGCTGAATCCGAATCTGGCCTCCGTTTTCACATCCGAGCACTCCTTCCACTCGAAACAGCCCATTTTACAACCCAACATTCAGCAGATTGCACGAAAAACATCACACACTATAGCCTCAAGACAAATCCTGGCGGTCGCCCAAGTCCACCACGACACTCTGGCGTTCCAGAGGGGGGAGTCAGACCCGAAGCACCACGGCGGCCGACCACGACACTCTGCCGTTCCAGAGGGGGGGGGGCGCCGGTCGAGTGTTCGCCGTTTTATTACTACTGTTATATGTCATGCATTTCTACCATAAATATATTCTTTGCAATGATGATTTAAATCTTGATCAATGTCTGGTTTGAGATTTAAGAATACCGCAAAGTAGGTACCTGAAAAATGGTAGGGCCTATATGTCATCTAGACGACCGTGATTTATTGATAGCGTAATGCATGACATCGAATATCCTCTAGATCAGGGGTTCCCAACCTTTTCATGCTGCGTACCCCAAAGTACAAATTCATACGAATTTTCATTATTCCGAGTACCATCAATTGACAAATGAAAAATAGTAAGAATTCATTCACAATTAAAAATTTAATTACGCGCATAACTATGCGAAATTCGCAGTTAAATAACACAAAAATTTAGGTAGGCGTAACTGACAAGCGCAGCGAAAGCCATGCTCAAACATCAAACAAGCTCTATGTTTGCTTTTAATCATTACTATGGTGGAGAATCCGGATTCATATAAGTATGTGGTTGGGGTCGAGTTGGTGGTCGCTAATTGGCAACGGCTGCTTCAAGGGCAGATGATGACAATCCAATGCGGAATGCGCACAAATTTAACAGTTCAACTGACCCATGAACAGGAAAGTAATGAAAGTAAAATTGAATTATAATAAGTCTCCCATATTCTGCGTACCCCTCAAAATTCCTTCGCGTACCCCAGGCTGGGAATCCCTGCTCTAGATTGATCTCTTTCAAAATGAAATGTATAGATAAAATTCATGCATAACTTCATGCCTACTTAGATTCATGGACAAGATTCATAAGATACATACATGTTTTGTCAAAATAGGCCTGCCTTTTTGTTGTGTCCTGTGTGTTTAACTTAGAAGATACTTATCCTATGACATAAACAACCGGCCTATATTCATGAAGAGAAGTCGAAAGACAGCCCAATACTGTAAGCCGGATTATCAAATGATCACGAGGAATATAGTTTAGCACTGCATCTACGCTGTTGGCCCGTTAATGCAGATTAGCAAAGTTGAATGCACATCCACAATGAATATCAGTAACTGCCCACTGTCCTAAGGGGAGGGGGAGGGGACTGTGGGCCAGTGTCAATGAATTATTTTCATCAAGGGGAAAAGGGGGAGTCAAAAAATCCAATTTTTTGTCCACGTGGATTACAGACGATCTCTGAGCCACATACGAAAAACAAGAGATGTGGACCAGAGATGGAACTGATTGCATTTTTCGTTACCGGCACCGGTGCCATTCTACCGGTGGTCTTAAATGGTACGGAAACCGGTACTGCTACCGGCAAATTTTGCCAGGTGCATGCATTGAAACTACATGTCCCTCAGTTGTTTGAATAAAATGATAACTTACATGTATCGGTGTTATTTGGTGCTAGTTGCTGCAATAGAACCATTGCTATAATTTTATTCAACTTAATATTGGAAAATTAATTATTAAGAGCTTATTTGTGAAAATTAGATCGCAAACACCAAAACATGAAAATTTCTTCGATCATAATTCCTCCCTATACATGCATCAATATTACATATTTGGAAAATGGAACATTGGACTGATCTTCAATTTATTCAAAGATCGTAAAAAATCTAAATGTGAAACTACGATAATCCTGCTTCTAAAGAACTACTGTCGGAGACGAAACTCCCCTAGATGGTTTGATTTCAAACAGTTTCGAGGAGTTGTGAAAGTCAACCATGCATCACTGAAAACTCGATCACTTTGCGAGCTTGACGCTTGAATCACCATTACTTTGTGTGCGACTCGGCATTGAACCGAGTATAACTTTTGACTTGCCTTCAAAAATTGCAGGGGATTTTTGTCCCTAGAGACCAAATATTCGTTATCATTTCCCTGAGGATGCATTTGCCACTCCCTCTCTCGGTCAGGTTTACCTGATTTGGATGCTTATTTAGTGATTTCAGATTTACGAAAATGAGCAAAGGGGTCATTCTTTATCCTCATAATTTGAGGTTCAATTTCCCCATGCCCATCTTCTCCATCACTTGAAACAGGACACTCTTTATCTTTATTTTCCGAAATGACAAGAATTTTCTAAGCTTTTTTCAAAATTTATTTTTGTTATAGTTATTTGTGCATATATTCAAACACTTTGTTATATACATTTGCAAAGATTGGCCGAGATCTGAAATTGAAATCTTTAGAATCAATAATGATGAAAGCAAAAGCTAAATTATTGACTTTCAATTTCATTGATTCTGAAATATAATTATATTATTCATGACATAGGGGCCTATATCCTCTTGGTTTCTTTTACGGAATATTCAATCATCATCGAATGACTGATTGTACGACAATGTGCATGTCTATTGGTTATTTGGCAAAATGTACCCGTACCGGTAAACCGGTTCCATCATTGATATGGACAATAAAGGAGCAAATTCTCTGCCAGCATGCATATAACTATAAGATGATAGTGATTAACCCAGCTCTCTCAGATCTTGAGAATCACAGTACATTATTGTAAATTACCATTGAGTTACTACTTTCACGTGTATGGTTGAGTGGAGAGTCTAGCAGTGATCTTCTCATTCACTACTTTGTATTCTCATTCATTAAATGCACATTTTCTACAAGACAGCAGACTTATCATGCGTGCTGTTCGTGCCTTGTCTGTTTGTGCAGAAGACGTCATTTTGACAAATCTATTCTGTACTCCTACATGTGTAGTGCATATGATAGCATTGCCAGCAAGAAATTTCTTTGATATATACATGCAATTTTCTGGTGCAATTTTCTATTTGTAACAAGATGAGACCTTAAATGCTCACATGCTTGAATGTAATGCACAAATCTACGCTGATTTGTGTTTAACTGTACTTTGTTCACATCGTCCCAGGGAGATTCTAGTTAGCAGAATACAATCCATGTCGCAAAATCCAGGTGAGATGAAACTTTCAGTGTTCAATATGAAGGTTTTGCAATAATCCTATTTTTCCTTAATACCATCCTTAAGATCTCAAATAATTCACAAATAGTTGTCGCCACAGCAAATTGAAAGGAGCGGATTTATACCAAATCCTATTCATATCAACTTGCGTCCCTCAAGTTAGATGAAAGTATTTTAAAGTTCAGTTGCATTAGTTCACTTATGACATATGCATTTAGATGGTAAACTCATCATAAGGCCTACATTTATATGAAGTGAAATAGCCTTCTATAGTTGAAAAAGCCGGTCACAGTAATGTCATCGAGCCCTCTCTGGAATCGATAGCACAACATTTCACTCCACAGTGATGTGAAGATCCACTAATTCATTGAAATTTCTACAGAAGAAATATTGTTTAAAAGATATACGTGAAGGAATTTATCCGCAGTTTTAAGAAATCTTTATTAAAAAGAAGTTTATATATTGGCAGTGCTAAAATTTCGTAGAAAAAATTAAATGTAGAATTGCAAAGCAGCCAATTGGCAATCTTATGACATAACCATACTTTGCAACTTGATTAATTTCGTTGAAGTGTGTACAGACCTACGTGAATATTTTCGTTAAATAGGCTTTAAAAACAGCTAGAAACAATTAGGCCTACATGCATAAAATGTCGCCCTGAATTGTTGGAGATCAACAATAGAGTCAAGGTCGCGTATTCATGACCCGTTGCTCCGAAATACACATTTCTGTAATTTGAGTTTTCAGTTCCATTATTGGTGTAGTTTTAGTCTGGACAGTAGGCCTACATGCGGCATTAAGCAAGCTATAGGTTATGTGACATATTGCAAGGCAGTCGAGATTGCTATGTTTGATAAATGCATATCATAATAATCTCTATATATTTAGAAATATATGCACATTACATTTTACAAAAATGTATACAATGGTAGCAAGTTGAGCGATGATCGAATACAGCAACCAAGATGGATGAATACTAAAATAAAGGTAAGTTTGAAAGTTAATATTACGTACAGATAATACTGTCAATGACAACTATATGAAGGAATCAAATTGAACAGAATTTGGGATAGCGAAAGTTCATTTGTTTCTTGCCCACTCTATTCCCGAAGACCCAGCAAGCGGCTTTTCATTAAATACTGTATATTGCGAATGGAATTTTTGTCCTTAGATGACCTAGGACATCAACACATCTATCATTAAATTTCATCGGAATTAGAGAAGCAATGCGCTTTAAGAAAATGCTTGACTGGGAGCCTCCTGATCCTGATATTGAGGCAAATATCAATGGGTTAAAAGACGAGTTCTCTGCTTCTGTTGCTTTACTTTCATACTTAAGTTTCCTTTCTCATTCATACTGTAATACTGCAAATTATTTTGAGACATGATAAAGAATGGGGGTTAGTAATTCTTATGTCACAAAACACTTGCGTATCATTGATTACTTGTTTTTCATATCTTATCTTCATCATTATACATTTCTATATTCTTCATTATTTCGACCGATCATTTTTTATTGCTTCGTGCGTGAAGTGCATCAGTAGTCAACAGATTTCTCACACCTTCTACAAGATTGCTTTTTGAAAATCTAGTCATAATTTCCACATTCTCTGTAGGAACTACCGTTAAGATGAGCGATAAGCCTGTGGTGGGATGAATAATACTCTATACAGTTACAAGTAGGTCTATTTGTATGACTGTCCAATGAATCCAAAATAAATGATTTTCAGTTGACCTATTATGTGGATGTTGTCTCAAACCAAAGTTTGGAATTGATTATGACAAACAATGGACAAACATACTCGTATTCATTCATACGTTGCTCTTCCATTTTACTAGACCGGGTTGCCTATTTCTTGCACTTGACCGGGTGAAGCCGGTGACCAGGAGTAAAATATGAAACCAAATTATCCGATGATCCGCTACATCGCTGCTGGAGACTGCCTTTCTTCAGAGCTCTACATGGCGCAATGATATTTCGATATTCCCGCATCGCATATGCGGATAATACATGAAAGTTATATACTTCTTATCAAGGAATTGAAATTACTGAAGCTTAAAGAGTGACTGTTGGCATGAGCCCGAGCAGAGGGAAATGATACAAAAATCTAAGCATGAGGCACCATGTGGAGAGGAATATATATGATCATTAATATCATCTCAAACTGAGAACATTTCTGAGTTCAGCATGATATAGCGATTAAAATGTATTCCGAAGTGTTGACTTTCGTCAAGTAGAACCGATTCTATCTGGAATAAAATCTTTGATTTCCAAAGTGTTGAGGTTCTCGAACTTCGTGTAAATCAATCAATACTGTAGCCAATGCTCGTGTAAACGACAATGACTGAAGTCAGTCATTGTCACCAATTTGCATTTTGACCTCGTTCTCAGCCGTCAGTGGTCAGATTCTGGTGATCCACACACCAAACTGATCCCCAGAGTATGAAGAAGTTGATGGCGCTTATGACGTGCACCATGGAGAGAAATTCTTGTCTTCGCAATCATCTTTCCTTCGAAAAATAGCCAACAGAGACAATTGAAAAGCTATGCCCATAGAAGATAATAGCAGTCGCGCGGATGCCAGGGTAACATTACAGCCTATGGAGTCTTTCACACATGTCGCGCGTTTTAAAAGCGGATAAATAATTTCAAGAATTCTTCTGGAAATAGTGCGATTTTGAGTTTTGACCTACTAACGATCTAGAACATACACATGTAGCGTCAGTCTGAGAACATCTCTGAGTGCAGCATATTAAGGTGATTAAAGCGCGTTCCGAATTGCTCAATTTCGTTCAGTAGAACCGATTCTATCACAAATAATATATTTGAAGTTCGAAAGTGTTGAGGTTATTGACCTTCGCATACGTCAAACAATAGTGCCTTCTATGCGCGTGCAATAGACGATGACTGAAGTCAGTCAATGTCACCAATTTACATTTTGTCTTCGTTCTCAGCCGTCAGTACTCGGTTTTGGTGATTCACACACCAAAATGATTGCCAGAATATGAAGAGTTGATGACTCGCATGGCTTCCACCAAGGAGGGAATTATTTTCATAACATGCAAGACTCCCAGAGGCCCCTGCCCATGCACTATGCTTTATTGATTGACTAGTCAGGAACACTTGCAAAAGCAGCGGATATTGACAATAGATGCAGTAGATTATGAAAGTTGCTACTGTTCTTATTTCTATGATGAAAGTGGTCGCTTCTTGAAAATTTTTTGACTTGTGCTGTGAATAGATGACGCAATCAACCACTTTTATCGATGAACTGATTGAATAGATTGCTGAGATTTCTATGTCTACCAAATGAGCTTACATGTCTGTTATACAGAGTAGATGGAGAGACAAAATTGCTGAAATATGAATGTTTTATGTTAATTTTGAATATTACAGTAATAAATAATTATAGACTATTAATAATAATAGACTATGTAATAAATTTTAGATATTATGATAGCAAATTTCCTACTGATTTGGATGCAAGCAAGATAAAACACAACTGAAGCCTGCCTTCAGAGTAATTTTGGTTCATGCCCATCTCCAATAGGCTAAGACACATCCACTTTCTATGTCTCATGAAATCGAGAGATCGAAATGGTTTGTCCGATGATTGACAGTCGCAGAAATCGAAGTCCGATGTGAAAGGCCAATTCCAAATTCTAGCAACAATCGCGCTGCAAAAAGTTGCATGTGTGAAACAGCCCTTAAAGATAAATAGTTTTCACTTGACAGTCCTGCCTGCAATCTGACAGTTGAAGTTCGTGGGTTCTCTGATGAGAGCTGCTTCTGCAATGCGCACGCTTAACCTATCACATAAGCCAAGGAGAAACAAACATCTCTATCGCTTGCTACCATTGCATACAATGGCTGGATAGGATTGTCCATTATAGGTAAATCACGTAATGATAGATTCATTTGCTTGTGGGTTAGTCTACAATGGAGATAATCCTATCTCAACCATTGTTTGCAATGAATGGTAGAAAACAATAGAAATTGACATAGATATTCATCTCTCTTTGATTTATGTAATTGGCCAAGCGCGCATTGCAGTGGCAGCTCTCCACAGTGGCATTCCACTGTCTTTGGCAGCTCTTATCAGAGAACCCACGAACGTCAACGGTCAGATTGCAGGTCTGTCAAGTGAAAAGTACGAACTTTAATTCAATTACTCGTATTGACAAATTCGTCAAAGGGAACTGTTATTGACACCGCTCGATTCTTCACGATCTAAATTTGCTGACTGTCTGTTAATATGGTGTCAATCTTCCGGCTCGTGGAATTCAGCCTTGAAATTACATTACGTTTGGAATCAATGGAAAACTGATCTTCTTGCTCCTCGAGACTAGTTCTAGCCGTAACCATCAGTATTGGGGGAAGTCATCTCTTGACCCAAACACGTAGACAATGCAATTTATCTCTGTACCTAACCCACAGACAAATGAATAAGTCTCTGTGGGGTTGTCAAACCAATACATAAGGAACATGTCAAACATATTGCATAAGGCAAGTGATTGTCTCCAGCTGTTTATCTATTGCATAATTATCTTCTTGTAGAACAAAAAAGTTAGTTTAAAACGCGATTGAAATAAACAACGAAAAATGTAGCGAACTTCAGGGCATCCCATCCCAGGAAATTGTTTTTCACAAGACGAGAAATTTGAGATTTGCAATTAACAAGTTAGCGAAATTTCGACGGGCATTCATTAAGTATCTCTTTAAACACACTACTGGCAAATCTCCTAAGTTAGTGCGCCTAAAATGATTAATAATTGCTGCTTTTTAAAGAGATACTTAATGAATGCCCTTCGAAATTTCACTAACTTGCTAATTGCAAATCTCAAATTAACCCGGGCATGGCTGCGACTTTAAATAGGGAGTTGTGTCGATGTTGAGAGATGTGAGCTAGGCCTTCTGATGATTCCTGATTTTGGATGAAATAGCAGCTATTCAGGTCTGTTTCCATTTTTCAATTCAGGATGCAACTCAATATTTAATAATTTTATTTACATGACAAGAAATCTACCGATGCCGGGTCGAAATTAAGTATGGACCCCACTTATCTAGCAGATTAACAGACCAATGAGAACGTACAAAATTTCTTTCATGAAACCCTCACTAGGGTAGATTTTCACCGAAGACCGGAAGCATTGCAAATATGTCATATTTTCTGGATTTCGCGATGCATGTATTACATGTAGGCTCGAGAGTTTTGCCAACAAATCTCTGAATATTATACTTCATTAATATCATAAATGATCTTTTCATTTTATTCCATGTCATCGCTCGCAATTTTAGATAATGTAAAGGCATTAGAAAAGCAAACACTTGTATATTTATTCCGATGTTGATGATAGCTGCAATCTGTTGTAATATCCAATGATTTTTTTATAGTTATTATTTGCGTGTTTATTTACTCACTCCTGGTCTGCAATTTGATCTTCATTGCGGATGACGTTTCCGCTTTGTTAAAGATTGTTTTTGAAAAAAATGGGAGTGAAAGTGACTTGAACTGTCTATAACTTAAAGCCATTCATTTATTACCGCTGAAGTTGAGTGTACATTATTCATAATGCCTACATCGGTAACCTGTTTCAAAGATATATTGTCTTTCAATTTCAAAATTGAATTATTATCCATCAACCTTGTTTTATTTGAATGATTATCACTCTCCAAAGTCGTGATAGAGAAATTCATACTTTTTCTCACAAGTTAGAATTTATTTCTTGGTGAAAATTCATTCTTATACATCAATTTCAACTATCAAATTGGACATAACAAATTCGGTTTATATCATGAAATTGAGTTCCGGCAATCAATGTGACTCTTGATTGAATTGAACTATTGAATTTCGGAATTTTATTATTCTTTTTGATAACGAAAGCATAGAGTAAAGCATTCAATATCTTTCAATAAGCGTATGCAAATATTATAAAACTTTCATAGTCAATTTGGCGCCACCGAGTTGTCGCAAATAGTGTCTTAAAAATTGGCATGGACCGTCAACAGATTTGCGCAGTTTGTGGCGCAATGAAAATTGATTTTTCACGACTTCTTAAGATCACTTTAGAAGGGATATTCTCAGGAGAGCCTCTTCATGATTTTTTGTAGCTTAATTCATCTTGTTTGTTCTCAATCAAGTTTAAGTCACACATTTCGGCTTGAGACAAGTCTAGTCTGGCGTGTAACTTGATGAAAGCAATGAAGCATGATTCGAGTTTGATGAAGTGTATTTTTAAAAAGGGCTTAATTCCTTAATTTCCTCTGGAAATGGATGCATCATTAAAGATTTGTGTAAATATCGGACATTAAATGAAGTAGAAGCCTGATTCTACTTTCCAATTGAAGATAAAATTCAAAATCTTAGAATTCTACAGTATAGCTAATTAATTATCAAAATATAAACCAATTATTGATCTCAATCACTATTTTTGCAAGCACACTGATGTGTTTTATATATCTTAAAAGATCTTAAAGGCACGACGGATGTAACGAATGTGTGCTACCGGATTTTCCAAACATGCCTAAAGCCCTAGGATGGACAATGTGATGAAAGCGAAATGCTCATTTTAGCCTATGCATCCGATTAGTATTGAAATCTATTCTAAGAAGCATGTATGTATATTAGTCATTGTCTTAAGCACAACGCATGAAGCATTGTTGTGTGGACAAGTAATACTGCACTCTATCGTTTCTTAACGAATCTTTTCGGTTAAGTTTAAGCCTCAGGGTTGTAGCGAAGATGGAAAAGTCAGACCCGTAGGCCTATCCATATCCACGATTTCTCTCATGGAAATCCATGTACAACTGCTGATATCTAATGAAATCAATCTTTGATATCCAATGATCATCATAAATGTCCATGGAGAGTTATTCGTGCACATCAATCCTGCTATGAGTTGCAAGATATCATCCAAAGGTGCATGGCTCACTTGTTTTGGATTGTTAACATTGGAACTACATTAGTCGAAGAATAGGCCGTAAGCGTCAACAGACGATGGCTATTTTCCAAGGGGTACCGCACCAACTTCCCAGATAAACCTACGACTTATAGTCACTATCAGATAGCTGCTATAAGGGGTCTTGCAAATGAACGCATGGGCATCCTTGATAAACATACCTGATAGTGGACACTGCTGATAGTGAAGAATCAGCGGCATACATCACGACTTTCATCAAGATGACGTTTCTTGATGTCATCATGATATCATTTAACGACCTTGAAGACGTCTCGTGGTATATGACCAGGGCTGGTATTCATAGTCGTGTCTTAGCGAAGCCATCGT
This sequence comes from Prostheceraeus crozeri, assembly GCA_907163375.1. NCBI lineage: Eukaryota > Metazoa > Platyhelminthes > Polycladida > Euryleptidae > Prostheceraeus > Prostheceraeus crozeri. The sequence goes on along the minus strand of CAJQUW010006378.1, from coordinate 293,523 downwards.
CTTAGCTTAGTCAATTTCACGAAATTCTAATTCACAGACATGACTTAGCAAAGACGTCGTTAAGTTGTTGTCTTTGCTAAGTCAGAGTCAAAATAATTCTTATTCATAGTGATGATTAGTAAAGACAACGACTTTACTACACATGCCGGTGACTTAGACATCTATTGTATTCCAAGACAGCTATGGAGGTGTCTTGAAGCTATCAAGTGTATTGTACAACCAATCAGCTTGCATTATCCCAGTGGAAGTGTGTCTGTCCTCAGCATCATTAGTTTGAGCTTTTTAAGATGGCGGCTTTCATGAACAGCATACCGGAGAGGAAAATGAAATATTACAAGGATCATGTTGATCATTGCCTCGATGAAAAGCTATCCGACGACGAACTTTATAGAAAATACAGATTTACTCGAGGTAAGTTGCGTGTCTGTCAGTAGAAGAACCGTTGCTATTGATGATAGGGAACACTTTAATGATAACAGGTTTAATGTACAAATGAGAAGGGCAGACGAAATGCACTCCAGACAAAGTCAAGATCATGTCGATTATCAAAAGAGCACGAAAAGCAGATTACGACGAGTGTGAAATAAATGCCATTGTTGACGGATTTACAGGAAATAATGAGATTCTAGCTCTAAGATGAAATAACGATGTCACGCAGAAGAAGCAAATTATGTATAAACAAATCCTAAATCGAGTAAATTCCGTCGGTGGAAATAATCGTTCCATGGAGAACATGAAAGACAAATGGCAAACGATGAAGTCAAGTGTGAAAAAAGAAAGCACATACCGAAACCGATACCGATCAAAGAAATCACCATCTGGTAATTCCAACACAAGGCATTGATTCTGTCATGTTAATACTCCTGACGCATAAAATCCGAGTCAAACTCCAATATCCACATTGTACTAGGATCAAATACAGCCTCTAACGTCTTGTCTTATACCTGTGTCACTAATGGTGATCTCTAGCACTGCTAAGAAAATTGCTATCAGATGTTCATATACAAATATCAAAATGGCTATATACATGTTCATTCGCTGCTGAAGACAAATATGATAGTACACTAACATTGTGCTATCAGAAATGATGATATCGCAATTCTGTTACTTGTCCTGTTTCACTAAAAGTCGCTGTCAGCGAGATGGTGCGATACCCTCAGTTTCCCCCGCCAGTACCTGAGACAGGTCTCTCGTTATGAGAGCTTCAAGACTATCAGATGGCCACTACTGCAATTCAGATACGCATGTATTGTATAATACCTTTATTCTGCTGATATTAAAGAACAAATAACCTCTTGAAGCCCTGATTCGTAAAATGAATCACTGCAATGACAGTCACAATAAATGCTCGTAGATCACGTTTTCTTTGTAAGTTAGTTCACGCGTGCGCAGTTTATGACGTCACTCATGAGTCATCATCGCCGTCAGCATACGTTTCCCGATAACTCAGATACCCATATTCCTAACACTATGGTTCCATTCGATTTCTTGCGATTTCCGCAAAGAAAAATGTGTTAAGGTACTGGCATGGGGAAATTGGAAAAGAGGTCAGACAATTTCGTACATCGAGAAAATTCCCGGTCTTCTTCTCGTTTTGATTTTCCGCATCAGCGAAGTAAAGAAAGGGTAAAAGGTCCGTTTACATATCAAGCCATGTCAAGAGAGAAGACTCAGTCTCCCATACTAAATGCTCGGTAATATGAGAGTCATTCTGGATGCCGATTCGCAGTGCTCCATCCCCTGAGTAGGCTAAGAACTTCCGAATTCTTAACAGCCTTTCATAAGATGATCGATGAATTCCGTAGCTTACTTGAACCGACTGCAAGGAATGTCGGTTGCTTTGCCAATCCGCTAAAGTGACGGTTAAGCTTAGCGGACCCAACCACTGCCAGAAGTGTCACATGTCTTCATATCAGATCCAATGAAAAAATGCATATTCTAAATTTACGCATTCATGTACTAAATGGCTAACAATTAGAAAGCATAAAAAAGTAATGTTCCAAATATAGAATCAGCCGAAATCAAGAGCTTTAAATCAGCTAGATGTATCGATGTGATATGAACGCGCACTTTTTCTGATATAGGCTAAATGCTTATGCTGACAACCCTCGTTGGAAAAGCGACAGAGCTTAAATGGAAGGCGTAAGAAAGCATCAGATACGTAGCTCGTCACAAACTCGCTACACACTGAAGTGAAATCATTTATAGGATGCCACGTCACTATTGTGGATCATGGAATATAATGGAATCACAAATTCGAAATGTTAATCGATCGTTCATTCGGAAAGTTTGAAGTTCTGTAGGAACCACCATGGAGATCTCCATATATATTCTTATCCATGCGACTACACAGCTACACTTGTTTATTAAATCTGTTAAGGTCGGTTCACATCCATCTGTATTTTTACACAGAAGTAGATGTTCTGTATTACAGAATGCCGGTTCTGTTTTACAGATGGCTCCCAGTCTTGGCATCGCATCGATTTCAAAATCCAGAGCAACTAAAGCGATTCACAATACTATGTATAACACGTATGGATTTTGCTTTCGCGTCACTTTCCAATTCGTCATGATTGTGGAACGTGAAGACATACTGAAAGTTCTCATCGCACTGCGTCACATCTACGCGATTCATAGCAAGTTGAGAAGAAGAAGACGCTGGTGGATTCGTTCAGCTTTTCAACGTCGACTTGATTGCAGTGAATTCTGCAAGTTTATTCCTCATATTCGCGACAACGATGAAGAGACCTTCTTCAAGTATTTTCGCATGTCTAGGGATAGATGCAGTCATCTTCTATCTCTGGTTTCTCAGCAAATCAAAAAGTCATCCTTTCGAGTGCCTGTCTGTCCAGATGAAAGATTGACCATTACCTTGGTATATTTGTCAAGTGGGTGCTCCCAACAAGACCTGTCATTTCGTTTCCAACGAAGACGCTCCACGATAAGTAATATTTTGAGAGAAACCGCCAAAGCACTATGGGAGGTCCTCTCACCAGAGTATCTGACCTGTCCGAGGACAAAGGAAGAATGGAAGACAATCGGTCGTGGTTTCTGGCAACGTTGGAATTTGCCTAACGCTCTGGGTGCCATTGACGTGAAGCATTTTCACATCATATACCCAGGATCATCAGGATCGGAATTCTTCAACTATAAACATAGATTCAGCTCGCTTGTTTTAGCAATGTGTGACTCGAACTATGTTTTCACATACGTCAGTGTTAGAAGTGCTGGCAGGGAAGGAGACGCTGGTGTTTTTGCGGGATCTGACCTCCTGCTATCGTTGGAGAACAATCTTCTCAATATCCTCCAGATGAAAAGGTACCGGTACGCGTAAGTGACGCAGAGTTACCATATGTAATAGTGGGGGATGAAGCCTTTCCGCTAAAATCCTTTCTGATGCGGCCATATCCATACCGTGGACGTAGGGCTTCTACATCACGAGAAAGTTTTACTTCCTACCGAGAATAAATCTTCAACTATCGGCTTTCACGAGCACGCATAATAATAGAAAATTGCTTCGGAGTATTAACTGCAAGTTGGAGACTTTTCAGCCATCCAATCAATTCAAATATTGAAAATTGTGAGGCGTTTATAAAAGCAGCTTTCGCCTTGCATAATTATCTTCAAATTGAAAAATCCGTTTTTGAGGATGAATCAAAAACAATACATTCCTTCTGATTTCGTTGATCGTGACGATCCCAATGGTGAGGTCATTCCCGGAACATGGAGAAACTTTGCCAATGCTGGTGGCACTACTGAAATTGGACGTATGGGATCCAATAATTCCGCACGCAGCTTGAGTAGAGTGAGAGATAAATTTGCTGAATTTTTCATTTCTCCATCTGGGGCTGTTCCCCAGCTGAATCAATTCATCTGATAGACTTTCTATTTTTAGATGAGGACCTATACATGTACATTGTGTATAGCAGCTTCATGCAAGTGCATTGGTTTATGTTGCTTTCGTGTTTATAGACCACGTGAGGTGCGTAGCCTCCCTTTGTTATGATTGACTATTCGATTTCAGTTGAGAAACATGCATATATATTAAACGGAATATAAAATTTTCATTGTTTTGGTACAGCCGAAATCCATCTATATCATTTGGTCAAACAGATATACTAAAAAATGCTAAGTACAGTGGATATCCGCCATCTATCCAGAAATTCAATCAAAAAATATGGTGGTTTTAAAAACATAATATAAGAAGTTTAAAACTATCAAAAGTATGGAATTTCATATTGACTTAAGCTTAGCAATTCGTGCTGTGCACTTGTAGTTTTCCATGAAAAATGAATGAGATTTAAAGTATTGCCCTTATTAAATTGCATCATTATCCATAGGTCTACCAGATGTGAAATCGGATGTGTGATATTTAATTGTGATCATTATAAGCCTCCTTGCCAGATGATTACATGCGGACTTATGGTTATATATGTTTGCCCATCCCGTGGTTACAGATTAAAGGCCTAGAATGCAACATAGTATAATCGACCTATCATATTTCAATATTCGCGAGGTTTTTTGATTACCCAGTAAAGTAAGATGTACAAAAGCACGCTTTCCAATTGAGAAAAATGCAAATTTATTTAGCCTACATTACGATAGACTCATTAGATTTTGAGAAATGTATGAAGTGTCAGGTGTCATATCGCCTACTATTTCAGGGCAAAAAATTCCAGCTCGTATATTGTACTGCAGCTCTTGGTGTTTAAACATTGAGAGTTGCCGGAGATTGTCCGGCATATTTCGAAGTTCCTCGACCAGTAGTTCCGCGTACTTCGCACATTCGTCCTTCTTAGCAGTAACCCCGTGCCAAAATCAAGGACAGTGCGATGCAGTGATGAGTCATCGATGAGTCATCATGCTGACTCAGCCCCCGCCTCTGGCAGGAAGGTGAGGGAGTTGGCCAAGGATGTGTTGGGAGGAATGGGTCCGAGAGGAGGAAACGGGTCCCTCCCCCCCTCTGGAAGGAAGGAAGGAAGGAGGAGTGATGAGGCAAGGGGAGGGAAGGAAGGCGGTAGGAATGAGTGAGGAAAGGGCGGGTGTTGGTGGTGTTGGGATGAGAAAAGTCGTTTTTCGGGCAGAAGGAGACCTCGGAAGAGAAAATGGAGTGCAAATTCGGACTCTACGCGAAATTCTACATCTGTGGTGTGATTTCCAGCTCAATCAGAGAGAAAAAATTTCGAGGACCTCCTCCCCCCCTCCTGCCAAACTTCCAACTTTGGTGTGAGAGATGGTAGAAAGTCGTGCAATAGCTCATTTGAAAGCTAAGAGTGAGGAAAATGCAGTGGAAAGCTCAGTTTGGACTCATTTTCCTGGGTTTTGGGAGGAAAATGGCAGGAAACCGTCAAAGTTGGAAAAGGCGGATGTTGGATGTTTTGGGATGAGAAAGGCTGGAATTCGACAGGAAGGAGGCCTCGGATGAAAAAATGGAGTGCAAATTCGGACGTTTTGGTCAAAGTTGGATCTAGGAACTTCTTCCCAACTCAATCGGAGAGAAAAAGTTCTGCCCTCCCCCCCCCCTCCTGCCAAACTTCCAACTTCGGTTGTAGACATCGTACAAAGTCGTGCAATAGCTCATTTGAAAGCTAAAAGTGAGAAAAATGCAGAGGAAAGCTCAATTTGGACTCATTTTACTGGGTTTAGGGAGGAAAATGGCAGGAAAACGTCAGAGTTGGAAAAGGCATGTGTTGGTGGTTTTGGGATGAGAAAGTCCATTTTTCGACATGAAGGAGCGCTCGGATGGGAAAATGGAGTGCAAATTCGGACGTTTTGGCCACTTTTGGGTCTAGGAACTTCTTCCCAACTCAATCGGATAGAAAAAGTTCTGACCCCCCCCCCTCGGCAGCGATCTTCTAACTTTGGTTGTAGACATCGTAGAAAGTCGTGCAATAGCTCGTTTGAAAGCTGGAAGTGATACAAATTCAGTGGAAAACATGGCTTGTTCGTATCTGCCTTCGTTTAGAGGTGAGATGTTATTGAAAATGTTGGACCTTGACGAAAAACGACAGAGTTAGAATGTTTATGAAAATCGCTCTAGCGGGTGAAGCAAGCCTCGGACGGGAAATCAGAGACCAGATTTGAAATCAGCGTCACATTCTGCTTCGGCATGCTAAATTTGGAAGTCATCGGAGAGAAAAAATTTTTCATCCTCTTTCCGAAAAACGACTAAGTTAGAATTTTTGCGATGGCTGTGGGCTTTAGAGCCAAACCGAAGCATCGGATGGGAAAATGGAGGGCAGATTCGGATTCAGCGTCAAATTCTACATGGAAATGGTGTATTTGCAGCTCCATCGGAGCACTAGAACCGGAGATAGACGGGTTTTAGTGTTTGAATGATGGGTATTACGTCATCACCTGATCGCCACACACTATATAAGTGGAAACTCGGCTTGTGGAAATCAGTTCTCCTCCCGACTAGGTTGGGGTAGGTGAACTCCGGAGCTCCGATGATAGCATTGGAAATCTGAAAAACCGGGTTTCTGTAAGAAACCGACTTAGAAAATTTCATTGCTGATATCAGCTAAGGCGTCAGACTTAGAGGTTAGCCAGGAGATGGCCTTCGTCTCCAGGCCATAAAAGACTCCGAAACTTTCAAGGCTTGTAACTTTGCTTCTACAAGTCCGTTTGACTTGATTCAAAAAAGGTTCGGTCGCTATTGACCTGCCCTAAGTGACAGACTTCTTATAAAATTTCATAAGTAGTGCTAAAAAGTTGAAAAATTTAAATTCACTAGTTTTGGAGGTTTTCTGGGGTTTTCGACCCTGCTGAAGTCAATGAAAGCATTTTTAATTATGTCTGAGCCAGTCTTCTCATGGTATAAGCGGCTTTTCACTGAAAGCGAGCAAGACACGGAGAGTTTTGCTGTAATATTCCACTGACAGGGTGTTCCTTCGGGACGGCGGACGATGCCGTAGTGATAAGTGTGGCAAGGGAGTGTGTCATAGTTTAGACCGTAACCGCTGGGACAACTCATGTCTCATGTTGGGCATTTGACACAGTTCTCAACGTAGCACTTTGAACGCCAATCGGTTGAGTCTTAGCTATCTTGTCATGGGCGGCCTCTGAACATCTCCATTGCAAAACGCTGGTAAATCAAGCTCTCTACGGCTTGCTATCAAGCTGATCAAAGCAACGACTTGGGTCGTTTCCTCTTGTAAATAACTCCACCGCTTTTCATGTCTGGCGATCAAGTCATGGACGGTGGACGATTTTCGGTGTGATACTTCCTGTGGGTGATTTCGAGACAGCGGTGAAGTCCGGGGAGTACTGCACGGGACGTGGGCAATGGTAATCCTTGTGAAACCTCTCTGCGTCATGTTTGCAATGTTTCGTCTCAACGTTTTACTCTGACCGCCAGGGCGACATTTAGCTATCTGCCACAGGTTACCTCATAAAATCTCCATTACACTTGTCTCCCGACAGTTGCCCAAGCATGTGAGAATGAACCACGCGTTCTGCTTGTCTCTATCACGATGACGAAATGATGAATGGAATGAAGGGAGGACATTCATGCGCCACACGCAACACATCACAGACTTCTCTCTTTGCTAGTGAACAAGCTCTTGTCAGTGTCGTACAAAAGTTTTACTGCTACACAGGATGATGTATAGTTAGAAAGTTTGATCATTGACGGTTTATTCGCAAGTCTAGTCAGAAAGTGTATCATGGTTTGCAAAAGTTTTATTGCAACGCGGGTTGATGTATAGTTAGAAAAGTTTGATCATGGTGTTTTATGAAACACAAATGTCATAAATGTTAGTCTTAGTGTAGTCAACTAGTTTTACTACGACACATGTTTGTAAAAGTAAAGGTCAGAAAGTGTCTCATGGTTTGCAAAAGTTTTATTGCAACACAGGTTGATGTATAGTTAGAAAGTTTGATCATGACGTTTATTCGTGAGTGTCGTCAGAAACTGTATCATGGTTTGTAAAAGCAAAGTTTAGTATAGTCAAATATTTTTACTGTAACACAGGTTGATGTATAGTTAGAAAGTTTGATCATGACGTTTATTCGTAAGTCTAGTCAGAAAGTGTATCATGGTTTGTAAAAGTTTTACTGCAACACAGGTTGATGTATAGTTAGAAAAGTTTGATCATCAACGTTGTATTCGTAAGTCTAGTCAGAAACTTTATCATGTTGTGCAAAGGTTTTACTACATCACAGGTTGATTTATAGTTAGAAAAGTTTGATCATGATGTTTTATGAAGCACATGTCATAAAGTGTAAGCGCTAGTGTAGTCAAGTAGTTTTACTGTGACGTACGTTTGCGAAAGTAAAGTTTGATCATCGAACTTTATTCGTGAGTGTCATCAGAAAGTGTATCATGGTTTGTAAAAGCAAAGTTTAGTATAGTCAAATATTTTTACTGTAACACAGGTTGATGTATAGTTAGAAAGTTTGATCATCACGTTTATTCGTGAGTGTCATCAGAAAGTGCATCATGGTTTGTAAAAGCAAAGTTTAGTATAGTCAAATATTTTTACTGTAACACAGGTTGATGTATAGTTAGAAAATTTGATCATTGAAGTTGTATTCGTGAGTCTAGTCAGAAAGTGTATCATGGTTTGCAAAGTTAGTGTAGTCAAGTAGTTTTACTGTGACACACGTTTGTAAAAGTAAAGTTTGATCATTGACGTTGTATTTGTAAGTCTAGTCAGAAAGTGTATCATAGTTTGTAAAAGTTTTACTGCGACACAGGTTGATGTATAGTTAGAAAAGTTTGATCATGATGTTTTATGAAACACATATGTCATGAAATGCAAGTGTTAGTGTAGTCAAATAATTTACCGCGACACGTGTTTGTGAAAATAAAGTTTGATCATTGACGTTGTATGACTGACCGAACTCACAGCAGCATTAGAAAGTTTCAGAAGGTTTTACTGCACAGTGTAGATTGTCTTGTAACTTACTTTCACAGTGTTAGAAAGTTTTATTGGAGACAGTTGCCAAATGTTTCCCTATTAGAAAATTCAAACTTCATGGCTGTTAGATCCGCTTCATCAGGTTTACTAAAAGCAGTTTTCTACTGCAATGAGAGTTTAGAATGTTATATGAAAACAGTGTTCGCCACAGCACTAGAAAGTTTTTATCCTTAGTTGAGATCCGGACTGCAGTGTGCAAAATGTTTTATGTGACAGTCTTTTCACAAACGGTGAAGTGTAAATTCAGAGTGAATACATCTGTTAGGTAGTCATTAACTTTGGATGTGAAATAAAGCGAATCTGTCTACAGAATGAATTGAATATTAGACAACGCATGCAAGTTTTTGACGACTTGAGTGGTTGAAACCAAGTCTAAGTTTAACATGTTGGATATAAAAGTGAGATGGATAGGAATAAGTGTTGAATGTTTTATAAAACCAGATGTTGTCACACACGTTGAGTGTGTATTCCATGACATTGAATCGCATGGGTTGTAAAGTCCATCATCCAAGGCTAGGCTCCTCTACGGTCGGATTTAGGGTTTTATATTACATGTGTTAACCGTTCGTGTAGAATACGTGAAGCACATGTTCGCTTAAATGTAAATGTTGAAATAAGTTTTGTAAGAAGTATTTGACAGGTTGTTGTGAAACTTAGCGAACGTTGAAAAAAGTTTTATAAAATGTTTCTGCAGTCACATTCGTTAGCGTACCAGCTTTACTAAATGTGTTGTTTGCCTTTATCAAATTGAATGTGTGTGTGTTTTGTAAATAAAGATAGCGTGTTTGCACTGTGCATCGACAGCATACAAGTATAGACATAACAACCTGTAACGTTGTTAGTCGAATGCATATGAGATAGGAAACATTATGTGTGAGATAAAAATCAACCTGCTAGATGAAGTGAAACACAAAAGTGTCACAACTAGTTTACGGGAAATAAAGGAGAACTGTGACAACGTTTACACTCATCATAGACAGATGAACATACAAATCTGACATTCAAATGAAAGTCGTAAACATGAACTGCGGTGTAAGAAACTTTATGTCAACAACTTTATGTTGGTAAAACTTTCATAGATTGCAGGCGTGTTGAAAGCTGATATAAAGACCTGTAGAAACGCATAAGTCTTAGTTCAACGACTCGACCCTTGAACTCACACAATGAATACGTCTGTGTAGAAAACTCATTTTTAGGAAACAGCATTTTCTGTGCGAATGCAGACGATGTAAACATGACATTTAACATGGCTTGCAATAGTCAACACGCTGCCATTCAAAATGTTTATCATAAAACCTATCAGTGAAAAAACCCCTCCTGTGCCCACAAAGAATCATAAGTGCTCTCTGACGCCTGTTTGTCTCGCTAGCCCCTCAGCAGATAGAGTAGAACACAAAGATGAATGACAGCACAGCCGGTGGGCGATCGTCTGTCGCGCTAGCCCCTCAGCAGATGGAGTAGAACACAAAGATGTACGCGCTCTCTCTCTCTGGCGCCCGTCTGTCACATGAAACAGAGAGCTGTCGCATCTGTCCCAGGATGCAGGAACGTATCGTAGCACCTGGCTGATTCCCACACAGCTCATTGCTATCGTACCGGAAGGGAGATTCATGCGATAAATCCATCTAAGTTTGTTGAGTGGTTGAGGGTAGCAGTCAATGAAAATTTGTCTTCCCCTTTCTTCCTCCAACCATAAGTTTAGAGCAATATGATTGCACGAATCAGACATTTGAAAGGCTGTATCATTCTCATATAAAGCAGAGCCTCTTGCATTTTACTATCATAATCATGTCTGAGAAGCCAACAGCGTGCGTGACACCTTTTCGTATCATACACCGCGGTGAAGAATTCCACAGTGATATCTATGGTCAGGATATCACTGTGGAATTTGTGAAGTACTATTCTTACTTCACCCTACAGGAAGATTTGAGTCGACGAGTGCAACAAGAGGCTGAGATGGAGACGCCGAGACGGTGGGGAGCGAGGCCGAGATGGCAACCAGCGAGAGCGAGACGGTCGAAAGTGATAACATTGGAAAGTGATAACATGGAAAGTGAGGACATGGAAAGTGTGGATGTCATTGTGATATCGGATGATGAAGTAAGAGTTTTACACATGCATGCGAATGGCTGTCATCTCAACTCGTTCATGTTTTCTTTCAGTGATGGAGTGAGTGATGAGCGTTCTTTAGTTCATAAAATCATCATGCACACATACAGCACACTGTTTCATCACATTTCCTCGTGAATGCATCATGAGTTCTTATAAGAACTTCCTTCTAATGCAGCTAAAGCGGTCCCAAGCCGGCCACGTATCTACGGATATGGAATGCAGAGGGGAAGAAAATGATGAATGGAATGAAATGTGAGGACACTCTTGCACCACATGCAGCCACAAACACATTTCTATCTTCATTAAGATGACATTCAATCACTTGAATTCTAATGTGACCTAATCCTTAGATCTCAGTACAGTCAACTCTCTAACGTACTTATTAAACCTATTATCTCTAACTTTACAAACACTGGAAGGATTCTAACATGATTTCAAACTTTACAAACATCAACTTTACTTCTAACGTTACAAACAGTGAAATGCTTGTGACACTATTTTATACTTTACCTATCTTGCAAACACTGAAATGATTTTGATATTATTCCTAACTTTACATTCATCAACTTTATTTCTAACTTTACAAACGTCAACTTTATTTTTAACTTTGCAAACAGTGAAGTGATTATAACTTCATTTACATTTCACCTATCTTACAAACACTGAAAGGATTCTAACATGATTTCAAACTTTACAAACATCAACTTTATTTTTAACGTTGCAAACAGTGAAGTGAATCTGACTTCATTTATATTTCACCTATCTTACAAACAGCGACATGGTGATAACTTTATTTCTAACTTTACAATCATCAACTTTATTTCTAACTTTACAAACAGTAAAATGGTTGTAACTTTATTACTAAGTCAATCCACTCTATTGAAACCACAAGAAAACGACACAGTATGACCATGATATGTTATTGAAACCCACACAGCTTTTTTGTTATACTACCAATTCATTTCATGTCCTCTATCCTATACACTCAAAACCTGCAACGACATTTATTCTATTACACCTGAAATCTATTGACATGTGATACATTACATTAAATCTTCGATATCAAATACTATCATGAAACAACTAGCAGTACCTGACTCTAAACATGCACTGATTCCCACATTTATGACATTAGTAATTTTTTCTATCATGTGTGACTACATTCTCATCAATATGAAAGGCTTGCAGTGACTTAACTCTTAATGTGTCCATGTCAAGTTTTGGAAATAACTTTTCATGTACAGTTGACATACAATCAATTTCAACGGATTCTCCAGTCATAGCATGTTATTCCTGCTTTCGCACTCATGCTGTATCAACAAGTTGATTCTATCTAACTTTTACATGAATAAACCAAACGCCCTGATGCTATATGATACTGTCTCGATATGCTATTGTTGTTTCTTTTAACTATGTCACTGATTCAAACAGTTAATTACACTACCTATTCATTAAACTTTGCAATCTGAATCTTTGCCTTCATCGAATATGAACCTCTAATTTACATACAACAACTATGATATGTGTTCTATCTTATACACTCAACCAGCAGAGACATTCATTCTGTTACATCCATGAACATGATGTGATAAAATTCAGATCATCTCAAAACCCTTTAACAGCGCTTGTCTTCAAACATATGCTGAATCACACACACACACAGCTTGTTTGTTACACTACCGATTCATTTCAATGTGGCTAATCTTGCATCACCCATTTCATGTAACACAACTTTTCACTTTAATTATTCCCAAAATGTTACTGCAGTGGTCTCAACACAATCCATACCATGTATTCTAACACTCTAATCACTGTGCAATGACTGTTATGAATTGTATCGCATTCACGTGCATGACCCAGACTTGTAAATTCCTGTTACTCAGGTGTGAGAAGGTTATGAGAACCTAAGATGCTTCAGCGGCTCAATTCAATTTACACGAGTAACATTTGATGCTTTCATGTCTAGTAACATGTATAAGTTACTTCATCACTCTAGTTTAATGGAGACTTTGATTATTCATTCTTAGCTCACTGAAGATGAGTGTTTGTATCACACTGTGAAGAGAGATTGCAAACTAATGAATGGGTAGTGTAATTAACTGTTTGAATCAGTGACATAGTTAAAAGAAACAACAATAGCATATCGAGACAGTATCATATAGCATCAGGGCGTTTGGTTTATTCATGTAAAAGTTAGATAGAAGCAACTTGTTGATGCAGCATAAGTGCGAAAGCAGGAATAACATGCTATGACTGGAGCATCCGTTGAAATTGATTGTATGTCAACTGTACATGAAAAGTTATTTCCAAAAGCTTGACATGGACACATTAAGAGTTAAGTCACTGCAAGCCTTTCATATTGATGAGAATGTAGTCACACATGATAGAAAAATACTAATGTCATAATTGTGGGAATCAGTGCATGTTTAGAGTCAGGTACTGCTAGTTGTTTCATGATAGTATTTGATATCGAAGATTTAATGTAATGTATCACATGTCAATAGATTTCAGGTGTAATAGAATAAATGTCGTTGCAGGTTTTGAGTGTATAGGATAGAGGACATGAAATGAATTGGTAGTATAACAAAAAAGCTGTGTGGGTTTCAATAACATATCATGGTCATACTGTGTCGTTTTCTTGTGGTTTCAATAGAGTGGATTGACTTAGTAATAAAGTTACAACCATTTTACTGTTTGTAAAGTTAGAAATAAAGTTGATGATTGTAAAGTTAGAAATAAAGTTATCACCATGTCGCTGTTTGTAAGATAGGTGAAATATAAATGAAGTCAGATTCACTTCACTGTTTGCAACGTTAAAAATAAAGTTGATGTTTGTAAAGTTTGAAATCATGTTAGAATCCTTTCAGTGTTTGTAAGATAGGTGAAATGTAAATGAAGTTATAATCACTTCACTGTTTGCAAAGTTAAAAATAAAGTTGACGTTTGTAAAGTTAGAAATAAAGTTGATGAATGTAAAGTTAGGAATAATATCAGAATCATTTCAGTGTTTGCAAGATAGGTAAAGTATAAAATAGTGTCACAAGCATTTCACTGTTTGTAACGTTAGAAGTAAAGTTGATGTTTGTAAAGTTTGAAATCATGTTAGAATCCTTCCAGTGTTTGTAAAGTTAGAGATAATAGGTTTAATAAGTACGTTAGAGAGTTGACTGTACTGAGATCTAAGGATTAGGTCACATTAGAATTCAAGTGATTGAATGTCATCTTAATGAAGATAGAAATGTGTTTGTGGCTGCATGTGGTGCAAGAGTGTCCTCACATTTCATTCCATTCATCATTTTCTTCCCCTCTGCATTCCATATCCGTAGATACGTGGCCGGCTTGGGACCGCTTTAGCTGCATTAGAAGGAAGTTCTTATAAGAACTCATGATGCATTCACGAGGAAATGTGATGAAACAGTGTGCTGTATGTGTGCATGATGATTTTATGAACTAAAGAACGCTCATCACTCACTCCATCACTGAAAGAAAACATGAACGAGTTGAGATGACAGCCATTCGCATGCATGTGTAAAACTCTTACTTCATCATCCGATATCACAATGACATCCACACTTTCCATGTCCTCACTTTCCATGTTATCACTTTCCAATGTTATCACTTTCGACCGTCTCGCTCTCGCTGGTTGCCATCTCGGCCTCGCTCCCCACCGTCTCGGCGTCTCCATCTCAGCCTCTTGTTGCACTCGTCGACTCAAATCTTCCTGTAGGGTGAAGTAAGAATAGTACTTCACAAATTCCACAGTGATATCCTGACCATAGATATCACTGTGGAATTCTTCACCGCGGTGTATGATACGAAAAGGTGTCACGCACGCTGTTGGCTTCTCAGACATGATTATGATAGTAAAATGCAAGAGGCTCTGCTTTATATGAGAATGATACAGCCTTTCAAATGTCTGATTCGTGCAATCATATTGCTCTAAACTTATGGTTGGAGGAAGAAAGGGGAAGACAAATTTTCATTGACTGCTACCCTCAACCACTCAACAAACTTAGATGGATTTATCGCATGAATCTCCCTTCCGGTACGATAGCAATGAGCTGTGTGGGAATCAGCCAGGTGCTACGATACGTTCCTGCATCCTGGGACAGATGCGACAGCTCTCTGTTTCATGTGACAGACGGGCGCCAGAGAGAGAGAGCGCGTACATCTTTGTGTTCTACTCCATCTGCTGAGGGGCTAGCGCGACAGACGATCGCCCACCGGCTGTGCTGTCATTCATCTTTGTGTTCTACTCTATCTGCTGAGGGGCTAGCGAGACAAACAGGCGTCAGAGAGCACTTATGATTCTTTGTGGGCACAGGAGGGGTTTTTTCACTGATAGGTTTTATGATAAACATTTTGAATGGCAGCGTGTTGACTATTGCAAGCCATGTTAAATGTCATGTTTACATCGTCTGCATTCGCACAGAAAATGCTGTTTCCTAAAAATGAGTTTTCTACACAGACGTATTCATTGTGTGAGTTCAAGGGTCGAGTCGTTGAACTAAGACTTATGCGTTTCTACAGGTCTTTATATCAGCTTTCAACACGCCTGCAATCTATGAAAGTTTTACCAACATAAAGTTGTTGACATAAAGTTTCTTACACCGCAGTTCATGTTTACGACTTTCATTTGAATGTCAGATTTGTATGTTCATCTGTCTATGATGAGTGTAAACGTTGTCACAGTTCTCCTTTATTTCCCGTAAACTAGTTGTGACACTTTTGTGTTTCACTTCATCTAGCAGGTTGATTTTTATCTCACACATAATGTTTCCTATCTCATATGCATTCGACTAACAACGTTACAGGTTGTTATGTCTATACTTGTATGCTGTCGATGCACAGTGCAAACACGCTATCTTTATTTACAAAACACACACACATTCAATTTGATAAAGGCAAACAACACATTTAGTAAAGCTGGTACGCTAACGAATGTGACTGCAGAAACATTTTATAAAACTTTTTTCAACGTTCGCTAAGTTTCACAACAACCTGTCAAATACTTCTTACAAAACTTATTTCAACATTTACATTTAAGCGAACATGTGCTTCACGTATTCTACACGAACGGTTAACACATGTAATATAAAACCCTAAATCCGACCGTAGAGGAGCCTAGCCTTGGATGATGGACTTTACAACCCATGCGATTCAATGTCATGGAATACACACTCAACGTGTGTGACAACATCTGGTTTTATAAAACATTCAACACTTATTCCTATCCATCTCACTTTTATATCCAACATGTTAAACTTAGACTTGGTTTCAACCACTCAAGTCGTCAAAAACTTGCATGCGTTGTCTAATATTCAATTCATTCTGTAGACAGATTCGCTTTATTTCACATCCAAAGTTAATGACTACCTAACAGATGTATTCACTCTGAATTTACACTTCAACGTTTGTGAAAAGACTGTCACATAAAACATTTTACACACTGCAGTCCGGATCTCAACTAAGGATAAAAACTTTCTAGTGCTGTGGCGAACACTGTTTTCATATAACATTCTAAACTCTCATTGCAGTAGAAAACTGCTTTTAGTAAACCTGATGAAGCGAATCTAACAACCATGAAGTTTGAATTTTCTAATAGGGAAACATTTGGCAACTGTCTCCAATAAAACTTTCTAACACTGTGAAAGTAAGTTACAAGACAATCTACACTGTGCCGTAAAACCTTCTGAAACTTTCTAATGCTGCTGTGAGTTCGGTCAGTCATACAACGTCAATGATCAAACTTTATTTTCACAAACATGCGTCGCGGTAAATTATTTGTGGCCAAAACGTCCGAATTTGCACTCCATTTTCCCATCATAGCGCTCCTTCATGTCGAAAAATGGACTTTCTCATCCCAAAACCTCCAAAACCTGCCTTTTCCAAGTCTGACGGTTTCCTGCCATTTTTCTCCCTAAACCCAAGAAATTTAGCCCAAACTGAGCTTTCCACTGCATTTTTCTCACTCTTAGCTTTCAAATGAGCTATTGCACGACTTTCTACCATCTCTCACACCAAAGTTAGAAGTTTGGCAGGAGGGGGGGGGGAGGTCCTCGAAATTTTTTCTCTCTGATTGAGCTGGAAATCACACCACAGATGTAGAATTTCGCGTAGAGTCCGAATTTGCACTCCGTTTTCTCTTCCGAGGTCTCCTTCTGCCCGAAAAACGACTTTTCTCATCCCAACACCACCAACACCCGCCCTTTCCTCACTCATTCCTACCGCCTTCCTTCCCTCCCCTTGCCTCATCACTCCTCCTTCCTTCCTTCCTTCCAGAGGGGGGAGGGACCCGTTTCCTCCTCTCGGACCCATTCCTCCCAACACATCCTTGGCCAACTCCCTCACCTTCCTGCCAGAGGCGGGGGCTGAGTCAGCATGATGACTCATCGATGACTCATCACTGCACCGCACTGTCCTTGATTTTGGCACGGGGTTACTACTCTTCTTATCGTTTTCAAGAAGATCAAGACACAAGTTCAACGTGTCATCCATCTTCCCCTCAATGGATGACTGACACGTAGATCGCTGACGCTTTCTTGACGGTGCTATCTCTTTCGAAGAGCTGGAATCTTCATCGTCGTGGCCCGCTAAGTTCGAGCTGTTGAGTTCGAGCTGTTGAGATCAACAGATTAAGTAGGGAGACGCTTCTTTGGGAGATTTGACGAAGTATTCCGTCGCACTATGAAGGAGTCGAGGAACTTCATTTGTTTGAAGATAGGGTTACATGAATGCAGATTTTCTGTATCTTCAGCTGATTGCCCGCTTGTTGTCTTCAACGATCTCTTAAAGCGCGAATATTCACCTCGCAAGTATTGAAATCGAGATTGACATTGTTCCGGATTCTCTCCTCCGATAGTTGTATTTATTTCAGTCCAGGCACATCGTCGTTTGTTGATGTCTTTATAATCCGATGATTGTGTGTCATACAATAGTTTACGAGACTCAAATTCGATCATGAGCAATTCATCGAATTGAAGATGCAGTTGTTTCTTCTTCATCTTGCTTCGAGTGCGTGGCTTACATTAGACTCTCACTTAATGCACGCTTCTCAACGGTGTCTATGTCAGCTAATCTCAGCCAATCAACGTCAGCTACAAACCCTGTGTTCTGTAAAAGTTGAACATCGACCAACTCGTCTGTTTTCAATGAAATTCCTGTTCTGTGTTCACATAAGGAGGATTTCTCACCGCCACAAACCCTTTCTGTTTTACAGAATAGATGTTCTGTAAAAACAGAACGCAATCTGTATTACAGAACTAAAAATACAGAGCGATGTGAACCGGCCTTAAGACACAGAATTCCAATAAGAATTAAATGAATCATATCGAATCACACAAGAATTTAGATAAATGTAATGAATGATATAAATAGGGACAAAATCAAATTATAAAAGACGATAAACACATTAATAATTTTGTAGAACACAACTATAATTTTGCGCACAAGTATTGCATACTCGTGCATTTCACGCTGATGACAAACTGGTGGTCAAAATTACTATCTTATGTATTAGAATTTATATTAGAACATAACCATCACAATATTAGAACAAGACCGCCATACTGCAATCAATTAAAAAAGGTTTTTTAACTGTATCTGCAGAGGGTCTGTCATAGGGTTTACAATCCCGGGATCTCGGAATTTCTATATCTGTGTAAGCAACTGTCTGCACCATCTTCACAATCATGAAATGACAAGTAAAATGAAGTCTGTTTTGTTAAATTTGATGTAATATTAGCTGAGCCATCGCCAATTTTGTGTTTCGAAGACTTTCTGTCAACGGTACTCACTTATCAGTTGAGCATCCCGGGATCTCGGGATCTCGACCCTATTTCCGAGATTAAAAATCCCGGGATTACGTCTTCGAGATCTCGAGGTATTTCGAGATATTTGAAAGATTGGCCCTGAGTTCCCTCTAAGTGACATAGTTAAGAGAGTCAATGGCTTTTTTGAAAATGCATCTAAATTTTTTATGTTCCAAGTTTGATAAATTGCCAATGTGCTGTATTTGCCGAGCCAGCTGGTTAAGCCTCGTTCACACGATGGCACTAGTGTCGTGACATTAGCAGCGCGAAATCTGGGCTAAATCAATGCCGTGACACAAACCGTTCAGACGCTTAATAAACAGTGTTGTGACACTGCTACTAGTATTGCTTCTGTATACTGAAAATACTTCGTAAATTGATAGCTGAAAGACAAATCACAACGATTTAAAATAACGACTAAAGGCCTGTTCAAGGCT
The DNA here is from genome assembly GCA_907163375.1 of Prostheceraeus crozeri. Classification (NCBI taxonomy): domain Eukaryota; kingdom Metazoa; phylum Platyhelminthes; order Polycladida; family Euryleptidae; genus Prostheceraeus; species Prostheceraeus crozeri. The sequence continues at coordinate 274,239 of CAJQUW010006378.1, read as the reverse complement.
CATTCAGACAGAGCTAGGTTTGCGGTTTGCGGTCTTTGAGGGAAAAACCGTCGAAGAAACCGTCATTCAACCCAGTGAGTCTCCCGAATTCGCTCTATTGACAGGTCACCGGACTGCTACTGCAGCTGCGCTGTGTTGGTTTTCACACATCGACAACGAATTGTGTCTCGGTGATTAATTGACGGTGAAAGACAATTTGAAAAAAATCATCAGTTATCGACAAAATGACATGGCAGTTGTATTCATCTTGTTGTTGTGATGAAGACAACGTTTCGTTCATCAAAATCGACCCAGTGGTTCAGAAGTTATGTCAAAAAATGCATTTGTTCTCTAACTGAATGCATGCTCAACTGATAAGTGAGTACCGTTGACAGAAAATCTTCGAAACACAAAATTGGCGATAGATCAGCTAATATTACATCAAATACACGCTTCAATATTACATCAAAAAGTTCGCTTATCAACTTCAACAACACTCATTAGGTTCTTTATGACAAAGGCTGAGTAACACAAAGTTTTCGGGGCAATTGGCAAGGGGGTACTTATGGATTATCTCTCCCCCACCAGGTTTTCAAATTTGTCTAAGATCCGTAGAAATGAATCAATCGTCACAAAACTTGAAGTACACATAAGTGAGGACATTTTCTACCCACATACCAAAATTTGTGCAAATTGGACAGATACTTTTTGAATTTGGGGCGATAGTTTGAAGTGTACCGATGTCTGTAGCTTGATCTGACTTCTTCTGACCACATCGTCTGTGCAGAAATCACGTGAGGTCCAGTGAGGTAATTTCCAGACAATTCGTGAACTGAAAAAGGTGTGGCAAGGTAGTGGTCGTGGGAAGATTTCAAATAGCAGTAGATAAGACGAAGAGGGAGAGAGAATAATCCACACACGAGCAACAATAATGCGTCGAACAGTCGTTCAGAACAAGCTGCTGACATCGCCACACGTTGTCGTCTCTAATGCAAAAAGCGTTTGTGCAAGATGTACAAAGTTTTGCATGTGGGTAGAAAATGTGGCTAGGTATATCTACCTGACGTTTGATGACGATTGATTCATTTTTACAGATTTTAGACAATTTTGAAAACCTGGGGGGATAAACCATAAATACCGGTAAGGTACTTATCACGCTCAACAAAGCTGTTTTGCTCGGCAACTCGAAATCTGATTGATCCAACCGATTTAAGAGTGTATTCGCTTGTCATGGGACAGGGAGATTTGACATCTGAGGTGACTGAGCAGTGTAGAGATACTGTAGGAAAAAAATGAAATTGATTAATTGATTAATTGAAATGAAAATTAATATCACTCGTTTTGCGCCATTCCCAATACCTTCGGATTGCGCAAGTCACTTCAAAGTGTCATTCATGAAATGTCAGAGAATAGATGAAGAATTAGACTTATACAATTAAGAGCACATTTTGTCATCGAGAACAGTACACTTCTACAAAAGAGCGACTGAATTGTCATTCTATGAAAATTATTTTGGACATCATCTTTGATTCATTCCTAAAAACTATTATCCTGTTATTAACGGAAAGGGGTTGAAACTCACCCCAACATTGAAAAATGTCACTCTGCAGATTAAGCAAAAAACTAAAAATGTAGGAAATATCGATCATCACGAGACATAATTGTTTATCCTTTAAGAGTTACATGCGATAGAATGTATCTGAGGTAATAAATTACTTCTTTCCGTAGTTTTAGGATTAACTTTCTCTATTGATTGACCTGCTGGGTGTAGTAATTTGCTATTGATATCGTCTTGCTCCGCCTGTCACAATCGCCAATCGTCGAGAGAATGCATCTGCTCATAGTATGGCCATTTGATGGGTTTTGATGTACCATCGCCCGATTTTGCTCTTATTTCTGCTTTTCGCTTACTTTGGCGTCGAATGTTATTGAGTACGTTCCATTTCTTCCTATACAATCATATGGAAAAAGGTCCAATTCCTGAGCTATTGAGTCCAAGGAAACCCCTCTTTCTCACTATCATCTTAATATGTTATCGTCAACAATTATGAAGTTTCTCTGCAGAGCTGCCTTCTAAAGTTAAACAGTTTTGAATGTCATAGCGACTAGAGGTGTGCATCGAATCGTCTTTGCACACCTCTACTACCACCTCTATAGAAGCAGATCGATGATCGCGATGATGCAGTGGGTGTCTATGACCTACATTTGTGCAAAGGTTGCGGCTGCTGATTGCTTACTCTGTAATTATGTGCAGATTGAAGTATGAACCTTCCTTGTACCATATTTCATACAAAAACTTAATCAATGGAAAATGCATCAAAAGTTGTTAAGATATCGATAAAAAATCTATTTATTGATAATTGTCACAACATTTGACGAAAGGGCAAAGTTAATCTTAAAAGTGTAGGCAGCCATTTTAGAAATCGCATTTTTTGGTGGCTCCTACATGTACGTTACATACATATATTCAAAAATTCACACATTCAAATTTATCGTTTATTTGATTTTAGAGGTTTGTTTGTGTGTGTGCATGTGTTAATCAAGTTAATTTAAATTATTGAGTGAATGCTGTTTTACTGTATATTTATAATGCATCATGGAACAGATTTTATGACGCAAGCACTTCGGATAAATTATAAAAAATGAACTGATTTTGAAAGATTTACGATAGTAAATAAGAACATTTACCATCATCATCAAATCTCAGTTGATGTATTCTCGTCTACGACGCAGCTTCACATTAATATTGATAACTTATCTCAAATTGCCTCGTTCTGAAAGAATGAATTCAATGGATTGATTGAATCAAATAAGATTCTAACATTGTTCGTCATGTCCTCGTCAAGCAGACGTTGAAATTGCAGTCAAAACAAATTCGATAAATTCGATCTAACTTACTGGCCGCTCATGTGACAATTTCCAGCTGGAAATAATGTCTTGTGCGGAAGTAGAATTTGTAAATATTGAGAGCATGTAATTGACAGACGTTTGCTTAGTGGAAGTGGACAATCATTGGAGACTAGATATTTGATCATGCTTCAAGCTTGAGCCTTGCCTGTGTATGGAATTTCGTATGTTTGATGATGAAATGGAAGATGTATGTTTCTCCATTTTCGTCACTGCTATAATGAAAATATTTCCTATTCTCTTCAGTTTTTCTCACACATAACAAGCCCTTAGTCGCATAACTTTATAAATAATTGGCATTCAAATCTTGGAATGATTACAGTAAACGACACCCAAATGTCTCGTTCTTCCTCCCTCGTGATTCTGACATATATTCTACTCTCGAAGGCATGGCTATTGTGCTTTACCATGAGAGTCTGCGATACTGAAACTTAATGAGTTAGATCGCTAGGGCGGGGGAACAATTTCTAGGTGGGTGATAATTTTGTGAACGTGCAGGCGAAACACATTTATTGAAAATAACTTGTAAAAGTCATCCAATATAATTCATCCAAACATATTTATGTATTGTTATTATTTAATGCAATATGAGTGGCAATACCAGTGATAATAATAACAATAATTTGCGCGCTTCTTTTGTAGAATGAAAATTGTTCATCACGACCAATGCATATCTATCGTTGATGAAATGAATTAAGTTGTAGAGCTCAAGTGTTGAGTAAAGGACCACTTACGTCTATACCGGTTCATCTAGATCGTAAAAAGATATATTCCCAGCTCTAGCATCAGTGACAGCAAGCTCTTTGCGATGTGGTTTCTTCATGTGGATCACATGTGAAAAGTCGTAATGTCTGATTGTGATTTCGGGGATAGAATGAGGGCAAAGCTGCACTAAGAGCAACATAGAAGTTTCTAAACTCTCCTGTGGAGATTCAAGACTTTTCTTGCTTTTGTATGTAATCCAGGGAAGACCTGCCACAATACTCAACCAAAGATCGTAGTTGGCCAAAGTGAACAGTTTTCAGATTTCTATCTCTCAAAAAAGTCGCATGCGCTAGCATTTTTCGACCATTTAGAATTGAAATGATCTCTGGAACAGAGCGTCAATTGTTTGAGAATAACAACTGACTACAGAAGCTTTACATTTAATTGGGTTTCTAAAGTCTTAACCCTTCAATGCCAGAATCATTTATGTACAAAAACAAAGTTTTTTCGAAAAAAATCAAGCATAACTTGCGGACCTTTTAACGATGTAGTGAGTGTAACCATGAAAATCATTTTGACAATTTTTTTCGATTTTTACTTCGCCATGTTAACGCGAAATCTTCGCGTCAAAATTTGCTAAGTAAGAAGAGGACTGCGGGTTAAACACACCTTTCAAGGAAATATTTATGACACTGCTGGTGAATGTAATCATTACGCAGCCTAAATATTGAGCAACGTGTTGTATCGACAGCATATTTAAAGGGAAGATTATATCGTGAATGATAGTAATAATAAGCTTCATAAATGCTTTGTTGTTCACACAATTGTGAAGTATTCAATATGAAAATTTGATGTAATGCGATTTTGTCTACTTTTGAATTGAATCCCATTATATTTCATGAACATGCAGCATAACCTAGTCGTTTTCCATGAATTGTTATTTCTTTACATTTGCTTAGTGTGAAATAGTTAAATTGAACAGGCTATCTTGGGGTTTCATCACCAAAAATCCGAAGATGCAAAATAGAGAGGCAGTAGGCACCTATGTTACATTCTGAAAATGAATGACGATTGATTTACAAAATGCTGACACTTGATTTAAAAAATCCAAAAGATGTAGCGCCCACAATTTTTCTGATTAATTTTCAAGAAAGTTTAATTTTCATTAAATTTACCTTTCTCACTTTGGTAAACTATAAACATGCTACATAATTTGTCGCTATTTTCCTGTGCGTTTTACGGCGAATATTGGGTAAAATAAATAATATTTTCCAAATCAAAGATATTGCTGACCATAGAGTAGGGATATGTAGGTAGAGTGTCGACTCAAAAAAGTATCTGCATACAGTGAAAATTTTCGTATGAAAAGATTCAGTTTTTTGTGGAGATTGCGTTCCGGTGGTCCAAAAATTTAATTGAGCAGGTTTAGAAAGTCAAAATTTTGCAAATTTCTATTCTACCGATATGACGTCACATATAAAGTAGTGTGAAACAAGTTTATATCAAAAGTAATGAATATTTGCTAATAACCATCCTTGCTAAGCGGAAATTAAGCTGATTATTAAGGGAATTTCATGAACCGCATTGTAATGGAAGTCTTCATGAAAAGTCGAGATCTGATTTTGCCTTCTTGTCTTGAATTTTAAGTTTTTAATTCAATTTTCACCGGCTTGATTTTATGATTCACTATATTCATGTTTTATTTCTTGAATCTGAATAGTGATGTGGACCCATGTACATCTTTTAAAGTTAATTGAAATCATTGTCTTTGATTATGTGATCTTGCTCTGCAAGTGGCAGGTTGCCTGTGATATGATCATGATTGAGAAAATATTCTTGAGGTTGAGCATGAAAGTAATAGGAACCTATCGAATTGCTAATTTAGCAAACATTAAATCTCCAAGGCTGTTATGATACTGAGAATCTGTGAAATACAATCATTCCGTGTGCATTACTACAATGATCATTCAATTCCGTGGTAATTTCTTCAAAACTGCAAAAATTTGCATATCTCACATTTGGTAGCGATACCCAAATTGTATTCGCCTCGAGTTCATTCAATAAAATCGAAAGTATATACACATTGTGGATTTAATAAATGCGGAGTTACTACCTAACATGCTTACTCTATGTTGCGGACTAGATCTACTAGATGTGTTATCTTAATCAATGGAGACAGACATATTTTTGTAGATCTACATACGAGTTCATGTAAAGACGAACATAGTCTCAAAGACTTCATCTGGTCAGCTAAGAAAATTTAAGACTTAAATGTGCTGAGCGAAAATTCATGTTGATTGGAAGAAACCCTATTCAGGTGTCACGGTCAATTATCTGTCATGTCTATCTGCAGAACACATTCTTAATATATGTACGCATGACAATCAATTTGCTCTTGTTTTTTGGAACCTTGTTTGTTGCAGCAATGATTTTAGAATCTCCGTACTTCAGGACAATATGTATTCGTAAATGCCTCACAGTAGATGCGTTTCTTTCCCATTTTTGTTAAGCTTGTTAACGCTGAAATTGTTTCTGTTCGTCAAAGTTCATTGTCTAATTACAATTGACGGTGACAATTGACGCAAACCTGCGCTGTTTAGTTCATCTAATTAGTTCACTTTAATTGTCAAATTTTCATATTACTGACCATGACATGACCTGATCAAATGACTGGCAATGTTGCAATTAATATGAGGAATTTCTATCATATTTCTCCCTCTTAAAACTCGAATCATCAAAAATTTAATTGCCAGACTGATGGGAACAAACATAGATACATGTGGAATGCAATTATATTATTATCAGCGGCAGAAGATGAAAGATAACAATGAATGGGTGTAGTAGGATAAAATGAAGGCTAAAGCACTCTGGCACCATGATATTTGTTGACTTCCATAAAGGATGTCATGATTGAGATGAGAGTCTGAAAAGTCTGAAGTATATTTCTCCTAAATTTACCGCACCATTGAAATATAACTATTGAAAATCGTATTATGATCTACATATGCGATCACTATGTTATTCCCATGTCTTTCCAAACAGCTCTTGTGGAAATGCATCACTGCTGTATAGAGCTGTAAAGTAAAAGAAAATTCTAAAATTTCTTCTTAGCTCAAATGTTAACCGTTTGGTGATGTCAAGTCGGATGATGTGACTAGCATTTTATTGCTCTTCAAATCATTTTTAAGTATTTGCTTCACTTTGAAGCAGTAGCCTATACATGTAAAGTTGCGTTTTTAACTTGCACTAATTGCTCTTCTGATGTCTTGTCGTAGTTTCAGAGTTTACAACACACCAGAACACGTAATTTTAAATACGGAATCTTGCGAAGCAAGTTCTTGAAACAACTTGTTAAAAAGAGCAAACATTCAAAACCTGGTACTTAAGTATTAGAGGTAAATGAGGACATTGGAAATTAGAGATAGGCTTTCAAGAATGCATCATTTATCACACTGTCAGAAAGTGTAGAACTTCGTTCAATAATCTCCTTCCCTTCCTTTCCCTTTCTTGAACATCTCGACAAACTGTCAAGAAGTCCTCTACGACATCCATTCGAGAGTTTAAGAAGTTATTTCGCAAAAGCTTTAACTCTGCCTTCACAGCCTGTGTTAATAAAATGGTTTCTCTTCCATATTCTTCAACAATTGAGCGAATGTTAGCAAGAGAAACTACATGGGAAGATCCATTTGTGGCTGAATTGTTTGACGTTGGTTATACGCAACGATCTGATGAAAAATATAGGCGGTAGAGCTATATTTATATAAGTAAAGAATGCAAATGTCAAAAGAAAGGAAAGTTCCCAATGACTAGAAAATGCCTCTCTACCAATATCGTCTATGTAGTCTGCATAAGTGACAAAAGATCAAAAGAGCAAGGAAAGGTGTATTTTGGTATCTGTGAAGGAGCATTTTGAATTACGTTGTGCAAACTATAAAAAATCCTTCAACCATATTAAATACATAAATAAAAATCAAAAGAAGTCTGGAGAATATAGGAAAGTGGTGGAAATCCAATAATAAGATGGAATAGCATGAAATTCTGCTAACAATTAAATTCGGTAAGCAAGATATGTGACTTGCGCATCAGTGAGAAGTCTCTCATCTTGGACCACAAAAAGGGCAACCTTCTAAACAGCACATTCCATGAAGAAAATCTTCCAACCCAACAAGTGTGTAGAATAAGACATGCGCAGTGAACTTGTATCAAAGTGCAGACATCGCAAGAAGTACTTGCTATATAAATCTTGACCGTGCATTTCATTTGACAAGGTGATAGAAATGCATTTCATAGCTTCATCGCTTAAGCATGACTGCATGACCTGTTCTATTAAAATTCGGCTGATGATTGTATGCATTGTATGTAAATCTTATTAGTTTTTCCATTTATTTTTTCCATTGATTTCGACAAGTACAATATGTCTTGTCGCGTAGTAGCGTCCACTTGTCGCACAGTAACGGTCTATGAAGTCACAGCCCAGCGTGTTCTAATTCACCAGCACCTACAGTTGTGAAAATGACAAAAGATTGTTTCATAGAGAATTGAAATGGGTTGACGCTAATTACGTATAGAAAATCGTTTCTAAATTCAGCAAACTTTACATGTTTAGAAAGCTCATGTTTTGAAATTGCTCCTTTGAAAATTTCCCGACTATACTCTAAATATAGCACTCAGTAGACTAAATAATGCTTCAATCTTTTGCAAATTGTTTGGAATTCAATTCTCATTTTCATCGCCAATCAGAAAGCGTGACTCATCACTCTCACGCATACATAACTGACAGGTCACACATTTCTAGACAGAGGAGAACAAGGCTGTGTAATCGAAGGACATCGAATTCATTCATTTCATTTGTTTTGTGTCTCTCAGAGACATGCGAACTGCTGTACTGAAAGCTTACCAGAAAGACTATCTTAGGGGACAAGTTGAGGCTTTGATCCGAAGTGGCCGGCCGGTTGCCACTGTGTCGCAACAATGAAGGGTCCCCAAAAGTACTATTTACTTTTGTTTGCGAAGAGGCTGTCAGCGGATGGAGGGTCTTATGGTCGACCAAGGCTGACTTCTCGCTGGTCAAATCGCTACATCACCAGTGTGGTTGATAGTGATCCCTCTACCTCTTTATCCGCGTTTTCATTAGGTTCAAATCTTTCCAGGACAGCTGTTTGGAGACGACTTAAGAAGTTGAACAAATCCAGTCGTAAGAGACCATCGAAGCTGAATCTGTCCGAGCTACACAAGAAACTGAGACTAAGGTGGTCAATGAAACGTTTCCACTGGAGGAATCAGTGGTCACGTGCTGTTTGGTCGGATGAGGCAGCTGTCCGATTAAAATTCAAAGATGGACGTCTATGCTTTGGCTGAAGTCTGCACAAGACATTCCTGATCGTTTTTTTACATCGAGGAGTCAGGACAATTGCATGAAATTACTCATCTGGGGAGCCATTTGGAGTGATGGTCGGAGTTCACTGCATGTTATGAGGGAAGACATGAACTCCGAGCGCTAAGTTCGAGTGCTCGAAGAACATGTTTACTTATCCTTTAACATTCAGTTTAGGTGATCCATCATCTGATTGGATTCTCATGGATGACAATACTCCATGCCATCGTGCCAGTGCAACTCAATTGCATAAAAGACAGGCAGGAATACGAACCTTAGACTGGCCAGCAAGGTCCCCTGACTTGAGGATGTCTGGTCTATCTTGAAACGGCGAGTTTGTCGACGAATTTGTCCTGGCAATGATTTGAATCGGTTGGAATCTTTAGTGATGCAGTAGTGGAATCAGATTGATCAACAGATGATCAGAAATTTTAATCAGCAGTATGCCTAATCGCATGCGAAAGGTAATAAAACATAGAGGAGATGAATCTGGCTACTAGGGAACGCACCCATCATTCCTTTTAAGGACTAGAGAGAGATAGAGAGAGAGAAAAATGTTTATATTGTATCGTCGAATAAAAATCAGAAATAAAATACACAGATAAAAGTAGCAGAATGACAGTTTTGTTTAGTCGAAACTAAGAACACATTCGTATACGCGTACAAAAGCAAGTATAAAACTAATAGTCACGTGCATTTAGTGTCTCGTAGATGACCTTGAAAGGGTGCTACAAATGCGTGGAACAAAAGAATTTTGACGACGCAAAGTTCTACAGAATGGTACGGCGAGACGCCCACTTGGTAAATAACTGGGGAACAATTCTCTGATGGAAGTCTCTAATCTTTCCAGGCTGTTGAAGGTGTTGACAGCTTGCGACCATCTTCTAGCTTCAATGTCATCCAGCTTCAGATCACGCGATTTGATTTTCAGACAGCGCCTCTGAATCTTCTCCAGTCGGTTTGAGTCTGTTGAGGAGATTCCCACAAACGCTGGGCAGCAGTACTCTATCAGCGACCGAACCAATGCTTGATAAATGGTAGTGAAGTCATCAATACTAGTGACAGATCTGACCCGCCTCAGAATGTACATGCGTTGAGCACACTTTTTCTCGATGAACTTTACATGGCCTCTCCATCCAAGGTTCGCATCCAAATGAACCCCAAGAAACCGAATGCTGTCTTGGAACTTGATAGTTGGGATGGCACCTTCGATACTGCAAATGCTCTTGCATCCACCGCGGTAATTCACTAGACCAGTGGTTTTCTCCGTATTCAAGGTCAATTCATTTGACGCAACCCAATCTGAAATATTGTCAAGATCACTTTCGATCTCAGCAAGATCCTTTGGAATGCTGGACTTTCGGACTCTTGATAAGAAACAAATGTCGTCAACATACTTGATTATGTGGTTCGAGGGGAAAATAGTCTGAAGCGATGAAATATAAATGCCGAACAAATAAGGTCCTAGGAGGGACCCCTGTGGCACTCCTCCTGTGACCTTCATCAATTCACTCTTCTGTCCATCAATGCGTTCTCTCTGTTGCCTGTCCGATAAGTAGCTCTTCAATAACAACAGAAATCCCGCAGGAAGATTCATCTGACTGGCCTTGGAAAGCAGCTTTGAGTGACAAACTCTGTCAAAGGCCTTGGAGAGGTCAAAGCTGATCAGAATAGCGGCTCCCGTCTGTGGGTCATCGGCAAATCTGGTTAGGACATCGTGAGCATAGATGACAGCCTGAGTTGTTGATGATTTCTTCCTAATCCCGTATTGATTAACACCAAGGTGAGCTGTTAGCTGGGGACGGATGCTTGATAGGATGACACGCTCGGCAATCTTGGCTGGAATTGGCGAGAGGCTAATCGGTCTGGATTTTTCTATTACATTCTCTGAGGCTTTGGGGATCGCGATTATGTCACCAATTTTCCAGATCAGTGGAAAACGTCTTTGGTGCAGACATTCACTGATGAGGTGATGGATCGGCTCAGCGAGGACCAGAGAGCACTTCTTGTAAACTGCAGTAGGCACAGAATCACTTCCAGTTGCCTTTGGTGGGAGTCGTGAAAGAATGCTCCAGATGCCCTCAACACTTAACTCAGGTAACCAGCAGTCGTCTGGAGACCCGTCGACGAAGTCAAAACTGGAGTTGTTGGCAATGCTACAGTAATAGTCATTGATCGTATTGAGCACCTCGGATGGATTACTGGAGTTTTTGAGCCAATCACTGAGATCTCTTCCAGATTTTCCCCTCTCCATGTTGACGAATGACCATAGACCCCTTGCGGAATCCGAGCATTTAGAGCGAAAGTAGTACTGCTTGGCCTTCAGAATTTCTTGTTTTACCTTGACTTTCAAACCATTGAACAACGGCCAGTTTCGAGCACGATAAGCCTCCCATCGGCGGTTTATCAGGATCTTTAAAAGAGGTGAGATCCATGGAGCATCATTGTCAGTCAAATAGACTGTTGTTTGCGGAATTAACTTCAGTGCATCATACATGAATCCATAAAAAATATCACATTTGGTGTCGATATCATTCGGAGCATACAAGCGTGAAAAGTCATTGTCAAGGAAAGATCTTTCAAATGCAAGAATGTTCGACAAGCGTAAGTCATAGAAGATATGTTTCTTCACCACACGCTGCTTCACCAATACTTTTGTCTTAGCAAGAACAGTAGCATGATCTGAGCCGGCTATTGGAGCACCTTAACTAGGCCCTTACTGGGCCAACATATAACAAAGAAAAATATTTAATATGATATAGGAAGCAAATTCATTCAATTATAGTTAAAACTTACTTTTTACTATAAAATGTTGCTGCTTTAACTAATTTCTAACTATTTATGAAACGGACTGTATGACAAAGTGCGACTTCTTTGCAAGTGTGATGCAGCACATTGAACCGATTTCTATATCATTTCAGGAACCTTACCTTAACAATTCAACAATAAGATCCAAAAATGAGTGAGTTTCAAACATTGAAGTCTTTTAACTTTGTTCCCTAATGCATGACGGAAAAAATGCACATCTCAAAGATTAGAAGATCCGTCAAAACTGCAGATATCCAAACAAAAAAGCTCTTGGACTGCGATGTCTAAAGAGAAAACATTTAAAGACGTGCTCTAGTTGATTATTTTATGTCATAGTTCTAAGTCCATTCTCTCCATCATAGCAACAGTAACTGAAAGTTAATGATAAAGCTATCTACAGAAAAGAATAGACAACACAACAGAGAGATCAAACCATATTTTAATGTGCAGCTGCAACCAATTTGTGTAGTTGTACTTCATAATTTTGCAGTTGTAAATCCATAAATGTGCAGTTGTAAAATTGAAACATATTCCTATACTTATTACTGTTACTGTACTTATTGTTTATTATCTACCTATTTTTTAATCAATTTTGCCTTCTGAGATCTATTTTATGCTTTGATTTTTTCCGCACATGATTGAAGTATGACCTCTTTCAAAATTGTGCACTTGCAAAAAAATCCTTAAAATAAAAGGATGAGAGAGATAGAGAACATTCGGGTAAGTTGACAGAGAATGCTTCCTGCCTAAGACATGGATTTCTGTCTGAATGCAACAATCTTAGGTAGAAATTGAGCGTTATGAGTCTATGACAAACCGACTAACCACTTAGACGGATGAAATTCTGCCGGTCGATAGTTTAGAAACGGTTTCAGAAATCATTGGTCAGGCGGTCCGTAACTATTATTCATACAACTCATACATCGAGGAAGTGATGTCAATTTGGATGAAAACTGTGGCGACAATTCGGTTACACCACTCTCGATTAAACTCGCGCTTCGTGCTTTTTTACAACCTTGAACTAAAATGACAAAGATGCACGAAGATCTTTTGATATTTGGTCACATCTTCTCTTGTACGCTTTATTGCTTCACATAGGCCCGGCATTGATTCCATCGACCGCTGTACATTCGGTTCATAATGGCAGAACCCCATTAGTCTGACGACACTCCTTCTTCTCGTTGATGTGGATAGAGAGCATTATCATCGCTCACAAGAACATCCAGAGTTCATTGATAAGGTTTACATCTGAGGAAATCAATTACCACTGCAATATACGGAATCTCTGGTCGTGGATGAATGTTTTTTTGCAGAAGAATTAATTATGCTGAAAGCTTAAAAGCTCATTAAACATTGTAAGGCATAATATCTTCTCCTTTTGGACTATGAGTGGCTGTGCTATCATTTTTAAAAACAATGGAGCTTCAGTCCACGCCGGATTCGTCCTCTAAATTGGCCATGCTGTCAGCGCTTGTATCCGAACGATCCTGTGACACTTGTTCTGACACACATTATTCTTACTTGAGGACCAACTTCTAACCAGAAGGAGAACTTCCAGATCATGACTTCATCGAAATGCTTTGTCGGTTGCTCCAGACGGTTGGATTGAATCTCTTGAACGACTGTGCACCAACTACCGCCATCCATAGAGGTTAATCAACCATCTAAATCCGGCGCATATATACACTGAATCAAAAAAACGGACCTGATCCTATATATGCCCTGTTTGTCATATATAGGAGCTTTGTTTTAAGTGTAAACTCATCTAGCACTTTTGTATTTTTTTGATTGTCTCTGTTTGCTTACAATTCATAGCATTCAATTAATCATGATGACCTTTCTACAATATCTAAGTTACTAGACAACAGTCACAGAGCTGCCTGATAAATTACGCAATAGTGACATGTTGTAAGAAACAACCATGCATGCATTGTAATGCGCGTTGATTGTTTGTGAATTGTTAGCGATTGATTAAGCGCACACCAAGCTGAGATCTAGATCTACCAAATGCCGCAAATTAGTGACAGTGCTAGAAACCAAATGGTAGGGATGTGGAAGGCAGGTGCAAGCTTGCGGGTTATCCGATTGGAATTTGGAAAGGGAAAGGGGAGTGTATCAAAGATTATAAAGAAATATCGACAATATGGGTCAACGGCTCATCGAAAGGGCAATGGCCGCCCCAGGTGTACCTCGAGACGAACTGATTCAGCTCTAGTTCGCTCAGCGCGTTTAAACAGATTCATGCCAGCCACTGTTCTTAGACACCAAGTCCCTGGCCCTGTTTCATCTGTTTACACTGTTCGACGCCGGCTGGCAGAAGCGAAACTAAGATCAAGGAGACCTAGAAAAAGGCCACGTCTCACAACATCGCATGTTTCCAATCGAATGCGATGGCCCATGGCGCATAGCCACTGGCGGGAAAGACAGTGCCGAAGAGTTATTTGGACGGATGAAAGTCGGTTCAAGCTCATGCGAACTGACAATAGGATACGTGTGTGGCGAGAACCCAACCAGGAGTGGTTAAAAGAGAATGTAACCGAGACCTTAACAGCCGGTGGAGGTAGCATCATGGTTTGGGCAGGATTTAATTACAGTGGGAGGACAAAATCTAGTAATTTGCAAGAATGTGACTGGAACGGTCTATAGGACATTTTGCAGAATCACCTTTTGCCGTTTTCCCACCAATCCCTGTGAGAATCCAGCAACTGGTTGTTGATGGATGACAATGCAACGCCACATCGATGCCGTGTTGTCAAGGATTTCAAGGATGGCATGGGTATTCGAACTTTACGTTGGTCCAGTAAATCCCCTGACTTGAATCACATTGAGAATTTATGGGATATACTGAAAACAAGAGTTGCCCGGAGGAATCCCATGAATTTGGAGGAACTGAGAGCTCTTCTAATTGAGGAATGGGACGGACTTCCAGAATCATTGCTCCACAACTTGGCTGCCAGTGAAACCAGAAGAGTTCGGGCTTTACTTTTGGCGAATGGCAGCCATACAAGGTATTAACTTTGTTTTGTGTGCATCTTCAATCAATATTTTTCGAATGTTTTCTGGTTAACATAGGTTTTCTGTATTAACATACTCCATCTGAACGAGCATGCTGTTTTCTATGTCACCGATTTCTGAACTTAACAAAACGATAAAATAGCAAATCCTAAACTATAAAAGACAAGGATAAAAACACTGTAATGCAAGATTGAAGGGGTTTCAGTGAGACAATTGATCGATAACCATCATCGTTTGTAGGTCTGCAGAAGCAAGCCGACGATTCTTTAGGTCATCATTCTTTAGTCTTCGATTGATCGTCGTCATTGTACACCTGAGACTTATGGAGAATATCTCTCATTTTCTTGATGACTCGGCCTACGGCCTTGCGTTTGCGCTTGCTCTGCGTTTACAAATTCTTTTGAGATATTGGTGTGGTCGACAGTCCATCTATTTTTAAAGCCACGTGCACAATTTTCTTCCACATGCACACTGTATATGTAATAATGCCGAATATTTCACTCTCATCTTAATAATATTTTTGAGCTGTCTTAACTTTTGTTTTACAAAGTTTTGAGATTTTATTCTTTCATTTTTTTTATTCCTGACTTGATCTAATGTATCAAAGATGCCTCACTTGTCATTTCCTAAAGTATCGTAGGAATGGCTTTTTTGAGGGAATTTAAATTTATCCTAAAATTACAAACTTCATAGAGCAGAATCAAATGTTAGACAGTAGAGCTTGCTTCTCATCAGTGAATTGTTGACGGATTGATATCATACATGGTGGATAAAGAAAAAATGTATTATCAGTCTATCCGACTACCTGGTGGAATTGAATCTCTTTCTCTGGGGATTTCTAACGAATATCAATGAAATGGACAGCAGGTTTAGTCCTCATTCATTCACTTGATCACGTTTTCATTTAGAGTGAGTCGCGATAAAATTCCTTTCTTCATTAAAAAAGTTGAATGATGATAGACGCACAAATGATAATGATTGAGGTTTTAGACATTGCAAGGACGTGATACGGTAAATATGAATGATTAATTAGAGTGGCACAAAAGTTTTAAGGGATAAAAGATTTGTAAATTCTTGTATAGAAAGTATAATAAATTTTTAAAATAATTAAAATTAGGTTGGACATTCTTGTTATTTGTAGGAATCCAAAAGTTTTCATCTTCAGTTCAATTTCTACTTTTTAACCCAAGTGCTTTCACCATATATCGTATTGCATTTTCAAGTACATGATATACCAAGACATATTTTAATATAATCACGTTCTTGATGCATCGCGAAAGTACTCGTGTCAAAAAGAGAAATTCAGCTGAAGATTAAAGCTTTCGTTCTTCCACAAGCTTGACAAAAAACGAAGTTGCAAAAAGCCGTGGTTATTCAATGACTCAATTTTATTTTGAATACTTAGTCTCACGTTTAGACAATTAATGTCAATTGATCTCATTATGCAAAGCAAATGATAGAGCACAGATTGATGATCAACTGATATAAAATGCCTAATAGCCTAATGTTTGCTTAATAACCTAAATGCCTATATGTTTAAGCATTTGAGAGATGTAATCGATGATTCAAGAATTGAAGGAGCCCAAGCAATAACAATTTTCTCACCTTTGTTGTCATATTATAAGCGAACACATTTTTTGGACAAATGAGATGTTCCATTACCTCTACACTGTCAAACAAGGCCTAATTTCAATCCAAGCAGAAACCGCGGTCTTACTGAAATGCTGAACAAGGCCTGCATCAGACTAGCAGCAAAGAAAGTAGCAAGCAACATCAAAATCCACCTCTCAGAGAATTTTCGCATCAAAAAGTCATTTGTTGGTGCCTACTTACGGGAATCGCAGCTGTAATCCAGAACTTCCGTCAATTTCTCCATCTACTCACCATGTTTTTCATGATGTAAATCTTCACAATGTATCGCTTTTACTTTGACGTGCAGAAGTCAGTTTCATTTTCATATAAGGGATAAATTGATACAAGTTGTGATATTCAACAGGAGAACAGGCAACACAAGAACTATTAATTAATTATTCAGAAGTAATGACACTGCTAGCAAATTGATTCAATTCTTCTTCTTGCCGAAATTGTGGAAATCTTTGTCAGAAATGTCGAGTATCGGTAGAGATAACAAAAAATAATCTATCACAGCATGAGGTCAAACATGCATTAAAAATTACGGTATCCAGTATTTATGAAAGCACATAGTTCAGTTAGATCATAATTAAGAAGCTGAAATAGTCCTCAACTGCCAGATTCTACTGTATGAGTAATACCATAATAATATAATAATAATAATCAAGACTTTATTGATGTACAGGCTCAGTACATGCATTACATGAAAAAATCACAAAAACTACAAATACAAGAAGGCTCAGTGTCTGCAAAAGGAAATGAAAGATCTTTTTAGTCTTTTTGTGCGCGTATGTGGAGGTCTTAAATTACAGGAGTTTCTCACGTGTGTGAAGTTAGCGGAACCACTCAGCGGAACCATTTTTTATTATAGCTTAATTCTATTCGAAACAGCTGCTAGTTTGTCAATTTCAGTCTCCTGATTACGAATCTGAGCTCAGATTTCACAAATTCACAGTCGCTTTTGAGAAATTCAAGTTTAAAGACAAAAGTGGTCCCGCTGTGAAGTTAGCGGAACCATCCAGCAGAACCAATTGCTGAGTCTCGCTGATTGACGCAGTAAGTCAATTTCTTTTGGTCACTACCCGATCAATTATGCTGTACTGATCACGAATATGTGCCTAATCTTTCAAAACAGTGCAGATTTCACCCGTAAATCTGAATTTCACTTTTCTGCAAGCTGATTGTGAAGTTAGCGGAACCATTTTTCAATACAAAGAATTTTTCAGCGAAATCCATCCTCTCCAACTAATTTGAAGCTCCTAATCACAAATCTGTAATCAGATTTGCAAAACTCGCCCGCATTGCAGAGATATTCCTCTATCTGGGTCCGCTGTGAAGTACCCGGAACCACCTACTGGCATTAAAATTTCAAATTCTAATTTTTGCACAGAATCACTGCAATAGACATACCAAGAGAATGGAATTGCTTCACTGATCACGGTTTGCCGTCCAATTTCACGGGAATAAGTACTTGCCGAGAAAAATGGATTTTACAGTTTTCAAGGATTTCATCGGAATCTCATAAAAAATCCAACCCTCTCCAGATCAGCCGAACCATCATTTATTACAGCACAATTCTATTGCACCATCACAATGTGTAATTACCTCTTGTGTGCTTTCCTTCTCGGTGCATGCTGTTGTGCCTCTGAAGTCATTAGATGTTTGAAGAAGACGGTTTACAAGTGTTCGTCCATCGGAACGCTGGTATCGCTAATTTCTCCATGTTTGTTGTTTGTAATTACTAGGTTAGTTAAAGAAAAACTTTCATGTTGTCCTAAAAAGGATTCAGAATCGCTTCATTGTTGAAAGATTGCAATGCTTTGTAGCTATTGTGCATATTAATTCATTTCGTATCAAAAAACATAAAGTCTTACTAGGATAACATTTTTCGGTTCCATGCTGTCAAATCTCTGCAGCGGATTGGTAATTCATTAGTTGCATAATATCCTGAGGTGATAAAAGATAAGAAACTTGCTAATAAGTGCGATTCTTGCATTATGAAAAAATCACGTGTGTGAAGTTGGCGCAACCACTCAGCGCAACCATTTTTGTTTTTACTGTGCCACTCCCAAAAATAACATAAACCACACAATTCGAGGTCGCTGATTATGTGCCACTACTCGGTTTCACGAAATTCAGCCTCCTTTGGCCAGAAAACGCAATTCAAATTTCAAATTGGTTGCGCTGTGAAGTTGGCTGACTTTCTGAGTGAATTTTTCTGACTTTCATAAATTTACCAAACAAATTTACCATAATAGCACCAAACACTCGAAATGAAAAATGGTTGCGCTGACTCGAATTGATCTGAACTTCACCTCATGTCTAGGCCTGTACATGGCAGGAAATCATGTGTTTTTGAAGGATGATATTTTCTGATTTAGCGAGTGAATAGGTACGAGTGTTTGGTCGATTCTGATGAATATTGACCTGGAACACACGATGGTGCTATTTATTTGATGTGAAACGGCGTTTGAGCAGAGTAATTTCAACTTGAAAAGTGGTTGCGCTGGAATTATTGTGTGATGTAGTTGAACTTTGAATTGAGTTTTCCGAGTGAAGGAGGCCGAATTTAGTAAAACTGATGCGTGGCACATAGTCAGCGACCCCAAATTGTACTAGAAACATGCATTTCAGGAGTGGCACACTCGAAATGAAAAATGGTTGCGCGGGTTGTGCAATATTTTATTAGAAGCTTTGTCATGTGATTTGATTGTTTAATATTTTCTTTTAGAGCGGGTGAAAGACTGCTTTTGTTTGATTGATTCTGATGAATGTTGACCTGGCACATCCGCTGGTACTATTTATGTGAAGCATAACTGCCTGTGTGCTGAGTAATTTTGATTTCAAATTTGGTTGCGCCAACTTCACACTTCGGTGAAATAAAATTTTGAAACTTGATTTTTCCATGAAGATCGATTACTTTTAGTATTTTTTGCGTGGCACATAATTAGGCATGGATGTTTCATCGTTTGTTATGAGTTTTGTTGCTTGATGCGCTAAATTTATGAAAGTCAGAAAAATTGGTTGCGCCAACTTCACAGCGCAACCAATTTGAAATTTGAATTGCGTTTTCTGGCCAAAGGAGGCTGAATTTCGTGAAACCGAGTAGTGGCACATAATCAGCGACCTCGAATTGTGTGGTTTATGTTATTTTTGGGAGTGGCACAGTAAAAACAAAAATGGTTGCGCTGAGTGGTTGCGCCAACTTCACACACGTGATTTTTTCATAATGCAAGAATCGCACTTATTAGCAAGTTTCTTATCTTTTATCACCTCAGGATATTATGCAACTAATGAATTACCAATCCGCTGCAGAGATTTGACAGCATGGAACCGAAAAATGTTATCCTAGTAAGACTTTATGTTTTTTGATACGAAATGAATTAATATGCACAATAGCTACAAAGCATTGCAATCTTTCAACAATGAAGCGATTCTGAATCCTTTTTAGGACAACATGAAAGTTTTTCTTTAACTAACCTAGTAATTACAAACAACAAACATGGAGAAATTAGCGATACCAGCGTTCCGATGGACGAACACTTGTAAACCGTCTTCTTCAAACATCTAATGACTTCAGAGGCACAACAGCATGCACCGAGAAGGAAAGCGCACAAGAGGTAATTACACATTGTGATGGTGCAATAGAATTGTGCTGTAATAAATGATGGTTCGGCTGATCTGGAGAGGGTTGGATTTTTTATGAGATTCCGATGAAATCCTTGAAAACTGTAAAATCCATTTTTCTCGGCAAGTACTTATTCCCGTGAAATTGGACGGCAAACCGTGATCAGTGAAGCAATTCCATTCTCTTGGTATGTCTATTGCAGTGATTCTGTGCAAAAATTAGAATTTGAAATTTTAATGCCAGTAGGTGGTTCCGGGTACTTCACAGCGGACCCAGATAGAGGAATATCTCTGCAATGCGGGCGAGTTTTGCAAATCTGATTACAGATTTGTGATTAGGAGCTTCAAATTAGTTGGAGAGGATGGATTTCGCTGAAAAATTCTTTGTATTGAAAAATGGTTCCGCTAACTTCACAATCAGCTTGCAGAAAAGTGAAATTCAGATTTACGGGTGAAATCTGCACTGTTTTGAAAGATTAGGCACATATTCGTGATCAGTACAGCATAATTGATCGGGTAGTGACCAAAAGAAATTGACTTACTGCGTCAATCAGCGAGACTCAGCAATTGGTTCTGCTGGATGGTTCCGCTAACTTCACAGCGGGACCACTTTTGTCTTTAAACTTGAATTTCTCAAAAGCGACTGTGAATTTGTGAAATCTGAGCTCAGATTCGTAATCAGGAGACTGAAATTGACAAACTAGCAGCTGTTTCGAATAGAATTAAGCTATAATAAAAAATGGTTCCGCTGAGTGGTTCCGCTAACTTCACACACGTGAGTTTCTCGCAGTTTTGAGTCGGTGTTCAAAAAGTTCTTGGAGCGGGTGCTCTGAATTATTGAGGACACTTGTGAAAAGAGAATGGCACATCTTCTCGGCTGCATCAAAAAGTGATACATAAACAAAATTAGGATCATTTATAATTCTGATAACTCGTTTTTCAACTCGTGATAACTTCTCTTTCAGATAATATGGAATATTACAGAAACAGGGGTACGAATACAGTATAACAGATCGAATGAGTGCGTCGTATGTTCTGAAGATGACACTCGAGGGACAATTTGCACGCTTAAGGTTGTAAATAATACACATTCTCGTAGACACTTTCTTGATGATGGAGTCAATATGAAGATTCCACTTCATGTCAGCGGAAAAAGTCAACCCTAGTATTCGCATGTTCTCCACTTTTTCGAGGTTAGCGTTGTTAGACGTAATGTTTCCGAGGACTAAGTCTCTTCGGGTGACGATGTCCATGAGATGGCATTTTCTAAAATTTAGGGGTAGTTCAATATCGGTGGCCCACTGGTTGATATGTTCCCATTCGAGCTGTAGTTTATCTTCGGTTTCTTGACGAACAAAGTGTAAAAACGTCAAATCATCCGCGTATCTCACAATTGAGGAGTTGTCGCACACGGGCCGGATGTTGTTGGTAGCCATGATAAATAGGATAGGCCCCAAAACACTACCTTGTGGGACACCACTTGTGCAAGGTTTCCATATACACAAGATATATATATATATATATTTCCATATAAACCGGACATCAGGCTAGGAAAAGGTAAAGTCCAAAATATGTTTATCACTTCTTCGATTAATATTGACCGATTTGTAAAAATAAAATATTGTAATCAAAATTGCCCCTGTGCCACTGGCACTTCTGTAGGGTTTTGATAAAACGTAGCTTCGATGCCCCAGGTTAAATATATCGCAGTAAAACTGTAATTAGAATAATTGACTATTGAGTTGCATCCCCGACTGAAAATGGGAACAGACTTGAAACTTGAATAGCTGCTATTTCACCCAATATCAGGAATCATCAGCATGCCTAGTTCACTTCTCTCAACATCGACAAAACTCCCTATTTAAAGTTACGGTACTTCTATTCTCCCCCCCCCCACATTTTTATTGTTGACGCCCGAGAGTTTTGCATCGTCTCTCGATGCACAATCTTCTCTTGCTCTTAAGGGCAGTCTCACTACTGTCGCAAAAGCGCTGAGTGAGTAAAATGAGCTTGTAGAACATTTGCAGCCTCAGAACTTGACAACTGCTCGTCATTGTCTGCAGACAACAATCTGACGAAGTTCATAATTACAGCTTGAGTATCCAAGTCACCAATCCTTCATCCCAGGGTTCAAGTAAGACTTCTAAATGGTGCTGTACTGTCACTCAGTGACAGATGAAGTCTATTTAAATCCAATGTGACTAAGTTTGACGAAATTTGATGAACTTGGAAAAGTTGGAAAATGTGGGGTAAAGAATAGAAGTACCAAAGTTACATTCATGCCCATGTTACATTCATTCTACCTGTCACTTTTCTCTACAAATATGCTCTCTCCAGAGTTATTAGGGAGGATATGGATTGTCGACGGTAAAATTGAAGCGCTCAGACTATGAGAAGAGTGTGTTTCTGTCTCTTGTTCACATTTCTTCAAGAGAGCGGCGGGCGATGACGAATACAATACGCCTAATGGAGATGAAAGATGTTGGCAGACATTTCGATTTCGTCTGCTTCTTTCTATAAGTACCTTCTTAAATGGCACAACATTTACAGCAAGTCAATGAATATTCGCTACTACAACTCTCGCTTATAAACTTAGAAACGTAGGCCTATCAACTTCCTTAGCCTGTTTGCTTTGAAAACAATTAGTAAGCGAAAACCGAATAAATAATAATGCTACTTGTGCAAATAGCTTACAAAAAAGAATAAAAAGTCTGTGTGATACTTGACTCTTCCACAATACAAAAACACAAAATGCAAGTACACTGTAAATCGCTGAATACGAAAATTACATACAGACATATGCCAAATTTACATACAATTTGAAACTAACATTTGATACGAGATTCTCGTATGTTTACAGAGATCTGGTATGTTTTTCTTGCGAAATCTCACTTACTTTCGTATGTGATTGGTATGTAGCGATACGAACTATTCTATCTGTGATTGACTGTTTTACAATGAAATACGAGTTGTTGGCATGTTTTATATACGAGACCCGATGCAAATTCATCCTCATTCGTATGCCTCTGGTATGCAGAGCTTTAAGTCACATAGCAAATATATATACTAATGTCAAATAACTTTTTTCACTGACACCAGTCATGAATATTTCCTTGTAATACAGTGGAATTTAATTGGATTAGATAATGTGTGGATTAATTTAATAACAATGGATTAGATTTACTGTGAATTTCATGCCCTACGAGTATGTCGTCGTTGGTACTTGCATAGCAACATTAGCAGGACGTTTGGGTAGCTCTACTTAATGAACCAAGTTGACTAGCATCATAGCCATTGATTTCTCAAAAATATTCGAACACTCCCTTTGTTAGGCCGAAATGTAAATATATTCAAGTAAAAGAGAAAATGAGCAGGCACCCAACGTTTCGGTCGTCTTGACCTTTGTCAAGGGTTACACCATATGCGAAAATGCAAACTATTTTACACGCTTTTAAATATCAGAACAGAATACGGTATTAAGTTGAATGACCGCTCACTGGCTCAATGTTGTTGGTGTTTTCGGTTTAGAGTTGGTTTCAGAAAATCAATGAAATTAGCTTCAGAAATTCTAGTTCTAACAGGGTTATTTTGATGGTCTATTATCTCCACATAGAAATCTTTAATCGTCATAGCAACGTTATCGTGCTTAGATCGAATATGTTGAGATAATGCACTTTTCATATCTCCATAACGTATACTGCGTTCATGTTCCGCATAGCGCGCAGAGAAAGTTCTATTAGTAGAACCAACATAGCTATCATTACAGATTTTGCATTTGAAGCTATAGACGACATATCTACTCTTACAGGAGTATTTATCAGACAGAACATCGCAAATACTGCAATTACAATCACTATTGTTACGGAAAGTGTCGGTATTCATAAAATTGCCAATAGATTTTCCCGGTTTACAAGAAATTCTGACAGGGACATCATATTTGCTAGCATCATTCTAGCATCAGCTAGTATCATTATGACTAGCATCAATTCATTCAAACGATATCTTTCCAGTATCCATGTTGACTTATGTATCTCACACATAACTACTTTTGAGTTCATGAATTATGATGTGTTTTTATTTCGGATTGCTAATATGCTTAATTTCAAAGTTGCGTAATGCATAATTGTTGATGTTTGAATGCTTACTGATTATTAATGATCTGCCTTAGGCTTACATGTATTAAAATCGAATTCAGTATTATAAGTTTGACCCTTGAATGTCATTATCTAACTATTTACAAAACAGTAGTAAGTGCCATGCGACATTAGTGTGATCTTTATTGACAAAAGGCCATAAACATATTTTGATATGATTGATGCTTTCCTTTAACATTGTGCTGGTATGGCTTTAGCATGTTAAGCATGCCACACTTGAAATGACAAATGAAAAGCATGCAAATTGATACAGAAATATACCAAGAAAATATTTTGGTGTGCATCCTTCGCATGTGATTGGTATTGAGCGATTTGCAATGCAGTTATGGCAAAGGCGCATTTTTCGTAGGCAAAAATTGAGAGGGCGGAAATGAAATTCTTTGTCGACAACGATCGAAGATAGGCGATAACAAGCCAAAGCTATGCATCACGCAATGTATGCCCTGTATGCATATTTGTGCAGGCTCAACATGCATCTGTTGAGTGTCTGAGTCAGGTTTGGAGCCGGTCAGGAACTTTCTGACCCAACCCAACCGGCAACCGGCAAGACGAAGTCAACCTAGCCGGCCGGTTGACCTGCTAAACCCAACCGGATGGTCGGCTTTTATTAATTTACATTTTGTCATTAAAAAAGATGCGACAAAGGGTTCTTCGGTTTATAATTTGAAGGTCCTTGGTCTCGACCTTTTTGATATCAATAAGTTTTTCAGCTTTTTTCGTAACTACTTTCGTATCTACTCATTTGAATATATTAGGATATTTTTCAAAACTAAATTGGTTTTGAAATTATTTGATTTTAAATATTGTTTATCAAAATGAAATAAAGAAATATAGGCCCTAATAAAATGACTGAACCAAAGTATCCTTCTTCAAATTGTTTATTAAACGACGGGCCTATTGAGAATGAATTCCCTATTGAGAAATTTAGGTGATATGTTAACCAATTCGGTCTGTCACTCATGTCATCTAAAGTGCTTTCATCAGGGCGCGCAGCAGGGATTATAGGAAATTAAGCTCGAGAGAGGGAGGTCTCATCGTTATTAGGTGGAGTGAAACAGGCCTGTCAGATTTTGGATAAAAATTCAAACAATGTATTCTACAAACTTTGGGAATTAGGCTTGTGCGTGACTTCACCTATTTTGCTTGCGTTGATGTAACCCATTGCGTTAAGAATAAATTAGCGAGGGTGTAGATCAGTCTTAATGGGCTACCACTATTTTATCTTACATTAGATAAGCATACCTCTGTATGATGCGGATACGCTTTCGTCTACATATGAATAATTTCAATTCAAATAAATTAGTAAGCCTAACGTCTTGCATCTCTTAATTCGTCTAAGTTAACATAGTTTCACCAGACTTGATTTCACCAGTTTTGATTGACCGACCAGCTTTCGACCGAGGCTAGTCGACTGATCGACTTACATCGACACAACCCAACGGCAACCTAATCCGACCGGTCCACTGAGCCGCTCAGCCGGTCCCGGTTCCGACCCAAGTCTGAGTCAGAGAGATAGATTCGCTTGCGTGTGGGTTAGTCTAGAGCGAACATGGTCCTATCACATCCATTGTATGCAATGGTAGCAAGCAATAGAAATTGACATCGATTTTCGTCTCTCTTTGGCTTCTGTGATTGGTCAAGCGTGCGCATTGCAGAAGCAGCTCTTATCAGAGAACCCACGAACTTCAACAGTCAGATTGCAGACAGGCCTGTCAAGTAAATATCTTTAACTCAATTTTCCTCCCTGATAAATTCCTCAAATGGAAATATTATTCATACCGCTCGATTCTTCGCGATCTAAACTTACTGACTGGCTGTGTACATTTGCTATGGTGTCAATCTTCTGGCTTGTCAGAATTCAGCCTTGAATTTACATTACGTTCAATGGAAAATTGATCTTCTTGTCCCTCGAGAATAGTTATGGCCGTGACCATCAGTATTGAAGAAAGTCATCTGTAGACCCAAACACGCAGACAAGGTAATTTATCTCCGTGGTCTGAGTTTCAATTCAATTTTTTGGTCAAAACACACTCTATCCGAGAATACACCTGTGTCGACCAAAGTATGACTTTAGCAAGTTTGTTTGATTTCAGCCAGTTTGATTTCAGTAATTAATGACTGGGTGGAGAACCAAAGGTTCAAAAATCTCGGATGCGGAGTCAGAATCGTAGAAAATGCCACTTCCGGAGTCGGGATCTAAAATGTCACTGACAGCGACACCGACTCCGGAAGAGCTCGGTCGAGGAAAAGTGCTCAATTTTCTTTACACATGTATGTTTCATCAGCAACGTTCATGTTCTATTTAAGTATAATTTCGAGTATTTTTTTATTATTAACCTAAATGTTGAACCGCCATCAGGAGACTATTAAATCAAAAATTCAAGTAAATTTTCCTTGAGGTAAGGACGATTGAAGCATCTGACTTACAAGCGTACATGCATATTTCATTGACTTACCAGATATTACTTTCTGTTCTGTACTGATACTGAGACATTAGTCATCTGGCAGCTGGCTGCATACAATGTACACTTGGTTATTGTCATTTCATTTTTACTTTGTGAATGGCTTGTGGGGCCCAATGATGCCGACATGCCTGTCCTAATGCGGAATGTCTCTCTTTTAAAGCATTACGATATTGTCTTCATTTCATTGCGTTAACTAAAAACCAATTATTAACCTACTTGTGCTCTTTAACTTTCTTTATTATTCTGTTTGATGCTTTAGCGCTTAGAAATTTAAATTGGTTAAATGGATCCTGTCGACACAACTTCTATTTTTCAGAATAAATCAAAATGCAGAAATTCTACATTAAATGTGAATTTTCTTCTATTTATGATCACATTACTACGCTTGTACGCGCAGAGGTTGAGCTTTTTGATTTCTCATCATTGTCCGGGGTTAGGCCCATCCCTATTGCATGAAAAAGTGCAAGCATGCGACGGATATCAAGCCACAAACTGTGTACGCCAGAGTACCATTTATTCAACAAAGTGATTCTATTTGTTTGTTGTTTGATCGTAATAATAGAGTAGGTACATGCTAGAAGTGTCAACTCAAAAAACGTCAGCATACAGTGAAAAGTTTTAAATCAAATGATTATGATTTTTAGATTTTTAAAGAGATTGTGTTCCTGGGGCCTAAAATATTTGATCAATTTCTAGAAAGGTGCATTTTTGCATGCTATTCCTGTATTTACATACTATATATTCGATGCTTGAAATTTTAATATTTGAGTAGTATGAAATTCATTATCAGATAGAATGAATATCTTCTGATTAGAATCTTCAAATATTTCACTTAAAAGGAATATAAGTCGATTACCAAGTGAAATTCATGATCAGCATAATGACTCAGGTTCTCATGCAAGAATTTGAAAACGCATACTGCTTCTTGGCTTTTTTCGAGTTTGCTAACTTAGAAAATTTGCTTACTGGCTTATTTTTTCCAACATGTTAAATGGAGGGATACCCACTTATCCAAATTATTAACTGACTGACTGCATTCTAAGGTCAGCAAAAATCATTGTGCAGAAGTGAGTAATGAATGGTTTGAATCACAACGTGATTTTTGTGGTCAAAATCAGCTTTTTTATGCATGTCGATTTTATATTTCCTAAGTATGATTTTGTGACTCAAGCAATATCTAATAGATCAAGTTTTATCTTCTATCTGAATAACATTGTGGACCCATTTATTTCTTAAGGTAAATTGTGATCATTGCATTTGATCATGACATCTTCTTTCAGTATCACGCTGTTTGATACATGAAAAGTGCATGAAAGTACTCTTATTGATAAGGCTGAATTTTATAAGTAATAGTTATGCCATAGACAGATGTGGTGTATGGATATTTATTCTCATAGTTTCAAAACATGAGTATCCTGCGTAGATAACGAGCTCTAGCGATTTTCAGTGTGAGCACTAATAAGAACAAAACATAGGCGCAGGTAATCACTTATATGCTGGAGTACAGCTGACACGATTTTCCCGTGTTGTGGCCCGACATTCTCCCACGAAGCGCTGAAAATCGCTTTATCGGAGAACATGCGGAACTGATTGATGTTCAAGATGTCTCCTATTGAACTCTGATAAAACATCCCAACAAGAATACCTCCAACGATTTCAAATATGAATGTTCGTTACGCTATTTGATTGTCATGATGTTGTAATGCTAGCAGCTGCTGACTTTCTGATTGAAAGTTTCTACCACAGAATCAGTATGTCAGTTCTGTAGATGGTCAGCTTTTACAGTCTTCGGTTGCGTAGGGAAGCTTCGTATCGAGTAATGCTACTCAAATGACACCATCCTGCTCTGACGAAACAACATAGCTATTCAAAGAAAGTCCAATCAGATAAACGATAGACATTGCATAATATGCGATAGATACGCAGACCAATTCTTCCGCAAAATACCGTCCATCGTTAGTGGCATGATTTAACTCTTGAATTTTTATTGATAATTACAAATCTCATTACTGAAAACAATCAAAACTAACTTGTAAAGTAAGACCTTAAATGAACATTTCTTCCTATGTTACGCGAATTTTGGACCGTGTATATTTTGTCTTTAGGGAGTCTCGTATATACAGATTCCTGATTATGAAAAGTTCTCGTACTCGCAAAGTTGAATAGATGCAATATTTTCATTTTCAGAAGAATATCTTTTTCGCTTGAACACTTACAATCACAAACCAATCTATTTCTCGCAAAATCCGCACAACACAAATGAGGAGCACGGGAGGAAATCTTGTCAGGCCACAACTTTCACGATATCGAAACAAACAAGTCTTTTATTAAACGAAGTCATTTTATTTCTTTGTATCTTTCATAATTTCAGACAAAAGTAATTGACAGAAAAGAGACAATTACTCAGTCACATCCGAAATCTGATTATTCATCGACTTGTTCAGGTAAAATGAGAAGCAATTGACAATGGAAAGCAATCTTCAAATCTTAAAGAGTATTTTGTAATAAAAACAAACAGTTGCGAAGTGAAACATGTAACAAATAAAGCAGGAAAAATTGTGATCGTAGCATTTTCTCATCAATTCCTGTCATTAAATCATCTGTCTAAAAACAAAACTGCGGAAGTTTCCATTGCGTGCTACATCAAAACTTAGTCCGATGCGGCTGCAGGAAGTCAAGCTTGTCTGCTGTTGTATTTGCTCAATGGATATTGATGATTACTGTTCAATTTGTATCATAAATTGCAGCAGATCTAGCAGATCTCATATCAGCATGTGTGAATCATAATACTCGTACCGTATGGGGAAGTTCCTCAAACTCATCGTCATTCGCTTCATGGTCGAAGTTTTCATGAAAGTATTAATAGCTTTTAAAGCTGTCTACCATTAATTCTTTGAGTTTTCTGACAATGTTTACATAGCACAGAATTGGATTGTTTGAGCGTAGTGGAGAGAGTAGAGTATTGAAGAATTGATCATATTTCTTTAAACTCGAGATAGATTCACGACTCTATAGTTTTCAAGCATGCGTATAGTCGGATATGAAAACAAGTTTGACTCACAAATCAGCTGATAAATTGCAACGGGAATGATATCCATAATATATTCCAGATTAGGTTCCTTTTTAAGTGTAGTCATAAGATAACAGTGTATGATACTACGGCGTGATTTGATTGATGTCACTAAAATGAAAAATTATTACTGACTGTGCTTTTTACTATGCGTCTGTATATGACATATGTGCAGGGCCCAACTCGAACAGGTCTGAACACTCGTGAAATAAGGGGGTCGAAGTGCGAATCCTGGTCGAGTTCATGCTGATGAGTTCATTTTATTAACTTATTTAATCATTACAAATATCACAATTTTCATTCATTCTTCGACACGTTTTGCTGATGTCTTGAATAATTCCTAGCACCTGAACCACGCGTCCTTATAAGGATTTGATAACTTTATATTCATCTTAATGTTCTGGCAATTAAATCTTCTAACTCAAGCACGGCAGGCAGCCTCAGTCGACAGATGACGGATCTGGTGTCATTTATCAAATGACCGTCATCAAATCCAGGGTGATCCCGGCACTGCAGGCCGCCCCGATGCCCGCAGCTATAGCCCGAGCTCGCAGGGAAAGCCCGATGTTCCAACAAATCGAACGACATATTTTGTAATCACTAGAATGCCTCTTGTGAGAGCATTGCATAAGGATTTCCTAAACCTCAATGGGTCGGCTGTATACCGCGACTCAATGGCGCGCTGAGCGGTACCATGTTTTTTAGACAGTAACACTGCAGGATATCGATTCAGGTACACTTCATTGACAGCATGATATAACGTCAATGAAAGATGTCTTCCCATATTGTTGATGATGAGGATGCTCATCCTATATAGTATTGAAGGTTTTCCACCCAATGAGTCCTCAAACAGACTAGCAAACTATACATCATTGAATGACACATCCATATGCTTTGAATTAATATTGCTTCCGTTGCAGATACTCGTACATGTTGGATACATTTCATGTGCGCTCTAGCTAACACAGATATCTAACAATCCGACACCATAGGCAGTTGCATCGGCGTAAATTTTCATATAGCAAATAGACAATCGAAATCTTGAAAAAGCTAATATGATTTACTATTTTGATTTGTTGCTGTTGATTGAATGAACTAAAAATAATAATGGCTTTTCCTGAGAGCAATGAAAACAATTCATAAACTCTATATTTCATGAGTTATCAATCAACATAGTCTGCAATGCGAATAGACAACTTGAGTCTGATTCAATTCAATTTTTTCTAATTATCAGGCTTGGCCAACATCGAAAATTGTGATAAACAGCTGCATGTGTTTTTGGAAGTATATTTTAAACTAATTTATGTACGTTGAATTGCTAAATAGAATTTTTCAGGAGTGTAGAAAAGCCCGCAGGCCTCCCCGCGGCCGCAACTTTGAGCCCGCAGGCCATACGTGGATACCCGCCCCATTACAAAGCACACCCTGGGTCATCGCTAGAATAAAGTTGACCAAATTGACAGTGTTTTCCCTGTGCAGTATTTTGGTAGAATTCAAAATCGAGGAACATTCTAATATCCCTTTCATATTGAAGCTATTCATATAAAACTGTGAATATTATGTCATATTGGTAGAGTAGAGTTGCATCACATTCTACCCAATAAATTGACACATCAATAGAATTTAATGGATGATAAAATTCAGGTTTTTGCTGAAGCTAAGGATAAAATTCATCTCGATTTAATTGCTGGTATTAAATGTTTTTCAAATTATCGTGATGTCCTTCTTCGTTATAAATTGATGTACTAAAGTCGAACTGCTGCATCACTCACATCTGAAATCCCCTGTAAATTTATTATTACCAACCTAGCCGCTTGACTTGAGGCACGACTATCTGGAGGCAAAATTCAAAATCAACAGGGACAGTGTTTGACTGCCTTTTCAAAGCTGCTCACCAATGACTCTTTGATGATCATCCTCATCTTGCGCAAAATGCAGCAACAAAAGACCAACTTGGATGCTTTCAGAGCTTCCAAACGATTTCTAATCGGTTGTGGATTTGTCCTGAACTTGAGAAATTCAACTGAAGCCGAGATAGAATCTAAATTCTGTTTTAGAAATCTCCCTGAAATAGAGCAGCATTTAGGAATTCCACGACACTTATGCGCGAGTTTTGAATGAATTTAGAAAAGGTGATGCTTCAGCATTCAAGGCAATTTTCCAAATTAGTACGTTGTCTCTACTTGTCAGCCACTCATTGCTACTGAGCAAAAAATATTTTGCTCATCAGCTTATTAAAAAATATTAGTCTTATCAGTCAAAATATTTAAGTTGAGGATTAAGGTCTTCTAATTTGACTAAATGTAATGTCATTGTTGAGGAGAACTCCACCATCCATCTTCGCATTCCAAGTGAAAATTGTACTTTGGTGATTCCTATGACTCATAATTTGGACTCTTCGATATCTAAAGCTTGACAAGCCTGTACATGTAATTCAAAGTTATTTTACTGTATTGGCTGTGTACATGGACACAAATAGGTAGCGATCTACCTGAAGATAATCACATTGATTGTATCCTAATAATAAACACAAGATCAGATCATTCCTCTTTAATAAAATTCATTGATGACCATCAACAGGAATGTGTTCTATCAAATGAAAGTTGATAATTTATGCCATTCCCGGCCTACAGCAAAACCATGTAATGGTCTCCTTGAACCGCATAAGCACAAAGGCCAGTATTTAATTAAAATGTTATTATTGCTTTTGATTTAAAATGTTCTATCACTCGTCGCAAATGGTTTTATCTCGTCGTTAATCGTCTCAAAAACAGATGCACAAATGAGACCATTTGAGTCGTGAGACGACTGTAACTTGTCCATAAGACTGTGGACTGACTATTTCTAAACTATTTCCAATAAGTGAATGGAAAATCACTGTGCTATCTACAATGCACATCAGTATGGAACACACTCTCATTTGTGAACTTTCAGCTGTAAGTACTCTTGAAATGGAAATCTCCCGGATGTGCAAACAAAACTAATAGCAAAGTACAAATAGTTACAAAAAGCGCATGTGAATCTAATGATTGAGCAACCATTTGGTAAATAGGATTCTATCTTCATTTCGCGGTGAGAACGCGTGTGAGTTCTGTAAATTATTTGCCAATAAAGAATTACTTAAATTTTAAGTACTCAAGCTCTAACGAATGTGACAGCTGAATAAAGGAAAGCGAACGGTTGCGGTCTTAATTCAAAAAGTGCACGGAATAAAGCTATGATGCATTAAGATCTATAAACCGAGGGTATCTTTCCATGATCTACTAATTTTGCTTTCTCACGCCATGATTTCGTCTTTAGATCCATCCATGCAGGTCATCAAGGTGAAGGAGATCGTTAAGCAAAGTACATGAATTCCTTGTCATTAATATTTGAAGTGAACTTATATTTCTGGCTAAGAGGTTTGTCTTCCATTATCGTGGATGATGAATCGGTGGTGATTTAGACTGAAAGTTCAGCAATAAAATTCGCGATAATTTACTCTGCTGAAAATTCGTCAGAAATACAACAAAACTCAAGCATAGGAGAGTCACTTTCAACGGAACGTCCATTATACGGTAGGTGCATTGTTCCAGTGAAAGCGATATGCGAATAGCTCCCTTGGATAAGACGGATTTAATTGGCTTAAAAACACATGTACATGGAATCATGAAGCGTTTCGTCCTCATCCCAAGGGCAAGGCATCAGTTGCAGCACAACTTGAAAAGGAATTATACAGTAAAACTGTGGACAGTCAGTCAAATCATCTCATACTTTCTGTTCAGGAGAGGTTTTGTTATGGACACTTGAAGTTGTATCGAAATCACTTTAACTTTCCATTCTCAAAAATAGCAACGCAATTCAATTTATATGAAATTCACTGAAAGTTTCGTATATCATATTGCAAGTGAATTTTAGTTACTCGTATTTGCAGAACCTCAATCCATCAGTAAAAGAATGTTTATATGATCAATTTAAACTTTCCAGTTTTGTGGGAAATAAACTATGGCAGCATCAAAGATGGAAGCACAAAGAAAACGGTTTTGGCAAGCTCGTAAGTAAGTTCTTATTATCATCGTAAAATGTTTGGTCGAAGCCTTTGTCAAGTACTGGTTCAATACACTGCATAGCTACCAGGCGGACAACGCGACACTTCCGCCGTGAAGATATCTGAGGAATATATGACTTATAATAAAAGTGAGAGACAGTTATAAACAAGTAAGGTTTGAACAAAATATATTTAGTAACTGATCAAAGACATTGTATACACACAATAAAATCAGCAAAGTTGGGTCTTTACTTTTGATTACATCATCTGAATAGGCTACTTCAGAATTGGATGTAGGCTGGATTTTTACGGTCCGTGGCCTGGCTGATTTCAGACCTTATTAAAGATTCATTATTTTCGAACCACACAAATTTCGAATAATAAAATTTAAAAATTTTAGATACATTAGACAATTGTTTTAACCCCACCATAATCTGAATTCGCAAAACAGTTTGAGTGTAATAGAGATTATACATTTTTGAACATATAAGCAAATATTTGTTTCCATTGCAAAAAATGTTTATCGAGCACATTAATTTCAAATATTTGTTTATCTTTGACCTAAAGCAAGCGTGTTCTTTTCTTCACATTATTAAGAGTTAGTGTATCTAAACTAAAAGTTAAGTCAAACCACATGGACAATCAACATGTTGATTTATCATTCATCACGTGCAAAATTCCAATGGGTAATGCGCAGGAGCACGAAACTCGAGCATTCTCGCTCTAAAAATATTTGGCAATTACACTGACTACTACTGACTGCTGCTGACTTGGCAGACCACAACAAATTTAAACACATTCTAGTGGAATACCTGCGATGATTAACCGATATGAAAATCAAAGAAAAGTATGAGAAAATATGAGAATAGTGTGAAAATATGAAACCTTGATTGCAACTTTACTAATGTTATCAAGCATTCTCTTCAACATACATGTATATTTAGATTCAGTACTAAAGATTACGTAGAAGCCGCTTTCTCAACAAAAAGTAGAAAAAACATTAATTTTGATAAATAATGCGAAACAAGTCACAGACAGCAAAGTCATATAAGTCAAGTTCTACAACCACAAGTAGCAGCACAAATCTAGGATAAAAATTACACTCGAAGGACTTTTGTAAAAAGAAAGGTGATTAAAAATGTTCATATTGGTCAG
Source organism: Prostheceraeus crozeri (assembly GCA_907163375.1). NCBI lineage: Eukaryota > Metazoa > Platyhelminthes > Polycladida > Euryleptidae > Prostheceraeus > Prostheceraeus crozeri. Next base: position 239,321 of record CAJQUW010006378.1, on the reverse strand, counting down.
CATTCGGAATAAAATTAAAAGAAATATCCGATAACGGACATTCTATTTTTGGGGAACCCTGTATCCTCGCACTGATATGAGTGCGCTTTTGAATATAGCAAGACTGACCTTTATTCGGATATGTGATATAACATCATGACATCTTCCTTGATGTTTGTTTGCTATGAGGTATGCAATTCATCATTGGAATATTCCTGTTTGTGGCCCGAATGCACCTGCGTTTTATAAATAAGAGGGGTGAATGCACTTTTCTCGATATTCAGGATTCGATCTTCGTACTTTTTCTTTTTTTCTGTTTCCTGTTGTAGCATTATTGATTCCAGAGTTTTATTTTCGTATGTTGCTGGGTGAGGATGCGCTCACTCAACAAAATAATGAATAAAGTATCAATAGATCAAACTAGTCAGTAATAGGCCTTTATGCAAATATGACTTACATTCACTTTCTAAATGAAAGGAAATCCCATTGCTACATTAATTCTATCACCATTTACATTTCATCGCTTTCTAAATGGTCATCCATTTACATTTTTAATGGGCATAAGAGCAAGACCATATGTATGCACATATACATGCATATACGTATTTGCATGTATACCGCACCGGTGAATAATGAGTTAATCATGTGATCTCAATTAATAGTTGATTACTTTTCTATAGTTATGATTAATTGCTTTCTAATTATATGGTCTAATGCTACTTCATCAGTTCCGTCCAGTATTGTCTTGATGTCTTGCAGATTTCATCATTTTGCTCTGTGAATGCGTCTAATTTTGTCCACAGAATCGCTCTGTCATTTTACTTCATCGTTTCGGCCATTGTGCGCATGACTAGAGGCCTCGAATGCACTTGTTTTACTGAAAGCTATGTTGCCCATCGATGAAAGTTTCTTGGCGACTGCGTTTGATTTCAAAATTATATGAACATCGTTATTGATGCTTAATTCGATACTGGCACTGGCGAATATAAGAAAAGGACTGCCAGGTTTATTGCGGAAGTTTCCACTAAATTGAAAACAGTAATGCAAGCTGCCTCAATTAAGGGAGACTACTCAGTCATTTGTAAATGCGACCGTCTGTGTTGATGAAACGCGTCGGGTGCAGCAGTTTTCAAATTTAAAACACCCGTCTTCTTTCCTAAACATTTCACCATGAATTTCACTGTTTCGAACCGGGCCAGATTACACATTTCTTTCGATAAGTTCGGTTCGATCCATGAATCCCGGATCGAACTTTTTGATGCACAAATCTAAATTGCACAGCAAAGCGTCAATCATCACTGAGGAATATTGTGTGGAATTCGGATGTGTAGTGCCTCTAATCAGCAAAAAAATGATGAAAAATGCCATTAAACCATTAGCTTCGGCGTTAATCAGCAATCTATTTCTATCAATAAATGCAAAACTCTGCTAAATCAAACGACAACATCATAGCTATTGCAACAGTATCAAAATAAACTGTGAATCGGAATAATTCCACAAACGTGCACCCCAGACAGACATCACGATGTTCGAAAAATCGTTCCACGTAAACGCACAGCACTCCATGCGAAAGTTCAATGAATGAAATAATAATTGATAATCAAGATTGATAATAAGGACCGACATGTCGTCAAATGGAAAGAGAGTGCTATCAAAGAGCAACAATGATGCGACTGGTTCCGAGACACTTTGGGAAATCTTCTTGTATTTGGAGCCCGAGATATCTCTGTTCATTGTTTGTCGCTTCGTCACAGACAAAGATATCTGCCTTCCCATCTCAGTCGAAGGTTTGAGTGAGCTTAGTTCTTTTATTTAGCGAAGATGATGTTGATTTATATCTTTACATCAAAATATGCTCTATTTCAAGTAAGATGGACAAAAGGCAATCCGCTGTTACTCATTGTTTCTTTCATCATCAAATGTCAATCAGTATTGTCTTCTTACTTTCAACTTGTTATAGATTTTCATGTGAGATTGCATTACATGTATACGTATAGTCCACTTCAGAAATTATTACTTTATGAGAAGCGACATTACTTTGCTGATAAAGAAATAGTTGGTCGCCGTGTTTTCTTAAGATTACATTTAGAACTCACCATCGAATAAACTTTCCCTCAAAACTGCCCGCTATTGAGTTGATTTGATTATCTGACTCCTGTGCCCCTGCCACAAAACTTGCAAATAAAAAAAATTCGCAGGTATTTTATTTTTCAGAATACATCAGAGTAGGCCCTAATTAATATTTTTTTATAAATTGTTTATTACAGATGAATACACTACACATTGGTTCTCTGAGCCTAAATGGGGCTTCAATTCATTGAAATTAATATGAATGCTTGAAACCATAGATATTGTTGACAGTTAACTCTTTAGAATAGAAATGTAAGTTCCTGTTATAGACAATAATGGCACAAAATGGCACGCGTTTTCGATTAGACACGCTTGTTAATGAGTGTACCATTGGGTTAGAATCATTCACATGCTTAACTCGTAGTTTTTCATTGGTTATTCATGTCTAAATTTGATTCCCGGTAATGCAATGACAAGTCCATTTCTGTTCTAGTCAATTTCAGATAAACAATTTATTCATCTGCCAAAAGCTGTCATGAGATACCGTTAAAAGTCGTTCCAAACAGGGACAGGGTCATTTTCAATTATTTCAGTTTTTTTGAAAAGCGAAGGACGCAGGTGTAGGTGATCCTTGTAATTGCGAAATAGAACAACCGTTGCAAAGTAGAAAAATAGAATAAACTGAATGCAAAGGATCACCTCTTGACCTCTATATCTATGGTACCGTCCAAATGCATTGCATTTGGTAATGTTGTTTACTTCCTGTTCAGTACTGTAACTTTCATTCCTGAGCATGGTATCGACTTAGATCAAGGGAAATACATCTGTCATTAATGCATCTTACGATTTTTCCTTTAAAAAAAGAAAATTTCATTATTTTGACAGATTTTACATGCCTGAAACATATAGCACACTTCAAAGACCATTTAGTCACAAGATCTGTAGTGGTCAATATATCTCACTTCTTATCCAACCCGAATATCTTTTATCGGTTTTCATCATACACTATTGAAAAGAACTCTTTTAAAGGAATAAAACAAAACATTGTTGGACCAATAATGATCTAATCAACTTTCTAGAGGCAAAACAGTGCAGAGTACAATCAATCATCATGAACGTCGGTTGGTTGACAGTAAATACAAAGTCATTGACAAATATCGTTAAAAACATTTGTAACCAGGTGCACCAGGTAATACGACTTATTCTACGTGAGAAAGAATATAGTGATATGTTTTAGATGATGAAACACATGCATGATCAACGAGATTATGTGAATGCTTTCATAAATCACAAAATCAATAACAAATCGTTTGTATACAGGAATTAGTTTTTGAGCACAAAACTTCACTAATCTGATGCTTCTTTCGCGCAACTCAAACATTTTTCTTCTAATCTACATAATCTACACTACCATTTGCTTTCTGTCCATGAAAACACCGTGTGACACGCCATTTAATCAACAACACATACACAACTTACACTGCCATAAAAAATTGTAAACTAATTTCAATGCATGCTATTCTACAATAAGGTGCAATGCATCAATGAAAAATGATCATATAAATCGCTCACAAAAAACTTGACAAACTACTAGAAACGTAAATGAAACTCTTATCAGTAGGATCATAACCAATCGCATCACGTTCACATCATCATCCGCAAATATTTTCGAGCCTTAAATTTAATGTCATTACATTGGAATGTGGATCGAAATTTATTTGAGTTACAGAATTTTAAACTCGAGCTATACACCGACCAGAGGATGTTAAGTAATGTATTCTATAAATCACGTGGTTACAATCTGCAACGAAGAAAAGGTTATTTAAATACTACGCATAAACAATTAAACAATAGGTATTGTTAGTTAAATATCTTTAAGAAATAAGAGCTACCATTATAACCTAATGTTCGGTTAAGCAATGGATTGCTACTAAAAATTTTTATAGATTCAACAATGCTAATCTCAAAGTCCGAGTTTCCACGGTAAATGATTTTAAAGCAATCATTATAGTTACGAAAACAATGGTTACATTGTTCTATGTGTTGTGCAATGGCACTATTGCCACTTAAGTGTTCAAGTTTACGTTGATGCAGACGTCTTTTGGTTTTGCCAATATATTGGCAATCAGGATCAACCTGACATTGAAAGCAATAGACAAGACGCGATTGCATGTCTGGACCTAACTTACTTTTAAGGGAGAAATATCTTCCAGTTTTGAACGAGGTCATAACAACCTTGCATTCCAAGTTAAGTTTACGAAATATTTTTACTAACTTATTACTAAATTTCTGTGATGCATAACCCACGAAGGGGATTTTGATTATTTTATTGAAGTCATTATCAATTGTAACGCGTGAAAAATTGTTTAATTTACGACCTATAAATTTGTTAATTGTTGATTGAATTAATTGCAATGGATAGCCATTTCTACTTAAGATATTGGTAATTTTATTACATTCATTATGGAATAGATTCCAATTGGTGGATACATTGTAAGCACGATGAAGCATGCCTAATACTAGTGTGTTTTTCCAATTGCGAGGACATAAAGCATTGAAATTCAGTAAAAGACCTGTAAAGGTAGGTTTACGATAAATCTCAGTAAGTATATTGTCCTCATCAATTTTCAGAAGGACATCTAGAAACGGTAATTCTTTATTGCCCACTTCTGATGTAAAGTGCAAGTTACTGTGTTGAATGTTTAGAAAATTATGGAATACATCTATGTGTTGTTCATTGTTAAATACAGCTATGATATCATCCACATAACGACGATACACAACAGGAGAGAAAGGTAAGTCCTGCCATTTATGTTCTAGATTAGCTAAGAAGACGTTAGCAAGGGTTGGACCCAACGGGCTACCCATACTTACACCATCCACCTGTTGGTATACAGTATCATTCATAAGAAAGCAACCAGACGTGTCAAATTTTAATAAGTCTTTAAATACTTTTTCTTCGTACTTCGGTTTATTGGCATTACTAGGTGAGTACACTAATTTAGTTGCAATGTTGATTGCTTCAGTTACGGGTACGTTGGTAAATAAGTTTTCGACGTCAAAGCTCACAAGGGTGCTATGACGGTTTATTTTATGTTTAACATCATCTAATACACTAATGAAATCATTAGTTGATTTCAACATAAGGTCATCATTGATATGTGGTTTAATTAAATTGTCTAAGTATTTAGCTAATTTATAATTAGGAGCACCAATAGTACTAACTATCGGTCGAACAGGGTAATTGTTCTTATGTACTTTTACGGTACCATAGATACGTGCAATGTTACTACCAGAAGGCAGTATGTCCTTATAAACGCTGTCATCAACTTTATTTTTTACATATTTATTGAGATAGCGAGATAATTTATTTTCCTCGATACAAACAGGATGTTTTTTAATATCATTAGGTACAGGAATTATTTTAAATTTAGAAGAATCACTCAATATCGCATTAAGTTTATGATTATAGTCATCAGTATCTACAAGCACGATACCTTGACCTTTATCAAAAGAACAAATCTTTAAGTTACGAATCTTAGATAGTCTATTTAAAGTCATGTGTAACATACGGTTACGTTTACTTTTCAAAGTGTCATTGCAGTTATCTTCGAATTCCTTCAGTAAGTGTATTATATCTAATTTTATTTCTTTGGTCCAGTTAGGATCATTGCGTGGTACGCCACAAATTGATTTTTCTAGTTCATATTTCATTTTATCTAAATTAAGGTGTCTAGGAGCAATAGGATTTTTTAAACCATACCGTAATGCTTCACGTTCAAACAGAGAGAGTGAATGGCTACTAAGGTTAATGATGCAATCCGGGGTTGCAGTCCTTTGTTCAAGCCAAAGTTTACTTAATTTACTACGATGAGATTCTTTTACTTGTAGGAGAGAGTTATTGACATGTTTGTAAATAGCCAATTTTAACGTGAGAATACGAAACCACGATAATTGATTGTAACCACGTGATTTATAGAATACATTGACTGAGTATATCTCCACCGTCTAAACATTGGATGTTAAGTAATATATTTTTCTCTTCGTAGTATATTTATAAAGCAGTAGCAAATCGTGCTGGCATCGCAGCATCCATATTTAAGAATGTAAAACAACAGACAACAGCACTGTGCTATCAGATAGTCAAAAATGCTTCAGTGAACAATATTTATGTATGCCTGTTTGGTGTAAATGAAGAAAATAATGAATCAATGCAATAGTGATTGTGTTACATGTGCATGTGCGCTTCGTCCAAAAAATGACACAAGAAGTTTTTGATATAGGAAATCACATGTAAATTATGTAATCAAGTGCACATTAGTGAAGCGGGTCGGTCAGACCAGACTCCGTGAACACATTCCTAAAGATAATTTTTCTGCAGTGAAATTACATTTTCGTGGTGAACATTGAACACAAGGCTGACATTGTGCAAATTTCCTTACCTGAAAAATTCTTCATGATAATATATACAATGTAAATAAGAGATGCTATCTAGAGTCTATGTATTTTTCCAGTCGATCCTTCTCTTTTTATGAACCATTGTGTTGGACATAACCGATTCAGGAAAATGAGCCTCATCAACTTATCTCTCGACCGCAAACCGCTTAACCACGATTACGAATTCTGTCGGTGAGTCGGCGAAAGGATGTATATGCAAACAATTCAACATTTTAGAAAGATTTTTCTGGGGTCAATTTTAAAGAAATCAGGGATCCGTGTCTTTTTTCGTCATGCCAAGCAAAAAGAAATGCTAGGCATTATAGCCTATTACTCTCGAGGCCTATCTTGAATGCAGTTTTTAATATCAAATTATAGCGGAGTTTTATCTTGAATATTTCACACGATTACATTCGCATCTTTATCAAAATAATGTAGACAACAGTTTTGATTTCAACTTGCTTCGTCAGGTTTCTGTAGCCTATCATACTGTTTATTTTGCTTCAAGAGAGTACCATATCCAATCGCTTATAATTAATCTCATGCAGATCTAATGGTTGTTTGTAGATAGACCTATTCACAACCTCAACCTGGCGCCAAATCAACATGTACGCATCTTTTTCAATTTATATCAGTTGTGGAATACTGGAATTCATTTCAGGTCATATTGCACGAAAACTTCATTTTTGAAAATTGTATGTGCGGCTTTTGCTGATTAACTAGGTACAAAACTAAGCATTGATTCATCTTTTGCATGATTAGAATGTCGCATCAAAAATCATAGGTATGTCCTATCTTTGAATGAGTTCTTATTTGAGGTAAAAATGATAAGAGACACATACGTAAACTAGCTTGTTGACTACGAGTACCAAGTAGTAGTCTATGCTGCACAATAGAAATATGCAATGGTACATGTGTACATGTAGATCTACTGCTTGCACATTAGTACTGAGAGCTTGCTTTTAATTCACAAACAACTTGAATTGCGATTGAACAATATTCATCAATTTGTTAATGAAAGCAGAAAAACATTTGATACTTCTTATCCATCTATAGCGTACATGTACATCGTCAAGAAAAGAATAAAAGTGAATAAGACATGCCCTTGAATGAAATGTACGCCAAATTTGGCAGTAAAACAACGGAAAACTCGCATTATCTTTTATTAGAAAGAAAAAGAGTAGGAGACGACAATATGTTGTCAAACAAACTGCTCCTAATTAATTAATAGAACAGTGCTTCAGTGAACGATAAGATCGTTTGGTTAGTGCATGATTACCAAATATACAAGCCTACGTCTCAAACAAGCCCCAAATGGACACTAACTGTATTTTTCCAACATCAACACAATGATACGGTTACTAACCAAAACTTTTCTGTCATTTAGCTATTAACTGCATGTAGATAGCAGAATATGAGAAAGAAAATTATTGTCACTGCCTTCTTTTCATAAAAATCATCTTCGTGTCGCCGATAGATATATTGTATGAACATCTTTAGAGTTTTTGAATTGTACCTTTTACGTCTGTGTAAGAATACTAGCGAGAGAGAGAGAGAGTGAGACAGAGAGACAAGGACAGCGAGAGAGAAAGAGAGAGTTCAAGTCATTAAAACTATATATGATAGAAGATTCACATAACTTGTGCGATTCACAACTAAGTTTATTAGATTATGCGTCAAAGTGCATCGGTGCAGTCTATTGTCATTAATTCGTGTTTGCTTGTCTATTAGTGTCTATGTTGTGATAAGCTATCGGAAGTGGTTGTATCGTTGGTGACATTTCTATGGAGTTCTGAAAAGAATTTGATGAAAATGAACATCTTCCTATTTTGATTTTTGCGCTACAAGTCAATAGGGATTTGATTTATATTTTCTGGCAATCAATATGCATTCAATTTGCTGAGAAAATTGTTGCAAGTTAATCATTTTAACTGGTTAAAGTGATAATTCCTCTTCACCCTTTCGCGTCTAAAACGGGCATACTAATTATAATGTGATAATGCCTGAGCTATCACGAGTATATTCGTGACAGTTTTGCCACGCTAAATCAAGCGTTTTTGACTATTCAATGGTATTTTTATGAATACTAGCTCATTTGTAGTTTATTCGATCACAGAAAGTCACAACAGAAGAAATTTCGATTTTCCCATACATGCAGAATCCGCATTCCGATCTTTGTGCATTCCGATTTTGATGCCATGTTTGAAGTCTCCTTATATGAATTTGTCAGTAAATTCAGTTTGATACATAATTTCTTGTTTTCTACTGACGTCGTTGCATGCTTTTGAGTAAATCACTTTCAAATTTTATGTAAATATACCCAAGCTGCTAAAAAGGAGTGTACTCGTCATATTTTGAATTTCAAAATTTGATTTAAAATTAAAATATATTAAATAAATTAAAATTAAATATATCATATTGTTAAACGGGCCCACATTAATGACCTCGAGAAGTTGTAGCTCAAAAATCGCTCTGGAAATTCCTTGTTAGATGCTCGAAATTCCTAGGGTTCTTAGGATGCTCTGAACAATTTTTTGTCTCGAAACGGTTTATCTGGAGGTCTCCAAAACTTTTTCCAGATGTTTTCTTTTCAAATCTAGTTAGTGTATATCAACATATCATTTGATACTTGAATAGGACGGGAACTACTGGTACTTTCTTCCTAAATTCACGCACAAATGGCATCATAGCATGGATTTGTAATTCTTGAAACGATGAATTCAAAAATCAAATTCTTAAGTGTCGCAGACAGTCGCTTTCGGTTTAGGTAAGGTTAAAGGATCCCCAATGGAATCCAATGGTAAAATTCAAGAGATATCTATGGATTGTGAAACACTTGGCAATTTTCCCACATTTTCTTTTGCAGAAACGAAACTATTTATCAGAATGCCATGAAATTTGAAGCATGATTGAGTTCAGAACATCAACTTCGATATGAAAGTTGAAGTCAATCACATGATTCAGCATTTTTCAGTATGTTTGAGAGCCTCTACAAAATAAATAAATTTCATGTTTTGACTTAATTTTGGTGATTTTGCTCATTTTGTAGAGGCTCTCAAACATACTGAAAAATGCTGAATCATGTGATTGACTTCAACTTTATATCTAAGTTGATGTTCTGAACTCAATCATGCTTCAAATTTCATGGCATTCTGATAAATAGTTTCGTTTCTGCAAAAGAAAATGTGGGAAAATTGCCAAGTGTTTCACAATCCATAGATATCTCTTGAATTTTACCATTGGATTCCATTGGGGATCCTTTAACCTTACCTAAACCGAAAGCGACTGTCTGCGACACTTAAGAATTTGATTTTTGAATTCATCGTTTCAAGAATTACAAATCCATGCTATGATGCCATTTGTGCGTGAATTTAGGAAGAAAGTGCCAGTAATTTTCGAAATGTGTTCCCCTCAACTTTCTGATTGAGCAGTAAAAAAGACTGTTGAGAAACTGCTTCACATGACCTAACCTGTTAGGCTGAAAACTATTTTGATAAAAAGAAATAGATTGAGAATTCATCCCTTAACTGCATGTAAAGACGCATAAAAACATGGTTACAATCTACGATGTGACAGAAAAGATCGAATCATTTAACGATCCTCAATATTCACAGACATCGAGTTGATAATATTGACTTTCGCCTCTCGTGAATCGCGTGTTTCGAAGTTTGGACTGTTCAATACATATTAAATGCTTCATGACATTACTTTCTATTGGTGAAAAGGTCATTTTTATTATACGTGATAAAAAACACATGAGAATATTTTATCTTCTGTACACAATATAAAGGGAATAAATTCATTCAACAATATTCCTTTTAGATTTAGTGCCATTTCTGCCAAGGATATTTAAGGACTTTGCATATACATTCACCGAAGCACCGCGGACTTCGGTTTGATTCCCGGGTCAGACGAGTGCGGTCGGAGAATAAAGGCTGCTGGTTTCCTTTATTGACATTATAGTAGTCCTTAGATATTCAGTCATGGTGCTAATGCAACTTTTAAATGAAGTAAATAGCAAGCATTATCATGACACCCTAAACAAACAAATTTTAATGGAGGATGACCGCTCTCAGTTTTGAAAGGCTGATTTTTTTCCCGATCGTCGATCACTTACAAATAACGTGTTAGACACAGAATTTTCTAAAGGTCTCATCATAGGCTTTGAGATCTTCCTCTGATCAGTTACATCATCAATTTATTACATGCGTATGGCGTCTTGCAATTTGTACAAACTTTATTCTCCATTAAGCTATTAATGTTCGTGCACATCTGAGCTTCACGAAATTCATAATTCGTCTGTCAGCACAACTTGACTTAATGTTGACACTCGACCTATGAGCATTTCTCATACATGAAGAACTTTTTTAGTTGAATACGAAATTTATTTAAGCTTGCTGTAAGTGAAAAATCAATTGTAAGCTCACACTCCATTTTTTTGTGTCGTAAATACAATTGGCACGTGGAATTATGGACACTTGAAATTGTCAATTTCATTCTGTGAAAGAGGAGACTATTCATTAGGTCAATCTCTATGTGCACTTATCCATTTATGACAAAAATACGTGACTTATCGCTGCCCCCTCGCAAAGAACTCTCATCGCCGCCCATGCCTAAAGCGACTACACTATAACTTCTACGACAACTAACTGCTTTTAAATTGTTATTTTTATCTTCTAAAATTCGCTCACAGATTATTCTTTTTAATTCCATTAATAACGCATTTTTATGAAAATTGCTTCACTACATGTTTACATCATCGTATCACTCCATTAATAAAGAATCCTTATGGAAACTATTTCATCTCATCTTTGCATCCTCACGCCACTTGTGCATGTAGCTTATGGTACAGTCCATCTCATCATGCAATCTGGAATTTTGCATAGTAAAGTTTGCAGTAAAAATCAAATCACAACTTTACAGCAAGCGAAAATCGTTAGTATTGTTTTCATTATTGTTCTCTTCGAAAACAGTTGTGAATTGACTATTTGCGTCCGATCTACATCTCTCTGTGCTTGCTCTATTTCGCATTTTTGGCAACCGATCTTCGTCTTGGTTTGATCGCTTACATAGAAGACAACAAAATTCAACTATCTCAAAGATTGTAGCAACAGTCACTCCTAGTGACAACGATGACAGTCCACCAATCCGACTCAAAAGTGCGTAAATAGTCAAACTTAGGACTTCATCTTTGTGCATTGCAGAGAATGAGCGACGTGTAATGACAACAAATATGTGTTCGTCCTGATTAGAAAAGTCATCACCTCCAGCCACCTTGGATGTATCTGAAAGATCTTCAGTTGTCAAAAAGTCAGCTAGAATTTTGCGAGCCGCAATTTTGCGTCCTTCATCGGATGACCTCAGATCTACCCATGTATCACTCAATTTCATCAGCCATCTTAACTGCCAAGGACTAGGAGCCCATTTTGATGTTGAGAGATGAGCTTCATATCGATAATATTCACATCTCTTATCGCATTGTTGCCAGTCACCAGTATGTTGCAGCTTAGACAATGTTTTTTTGACGCACTCAAAACTGCTTAAAAAATCTCGAAAATTTTTACCTGTAAAGTTGCTGCAATACCTGTATGGAGATGGATCGGAGAAAAGCTCAGATACGTATTCAGTCGACACACAGGAGCAAGACTGTAGAAGTTTATGACTCGTCTCTCTCATATTGCAAGCATGTTCTGTGTAGGCGTACGTAATCCCATCGTGATTTATTTTCGGAAGATAAGCAGGATCAGTGCACCTTTCAGTTGGACGATCCTTTTGACGCCAAAACTCACTTTCAAAGCGGAGCTCAGCATATTTACCTGCCTCAATATTGTATCCGTCAGATTTTAAGTCTGCAAGAGTTCCAACTGGATGCATAACAATCCGCAAACCATGAGCTTGATTGAGGACATCGTGCATGAAACCCATCTTCTCCCCCGTAAATGCTGGTCTCTTTCCAAGATCAATTATCAAGCCCAGGGCAACGGTTTCTTCGCTGAATTTCTGTTGGACAGTGGCAGTATAACAATTAAAGTAACGGGGATGTCGAAGTAGCTGCAGATCTATTCCACACTCTGAAGCGTGTCCAACACTGACGTTGTCCTTGGTTAGCAGAACACAATAGCGCATGCTTTCTTTCGGATGCCCAATTGCTTCTGCCTTTGAAGGACCGATGCTTTCATAGTAGGTTGATAGTTTATCACTGCAATAATAAGAAGATTAGAAATAGATTAAGTCTAGAATCATTTAACATGAAAAATGCAGAATAAGTGTTTGGAGAATGACAAAATTGTGAAAGATGAATTCATAATATCAAATGATGGTGTGCAAAACGCACTGGCGTATCCCATGGGGAAAGGAGGAATTTCCCCCCCCCCCCATTTTCAGAATTATTGTATCATTTGCAGCGATTCAATTTGTGTGATTTGATTACATATCCCAACATCCATGCTTTACCATGCATCCATGATTTCCGTAACATCTGCAACCGCAGAGAGGTCGTTCAGTGATTTGCGTCAAGTAAAGACTTAAATTTGCTCTACGATGACTGAACCACGATTGACGGGATTGACATACTTGGCATGCACAAGGACATTGAATTACCACTGTTATTGATATTATGTTATTGACACTTACAAAATGGATTCAAACCCAAGCTTAAAATTTAGTAGATAAGTGATAAGCTTAGAAAAGTTATCATAAAAGTAAAGAATGTTGACTGTTATCTGTCCTTCTTTGATAAATAAGTAGTAAGTAATGCAGTATAGTAACTTTAGGGTTTGCCTACCAAGTTTAGTTCTTCCACATGAAAAGGAAGAAATGTATTTCAGTGTGGGTATTAAGATGTACTTCGGACGCATAAATGCCATACACATGTAATAAAGTGCACCATTAGGGACATTGGCTTGTAATAATTATTATTGAATTAATGCTGATCGCACGTGTATTTCAAACGATGCATGGTGCTTGTTGATAGTATTTTAGTCTTATTATTGGAAAATAGTTCATGATACGCTATTGAAGCCATTCAGTCGATTATCTGTAATCTAAATTTTCGCCTCTTTACTTTTCTAAAATAGCTCGATACTCCACCCCGGCAACGCGTGCTTCCTTCCATGAATTCAATTTTATATGCAATTTCTTGTGGTCAATTGATAGATATTTTCCAGAATATAAATGTTACTTTTCAATAAATGGTTCCCTGGAACTCCTATTAAAGATAAAAAATGCTTGTAAAATTAAGAAAACAAAAAGGGAAATCTCTGTCACAACATTTTTGCTTATATTTCTGTTAATCTTTCAAACAAGCAAGAATTGAGAACTGTAGTACGAAGAATAGATATTCATTCAACAGTTCGACATAGTCAAATGCATAATTCTAATCAAAGCATCCACTCTCTTGAATTGACGATAATCGATCCGAGAGGAAGGATTTGAGATGGGCCTTGCTTTTCAAAGGTGAGATCATCGCTCAATCGATTAGGAAGCGTCAAGAGAAGATCACTGAAGAAAGGTACCTCTTCTGAAGCCGCTCATTGTGTGCCAGCCCAGGAAAGTGCATTCACCCAACAGATTCGTCCCAAATCTCTCTCAACAAAAGTAGTTGCGAGTTTGCGGTTGCCATGATGACGGTGCTTTTTATTAACATCTGACTTCGCAATTTTATCTCGATGTCTCAAATCGCATTCACTTCGTTGTTGCATCTTTTATACGGTAGAATCACACTACCACATGCACATCACTTGTATTTGCTATGAAGAGAGAGAAAGAGAGAACCTTTTGCCGACAGCCACTCTAATAAAAAGCTACCTTAGTCAACAAATAGTAGCGAAAAATTGCCACAATGTCATCGATAAGAAAATGCATTAGAAATTTCTCAAATTTTTTCGTAGATTCCTCTTTTTGTCTCTCTGAATTGAGGGTTCAGTTCAGTGACGTAGGTAAGGGGATAGATGCGGTGATAGCGTCCACCCCGAATCCTAGGTAGCATGAATCAGAAATAGTGATATTCCTACGAAATTCGGTATTACTGCCTATTTCGAATATCTAAAGAGAACGACAACTATTAAGTCAATCTACTGTTGCGTCAATCTCCTGTTATCTCTTTCAAATTCTGTCACTTAAGTGTGAAAATAAATATAATTTGCTCTTTAATTTTTGTTTATTTTGTTTTTTAAATTTGATATAGCATTCTCGGACAAATTCATTTCTATGTCATTCATCTTTAAGATGTAGCATGTGATTTCAAAGATATGATTTATAGAAACATAATGGATTTCAATGCTAGATCGTACATGGTCATTATGTGTCATGCAGTTTCGTAGTGACGCATACAAAGTAGTTAATGTTTAAGCAAGCCTTATTATCAAGACATGGATTGATTAATTTGCGTGTGGGTTAGTCTTCTAGAGCATAGAAAAAGTTGTTTATTTGAAGTTGACTAGAATGGAAATTGACTCAAGGTCTCGGCATATCCAGGGGAACCAAGTTGAGGCATAAACCGCCAATGAAATGCTTCGAATTGCACATGTCATTAATCTTAAGTCAATTATTCAGACATTGACAAGTGTGTCTCAGTGAGAATGCGTGCGATTTTTGAGCCACTATTGTGCACTATTAGTTTCTTTGCACAATTTTAGTTGCATTGTTATCAATTTCCATGTCTAGAGCGAGCATAATCCTGTCCCAGCGCTGATGTATACAATAATTTTGGCAAGCGACAGAGACATTCGTCTCTCTTTGGTTTATGTGATTGGCCAAGCCCGCGCAGTGCGGAAGTGGTTTTATCAGAGAACACACGGACTTCAACGGTTAGAAATACATATATTTGCCTACATGTAAACTTACATTTTGTTTTTTATTAGTTGTAGATTATTGCTACTGGTTGCCGTTGACTGTTGCCACTGATTCTTCAAGATGTCTGTTCTAGACAAGAAAAATAGCGAGACATCCATTCATATGGTGATGAATCAATTGACGACCCACACTACCAGTATGTCACTCTTGTATGACACTACGCATTGATTCCATCATCCATTCGGAGAGCAGATGTAATCATTCATAGACAAAATTTCAATAATTAAGATAAGCCAGATCAAGTATTGCCTCAAAAGCTTATTGAAATACACACTACACTTAATGAAACTCAGAGTATCCAACTCAGAGAATCTGTGGGACCAAGTGAACTACATAAGTCTTGTTCACATAAAATTGGGAATTTTAGGCACATTCATAAAGGTAGGTAAACATGAATCCAGTGACAAGGAAAGTGTAATTTATCATATCAAAAAAGTGTGTTGGAAAATTGAATATTACAACTGAAGATTTATAAAACAGAAACCGTCTCGGTTTTCGGATATTTTCGGTCGGTTTCTATTTTTTAAAAAAACTGCGGTTTCAGTTCGATTTTAGATTAACCTGCGGCACTAGAATTGTCCAGTGACTCAAAAACTACAGGCATACATAGAAATCAAGACATGCAAGACAAAAGATTCATTTCTTTGAGGAATGTCTAAATGGTGCCATGTACATGTACATTTGCATACATGTAATGCAATGCGATGCACGCATTGGGCAGTTGCAAAGTTCATTGAAAAGCTTTATCTTGAGATTCATTGATGATACTCGTACAAGGCCAATGGTTTTTCGCGAAAACTTTCATCAAATTTCGCATTCAAATATTGTAAATTCGCGAAATTTGAATTTTCTTAAAAGTTGGCTGATTTTTGCGATAAAAGAGGCTTTTTGATGATATGGTATAGCTAGCAAAGCTCAGCAAGCATAGCATAGCTTCAGACCTACTACACTAGACTAAAAGTACTTTGCACACACGCGGAGTGTGACTTAAAGGATAATGGTAGCACTGATGCTTGGCCCACAATCTTCCTGTAAGGTTCCTCCTGACGTCGTTGAAAATGTAGATGGTGCTCGACCGATTTCTTTCGGTTTGCTCACTAGCCGTTCTTAGCCTATATTTGCATCACCTCTCTTAATAATTGCACCTGCAGATCTATGCATAGGGCCTACCCGTAGATCAAAAGAAAATGGAATATTCTTTATTAAATATGATTGTTCAATACTTCTGAGGGCATAAAAATGCAGTCGAAATTTGAGAAAACAATTTATTCGATTATGATGTGGGGGTCAAATATGTTATTGGGACTTTATCAGCCAAAATTCAAATGGGAATAGAAACGCAAAATTCGCTTGTTACAGAAAACTGCATTACACATTGCAAAGCTCCGGAAGATCATTACGTTGCTAGTAGAGAGTGGTTTAGTGTTAATAATGCCTGAGAAAGGTTCTCCCTCGTTTTCATTACTGCTTCTGTGTTGAATAAAAATAAAAATAAAAGCAATAAACTTGAAAGCAGTGTTGATTGATTCATCTTTCTTCTATTAAGTTCATGATAATTGAAGGGACCGGAACCGGTCAGGAATTTTCTGACCCAACCCAACCGGCAACCGGCAAGACGAAGTCAACCCAACCGGCGAATTGACCGGCCAGACCCAACCGGATGGTTGTGATCGTCTTTTCTTAATTTTCACTTTGTCATTCGAACAGATGCATCAAAGGGTTCTTCGGTTTGTATTTGAAGGTCCTTGGCCTCGATCTATTTAAAATTTGTGATATCAATAAGTTTTTCAGTATTTTTCCCACGGGGTTATGCACTACCTATTCTATTCATTAAATCCACTCATTTGAATATTAGGTTATCTTTTAAAACTGAATTGGTTTTGACATTATTTGATTTTTAAATTGTTTATTAGAATGAAGTAAATGAATAAATAAAATAGATGAGCCAGGGCATCTCTTCTAAATTGTTTAGCAAAAGACGAGTATTATCTCAGATGTCTCTTTAATGAGTTAATTAGACATATTGAGAAATTTAGGTGATATGCAAAAAAGTCGGTCTCTCACTCATGGCACGTTATCTCAGGTGCTTTCATCACGGCGTGCAGACGGGATTATAGGAAATCAAGTTCGAGAGAGGGAGGTCTCATCGTTATTAGGTGGAATGAAACAGGCCTGTTAAATTTTGGATAAAAATTGAATATGCAAACAAATGTATTCTACAAACTTTTGGGCTTAGGCTTACGCGTGACTTCACTTTTTTATTTGCGTTGATGTAACCCATAGTGTTAAGAATAAATTCATTTCTGTGACTCGGCTAAAGTATTTCACCCTGCATTAGATAAGCCTATTTCTGCATGATGCGCTTTCGTCTACATATGAATAATTTCAATTTAAATAAATTAGTAGGCCTAGTAAGTCTAGTAAGACTTACTAGTAAGTCTAGTAAGATAAATTGTGTGTACATTATAATCCCATAAAAAATGATCTGATCGATCGATCTCAATAATTGCTGCCGATTGATTGACCGACCAGCTTTCGATCGGGGCCGGTCGACCGATCGACCTACCGACACAACCCAATCGGTCGACCCGGCAGGTCAGCCGGTCCCGGTTCCAGCCCTGGGGTGGGTTGGAATTCCTGCATATTTTCCGTGAAAATAGGATGGGAATGGAATTGTTGATTCACTTACGTGTACAATGTGTGTCTGATGAAGTTTTGCATTAACTCTTTCAATTCTCCGAAAACTGTCAAGTTTCAACTTTTATTATACTTTTGAATTTCAATGTTGCAAGAGAGAGTTTGGGAACAATTATGACGCTTCGATAGAATTGGAAAATCCGATATCATTCAAGCTATTTCTTCTTATTATTTATTACTACTATATTTTTTTTTATTCTATTTATTTTTACTATTACTTCTCCTTATTTCTTTCTTGCAAAATTTACTGGACCGCAACATTCCTGTTAGCTATGTTTACATGAAGGATTCTGAGAAGGAGTGGATGAATCCCATGACTAAACTTCTAATAAATGAAAAGTGGGAAGCATACAGAGAGAGGAATTGGACAAAATATGAAAAGCTCAAATTAAAGGTTAAAGACGAAATAATTAAGGCAAAGCAAATATGGGCAAATAAAATGAAAACCTCGTCAAAGGGCATATGGAAACTGACTGACTCGTTGACCGGGAAAGCTGAATCGAAGAAAATTGTGAACAAACTTGTTGCAAAGTATGGCAATGTTGAAAAACTTCTTGAGGACATCAGGAAATCATTCAAAAGCATCCATACTCCTCCTGATGACTTCGATGAAACAGTTAAGACAATAAATGCCATGAATGATACACGTTGGGATTTTGAAGTATCGGAGGATAACATTGAAAAACAACTGCTAAAGCTGAAGCCCGGAGTCTCCAAAGTAAAAGACAATATTCCAAACACAGTCTTCATTGCATTGGCCGATAAACTATCAAAGTATATTGCAGAAATTGCTAGGAATTCACTTAGTCAGGGAAGATTTCCGACTATTCTAAAAACTGGGATAACCATCCCTATTCCCAAAGACAGATCGTTGAACATCAAATCTCTACGGGCAATAACAATGCTACCTTTGATATCGTCTATCATAGAGGATGCTGCTCTGAACAGTATTAGATATCGACTGGTCATGGATTATGGGACATCCCAACACGGATTTCGTGCTTCTTCATCGACAATAACGGCCGTAATTGATGTACACGATTTTGCAACGAGAACGTTTGATGACCTTTCCACAAACGGTGTACTAATAGCCAGTGTCGATATAAGTAAAGCTTTTGATACAATAAACCATAGGATCCTATTACAAAAGCTTGTCGATCGTGAATATCCAAAAGGGTTCGTCACTTGGTTGCTTAGTTTTCTATCGAATCGAAGAAATGTAGTACGGATAAATGGCATATTTAGTGCTCCATATAATGTGAATTCTGGAGTTATGCAAGGATCTAAGCTTGGGCCATTTCTATTCAACTCTTTTATCGGTGACTTAGTGTCCTCTTCTTCACTTTCACACATGGTGAAATATGCGGATGACGTATTCCTAATTGTTCCCATCCTGAAATCTGAAAGTCCATTGCAATTGATGCATGAAGAAATGAAGAGCATTGAGAACTGGAGCTATGAAAACAAACTCACAATCAATAAAAGCAAGACAAAAATTATGGCTACACAACGACGATCATGTCAAGCTAACCTGACATTTCCTGGTGAAATCGAAGCATCAGATTGCATTAAAATCCTCGGAGTGACCATCGATAGAAATCTTGGTTTTCGAACGCATATCACAGAGATAAAAAAGAAGGCAGCGTCTCGTTTTCATGTACTCCGTAGACTGAAGCCCTTCGTAGACTCAAGAGAATTGCATACAGTATATACCTCCTTTATAAGATCGATTGTGGAATATGCCTGTCCGTGTTTCGTCGGCATAAGCAACCCACTGGCAGGTGTTTTGGCTTCAATAGATAAGAGAGCCCACAGAATAATGAACATCGAAGAAGGCAGCTGTTTATGCTCAAGTGACGTCATAACGCGTCGCCGTTACATATTGAACGCTCGTCTTTTTGATCACATGGTTAGTGACCGGAGCCATATCCTGCATTACCTCATCCCCGAGAAACTTCCTCGTACTTCTCAGTATTACGCTGACTTTTCAAGAACTTCGGTGCGTTACAACTCCTTCGTGCCTTTTATGATACGTTACAAGAACGCTAACTGACTTTATATTTTTTGCACATGTTCTTCATCATGACGAAAATACTGTATCCATGAAATGTTTGATTTATATTCACAAAAATGAAATAAACACTACTACTACTACTATAGCAATTCGCCTGTGATCATTGAAGTTTGCTAATTCTATTCGCAGATTATTCTTACTCTCAGCTTGAATCTCTATCATTCTTAATAGCCCGTCTTTATACAGAGATCGCATCTTTGTTGTTTTCACTGCAATTGGACCTTAGATGAATTGCACATGCAATCATTTCAGTGAAATCAAAGTTGAATACAATTGAATACAATTCGGTCAGAGGCATCCTAACTGGATTGTTGAAACTTTTTGAATATTGTATTGTGAACATATTTTAATGTTCTGTTCGACCTTGACTGGGAAGTCTCCTGATATTTATCATTTATTGCGTCGAATTATGCTGTCCGATCTAAAGCACTTTAGAAATATGTACCCTTTTCGATTAATTGATTCTGTCGCTCTCATAATCAACGTTTATGATGATTGTCTGTGACCTCAGTTTCTGTGCATGTCAGCTGCAAGCTTGATAGGGGTATCAATGCCGACATTTTTCGTGCGATTTTGTTTATGTATGGCTACAACTTCATTTTATTACTTACTTCTGATTGCATTATTGTAATATTATATGGATATTTAAGTTTGCCTCACTCTCGTGTCAATCCCACTTTCATGATGGTTGATAGTTAAGTGTTGATACTTTCGCTAATAATATAATAAATTGATATTTTCATTCCTAGCCAAGGTTGCGGCAGCGGTAATTTTGGATTGAAACGAAAGTATTTTGACTGAGCCGCTTCCGGGATAATTTTCATATAATATCATGAGAACAGCAATGTACGATAGTGTGATAAAGTAATCAGTCGAAATTAATTCTCTGAAGAACATTGCCATTGATTACGAACTAAACGGCTACGTAAGCCGAAGGCACTGAATTCAACAAATTATTTTTGCAGAAATTATCATAAAGCATGACTAATGGTTAATGGCATGCAGTTTGAGGTCCTGCTTTTATTGAAAATAATGCTTTGGAATTCCATGATTTGCGTCGCTATATAGTGGCCATACGAGGCTGCATGCTAATCGGCAACGATTCTTCTCAGGCCTTTGACTCCATAGGTCACAATATTTTAATTCGGAAACTTTTTCGTGACTGTTCATGTTGTCATCTTGATAGCCAAATCAACGTGCCTGCATCGATTATATTTTCAGTAAGTACCAGTGGTATTGTGATTTGAGTAGCCGCAACGCGACTGAGGAGTCGCGGTGAGCCTCGTGATCTATTCCCCGTTCCAATCCCACTTAAAGAAGAACGAGAGATATGCGCCATAGTGCGCCAGTAGTGCTGCCACTAATTTGACTAGTAATACCGCCTAAGAATCTCTGATAGGTGCTCCTCTATTTCCCATTTATTGTCGAGATGTCAAACGATCATCACGCGAAATTGCAGTGGCAGATATTTGTGAAATAGTCTCAATGAAAAATACAGTGCTTTGAATTTCTTAATATTAGTTCATGAGAGGCAAAATTTCACGCGCCGCTGTACTTCATGAACCCTGTATGTCTTAAATTTTCCTCTCTCTCCAATATTTCTCGCATGATAGAATGTTATCGCAGATGTGGTGATTATTGTATCTTGTTGATCTTCTGTAGATGATGAAAAGTATTGCAGACTTTCTATTATTTACATTTGCATTTCATCTTTTACCTTCTGTATCCAAGATTTTTGTGAAAATTAAAGCTTATCAAAATTTTGTCTCGGGAAAATGACAAAAACAAATTATGGAAACCCCTCTCCAGGCTGACTGAATCATGCAGAAAATTCCATTGGAATTTTGCAGCTGAGTAACTCAATGGCCATTGTGATGATTTAACCAAGACGATTAACTGAGCCACGATGTATTATCATCCATCTGCTATGCTTGAAGAATGCAAAACCGCACTACAAATGCAAATAAAACGCAAATAAATTCCGTTTATCCACACTCATGTGACTTAAATCATGCAGTTTCATATTCTCAGACTCTCAGCAAAATAAGAATTTGAAGTGTACTTGTTAAAAACTCATTTTCAACTTCGCTGATATTATGATTATCGAAGAGTTGACACTAAAATCAACATTATTGTTTACGCACGGTTAGAACTCTAGATTGAAATGCGTTCCATCATTAATAAAGCTTAAAAAAATTGAACAAGTTCCACCATTAAACTCAAAAGATATTAAAGAACTTTTATTTGATGTCGATCCACATTTCCTCTCATGCAGAGGCTAAGCGGTTATCTCTTGGATTTCTCGTGTGTTGTTCCTTGTCATCTGTGGTTGATTGTACTAATGAGAATGTTTGAGATATCCTGCATGACGGAAATTGTGTTTACAGATTAATTAGCTTGCTTTTTTATCAAAACTCATAAATATGAAATCATCTGTCAAATTCACGAGAAAACATCAATGATATTTACATCAAAGATTTAGAAAAGCTGGAGCAAAAATGATATCCAACAAAGGGCGAAATATTTAACTACTGACATACTCCACTGACTGAATGTTGAGAATTCGCATTTAAAGCGACCACGCTCCAAATCTCATTATTTTAAATATGATATGTTGTTGTTGAATACTGTCTCCAGCACGATGAGACACACAGTGATATCATGCACATAATCATCAAATTCACATGATAAGACAGGACAGTAATACCGTGCTATATGTAACCCCGATATACGCAAGCCCGAGTAAGTGAACCACGTTTCCCTACCATACCTCTGTCTACATAATCACAACCTCGCTAATGCGTAAAGACCAGGGAAATATAAGGTCGGCTAATTTGAAGTCGAACAGAATCTCGAATCGAATTACAGAAAACTTATCTAGGCCTTCTTTGGCTTATTTTTATGTTGATTTACTTAACCAGCTATACCGTTAGTCAACAAAGAAATAGGCCTACCAAATAGGAAGTACAGCTAAATTTTGTGTTGAAA
Source organism: Prostheceraeus crozeri (assembly GCA_907163375.1). Classification (NCBI taxonomy): domain Eukaryota; kingdom Metazoa; phylum Platyhelminthes; order Polycladida; family Euryleptidae; genus Prostheceraeus; species Prostheceraeus crozeri. The sequence continues at coordinate 216,223 of CAJQUW010006378.1, read as the reverse complement.
AAGTCGATTTCCATGTGAACATAAAGCATGAAGTCGAGTATTTAACTTAGGCATATGTTCTTATAGAAGTTTTGACGCCGTTTGCTCAGTAATTTTTTCCTCATGATTGTGCTTAGTGGCACGAGAGAGAATTGTTCGTGAAAGACCAAATATGACACCATCACTTTCACACCCAAGGTAAAGCAAATTATGCAAGTGATATCACACATTCTGCCTCCCTCCCTACACAGTGTAACTTTGTAGTAAATTTTCTTGAAAATTGTTAAGCTGCCAAGACGTGATTGAAGTCATCACCAATTTATTCTCCGTCGAACCAGCCGATCTATCTGCCAGGACCGGGAAATAGAAGTAATTCAGGCTGGCGAGAGAATCACAAACCACAAAGAGTGTTTTCTTTTAAAAACATCCCGGTGAGCACATCACATGCTAGCCAGACATACTATCCACCATTAATTGATTAGAGGGATTATCGAAATTGATTTCAATCCAATTGCTGTTTTCAGTCACATGATTAAAATTAGAATTAGTAAACCATCAATTAACGTTAATTGAAATTTCAACTCATCAATTGGTTGAAATTGCAGTCACGAAGAAATCAACGTCTTGAAATTGGAATCACTGAGCAATCAATTAATTGATATCAGACAAGTTTTGATAATCCCTCCTGAATCCTTGGCATAAGCTAACGATGACTTGCATCTGCAATATTTGATTGAGGAATCACAGATGCAGTAGTTCAACATGCATTTTAACTCCTTGAAGCTGATGGTCTTGGTATTTGGTTCAATAGTTGCTGATTAATTAACGGTATTTTTCTTTCCATCTGAATGTCACTTTGTACCGTCTCCTGAAGAAAAACCTTGCTGCGAAGATCATGTACACTTTATTGCTAAAAAGCATTTACATTCGAGCTTTCGCGAGCCAGCTCGCATTCTGAAGGCTCGGCAGGAGACTCCTGCATACGGGAAGATAATCGGACCGAACTTTGCCAGGACAGTCACTTGAAATACAAGTATAACATGCATTGAATATTTTTCCACATTTTCTCAACACCCGTGAACTGAAGAAGCATAGAGCTTCAGATGATGCAATTGGTCAGGTAACACCATCGTTTCGCCGCACGTGTCTATATGAATTGGTAGAGAAAACAAGATTGATTACTTTTTCGTACTCTTTCGTAAGACAAACACTTTGCTTTTCTCTACTAATATGTAATTCGGCGAACGGTACTTATGGGTTATCTGTAAAACTGAAACATACGACACAATTTGCTCAATTATCATTTTAAACGGGCCCGATAGTAGAAACACATATTGATGTCGAATACAGCAGTTGCTTAGCCTAACGGAATTATGGGATGAACAGCTAATACTCGATAGACGATCATTTTTGAGGATTGCAAAATGTCAGTTATGGATATCCCCAGCAAAAAGTAGCCATTCTGAGTTAAATTATTTGGAGTTATGTCTGTTTGAGGATGACATAAAATCATATCTGAATGCTGATATTGAATGTAACTATATTAACATCATATTGAAATTTAGAACTTAAAATTACAACTTAGAAGTTGTCACTGGCATTTATGGAAATCGATTGAGATATAAGGAGCGTCAATGTGAGCTATGCAATGATTCATGGATAGAAAATCTGCATCATTTTATGATTGAATGTTCAAAATATCAGAAATTACGACAGGGACTAACAAAATTATGCCATTGCGAAAGTACAACCGAGTTCTACAACTTAATGAATACAAAGACTCCAAAACATCTTAAATCTATTGCCAGATTCCTTCAAAGTGCTAACGACTTGCGACAATCGATTGAAGAGAGACAATTTACTAAAGGCCAAATGACATTTAGAAGAAAATTTATTGATCTGATTATTCTCCTCTCCTTACTGATCATTTTTGTTGTCATTGAAATTAACTGCACGTTTAAAAAATACATGTGCACGAGCACATTTTGTACATTGTTACATAGTCTGATCAATGGCTATTCCTGTATGCTTTTCTAAGGTCTTTGGAAATGAACATTTGTTGACTTATTGACTTTATGGTAATGGTTATCGATAAATATCTCATCCATAATTTATCGATGGATGCTCATCCAACGATGCATTTAAACAATATGTACAGTATGTTTCTGGATGGATGATTAGCTACATTTCGATAAATTAATGATAGTTGCATATTGGTTCTTAGCAACGTTGAAATTTATTCATTGATTGATTTATTTTATATGATAATATGCAGAATACGAGAAAGTACATCAATTTTCCAGACAAAGACAAAAAACTGGAACGTGCATTTCCGACTGCTCCAATAAAAGTCATTAAGTTAATCGACAATTTACCAAATTGTCCTCTTGGCAGCACTTATAGAAGAACTTAATACTTTGGAAACCGTCAAAAGCTGGAACAACATTTACCTGCTCACTAAGAAAGGAGATGAATTTTGTATAATCGAAAAATACATGTACAGTACATTCGCAGTCATTTATGGCAGGATCACTGATCGCATGAGAAAGTGTGGCATCTAAACAGTCATTGAAAAGAGTTGGTAATTAATTCAATTACCAAAGTGCATAGACTGCCAACCTATACAAACATAACCAAGAATAAGAACAACAAGTTCTCGAGAATTCCTACGTCCTATCATGTGATAAAAACGCACAAGGCTCTTGTTAAGATTTTGCAAAGATTGTGCACTTTTACTTGTAATAACCAAAATTGCACCAGTCATCTTTCAAGCAGCAAATAGCTGATTTACAGGATACAAGCTTTATCCCATTATAGGAGGACCTACCATGTACAGGAAAACAAGTATCCTTTTAGACTGGATACAGACGCCTTAAATTCCATTCACACTGGCCTCGCCCTGAAGCATATGTGCCCTCGCATATAGGCCCTCGCCCTGCATATACTGATGCAATGCGACCCTTAACCGGTTGTTAAATATACAAATAGAGATTGCACGCTTATCCATGTGGATTACATTGATGAATTGTTCAAATATATCAGAAAAAGTTCACTTCCAATTCAACAATGAAAGACATTGTCAGCTGAAAGGACCTTTCTGCACTACCAGCCCACTTGCTATTCCTTCATATGCACAGGAACAAAGTTATCTGTATACAGTAATTGTCCATGTATGCTTATTGCGTAAATGATCTTTTATTGAATGTTAATTGGATTTCTACATCTTTGTATTTCGAAAAAAATTGTCGCAGTAGCGATACATGACATTGAACTTTATTCACATAAATCCATGCATTGGTCTGTCTCAAACTGATTTTATTGCATCACTTTGGGCAATAGTCACGACAGTGATGTGACGCGGCCAAAGTTAATAAAAATTCTCGAAAATGGGATGAATTAATTATTTCAAATCATCCATCCCTCTCATCTTGCAGGCCATCTTTAATGCAGCTTTACAGCTTTTTTGTGAATAATTTTGTAAACGAACCACGTACTACCAACAAATTTTAACATTATATAAAAGAGTTAAGAGGAATTCATAACACCAGAATTCCAAAATTTATATAATGAAACTATAACTACAGCTGCAACCATTCTGAAAAAGGGCTTTTCGAGAGATGGCATTTCTTCATATTGAATTAAAGCAATGTCTATGGTCCTCTGATCACGTGGAGGGCACTGTTTTTGTCAGATAAATCAACAATGTTGCTGCTGCTGTTTATATAATAATAATAATAATAATAATAATGCGTATATTCTGTTGAATAGAAATCATCAGATATGTTAACATGAATCTAGAAAGTTACTTATCTTTGGTATCTTAATCTCTTAGTTACTATATAAGTTTTATCATGTCCTGTTGACGTTCTACTCAATAATGCCATGAAGTGTTCAAATTGTTTCGCATTTAAGCGGAACACTGTGGCAACTGATTATTCTGATTCTCTGATGCAAATGCGGTGACGGATTCGGTAAAAGAAGGTGATTTCTTCAAGGCCAGCCATATAGTGACCATTTGAGTCAAAGCCATTACGGCAAGCAGGGCGATTTTGTAAAGTCAGGACAAATCCGATGCTCATTGGGACGAGAGCGTTGTTGGCCATAGAAATAAATATATTTTGTTTACTTTCTCGCGTATCTTCTCTTTGTTTATCTTTCTCATGTAGTAATATCTATTTCTGTGTTGTTGGCACTGTGATGCCCCCCCTTCAATCAGACAGCAACACAGAATCACGAGATAACTATCACCGAACACTTCGGCTGAATCAGTCTGTCAGAGCAAATCTGCATCCATGCAACAATCCTTAGCAACATGCAGAGGCTGCACAAAGGTGTACATGAAGTGGTGGATTTCTTCTATCATGCGGAGTATGTCTGTTTTCGCTAATTCTACTCATAATTGGTTCTTCAAACCGCCATCCTTGGTGACTTATTGAAGTAGGCCATCACAGGTCCAACAACGTCCTTGTCCTAATATTAGCATCGGGGTTGTCCCTTCCTTCCCGAGTCGCCCTTCTTGCCCGTAATGGTTTTGACTCAAATGGCTGACCTTAAAGAAATTACCTCCTATTCTACTGAATCCAGCACCACACTTGCGTCAGAGAATTAGAGCAATTTCCATAGTATTCCGCTGAAATGGGAAAGCATACCAACAATTCATTGCATTACTGAGTAGAGTGGACATTATTGAACAGTATCACCAGTAATATTGCTGACTTATCTGACAAAATCAGTGCCTTCCACGTGACCAAAAGACCGCAAAAATTGTTTCAATTCAACATGAAAAATGCCATCCTTCACAAACGAAACCTTTCTCTTAAATGGTTGCAGCTTTAGTTGTATTTAGTCTTTGGAATTGATTCAGCTGTCAAAAATTCCTTTTAACTCTATTATATTATGTTATAATTTTGTGACAGTACGTGGTTCCTTTACAAAATTATATATGAAAAATGAAGTTGTAAAGTTGTATTTGGGATACCCTGTGCATTACGTAATGTTAGTGTCAACCTTATCTTGACAAAATCAAAAGAATAACAGATCAAATAGTTCAAGAAAGTAGCACAATGAATTTCCATATTCATTTCTCAACCAAATGCAACATTTATCTAACCTCTTCCAACAAGCTGTCTCTACTACATGCAGATTTTATGATACAAATTGAAATGAAAGCAAACAAAACGAATATTCGTCCAATGACTCTGCCCTAACAAAATGCCCAAGACAAATATCGTTGATTTAAATGTCTGTGATTGGCATGCATTGCCTACATTTTAGGAACCCCAAGATTTAGCTAGAAATCATGAATAGAACAAAAACGTCTATTTTCACGCGTCCATGCCCTCTCATGCCTGACGATAACGATTAGAGTTAGCATGACAGAGCTCGCAAAAAAGTTCTTTGTAGCCTAGCTTGGGGTTCCCAAAATAGAAAAATACAAATATCATTACAAATTAATTCATCCGGATTTTCAAAAGATACCTTGCAAACTCAACGAGAAAAATCATCACTTGGATTTGACGTAGTTTTTTAAGAATATGTAATAGGTACCCCACTGTATTAGCAATTTATGCAACAAAAAAAAAATTTGAAGAACAAGAAAAAGAAAGTAGGGGGAGAAAAATAATCGGGAATACATAATAACTTCCGATTATCTTACAGTTTCGACATATTAAACAACAGAGAAATTATGCAAATTCAAGAAGATATCCGTGTCAGACTATCTGACTAAACATTCTAAGAGAGAAGCTACTTTAAATAACCAAGAATAATCAATGTCAACGCCTCTGCATTATTAATTAACCAATTAGTTAACTTAAATTTTCAATTTTTTTCAAGCGCAGTTTGCGGGCGATCACTTCTAGCCACTGTGGGGATAAAGTCCAAATACTCCCTAACATGCATTGGTCTGGAATGGATTAACGAATTTCTCTATCAATGACCAGCGCATTTGCTGCAAAATTATAGTATGTCAACTAACGTAGTAGCCAAATTCATTACTTCAATGTCATGACAGTTACATTGGTATTGCGATGCGCAAACTACATATTTCAAGCAAATAACATTTTACACAACAAGAACAATCTTTATATGAGCATTATTTAAATGGCTTAAATGTATCAAATGATTTCATACATTGTCAGACGAATAGCAAACAAAGAGGTAATCAGACATCACAAAGTGCCTCTCAATCTCCGCTTTCTGCCAATGTATCATTCATTATCCGACAAAGAAGACCTGCCATCAAGTCATGTACTTAAAAATTAATCGGTGGATGTCATGCACTTTCATGGCTTTTTTCTTTTTGACGTTTCCTAACATAAAGATACCGCTTGATTTTTTGACATGGTCGGTGTTAGCGAAAATAACGCCTACACGAAGTAAAGCAGCAAATGTATTTCTTTGTAAACAAATATATAGTGGATTATTGAAGATATCCTCTTTGATTACAGAAACGCTTTAGCAATCATTTAGGAATAGGACTAGCACAACTGAGCAACAAATTCTGAATTCTCATGAGTGATAATGGCATGATGTTTAGAGTTCAAACTTTCAGTATCGTCTCATCAGTTTTCAGTTTTCGATCTTGCTTCCTTTTTTGTAAGTGTTCGTTTGGTTTTTTAATTCATTTTGATATCATCGGTTCGCCAACTGTTTTACATAGTATTAGCATACATATCAATCAACCACTTCAATCCGTTTTTTTTCTACTTCTCTTTCGCGCAAGAGAGTTGATTTCCTTGGTGTACTCTTATTTCAGCCACATTCATCATCCCTGTCAATGAATTATTGACAGAAATCTTGTACGACAACGAAATGCAAATGTTCAGAAGAGTCGCAGATGTATCATCTTACTGGTCTTACCCTTTTAGGCTGAATGAAGACGTGAAATTGTCAGTCTACTTTTCATGCAAATCGAAAACGTCTCGCTCACATCACTCACTCATCGCCATCTATCTATCAAAGTATAGTACAGAATGAAGCAAAGATTAATAATACTCCCTTTTTTCTGCATGTAACCTGAACATATTTGGAACCTGTTAATTTTTGGATAATTCTATGCAGTCATGGAACCGCAGAATTAGACAGGTCGTCTCTTCTTCTGTTTGACTAGAAAGGAAGTATTGGAACAAGTAATGTTAATGAAATGGCACAATCTGCTGACATAATACGTGTATCATAGAAATCGAACAATGAGCAGCCAGTTCAACATTAAACACGCCAAATGGTGCGAAGTTTCAGTGCTATCAACCGGATAACACAGCAAAGGGACACCGACGATTTCAAGTTTTACAGAGAAGTTTGTGAACGTTTTTTCGTGCGCCTGCTAAATTTTTCAGTAATGATCGGAGAGCCCAACATTATCGAGAAAACTTTTGCGCAATGATCTGAATTCCTCGAATCTGAAGGAATCGTGGCGATCGGATCATTTTGAAGGAATTCACAGCAATCCGCACGCGACGCACGACTATTTTTCTTATCTCCGCAAGATATTAAAAATTTCTTTTTGTCCACTTAGTAAGTTCCTGCATGTGCCATCGATTTGAATCAGTTTACACTCTAGCAAAGCGATGCGCTTAAACAATCTAATTCAGCGCCTGGAACAATGATATTATTAGAAGTTAAGATTGGAGCACAGACGCAGTTTCTTGCAAGTGAAGCAGCAGTGGTCACACATTCAGCGACAAATGAATAAAAGCATAGATCTGAATGAAGATGCAACTTCAGCTGTACTGCTTGCTGTATTTGCTGTTTGGGCCATAGAAATTGACAACAAAACAACTATAGAATGGAAGTAAAGCTTCATGCAATACACTATAGTGGCACAAAATTCGCACTCATCTTCACTTAAATACATCTGTCAACGGTTGAGTCGTTGGGTTAGAATCAGTCACATGTCTTATTTTCATGCCTTAACTTAGTTCCCCAGATCTGCCGTGACCTTGAGTCAATTTCCATTCTAGTCAACTTCAGATAATAACTTCAGATCTATTTCCATGGTTTGGGCAAACGGTTGATCCATAAGAACGACTTTCTAAAGTTGTCAACGACGCGAAAACCAAGAACAGAACGGAAGAGACAGCATGAAAATAAATGTACGACGATCAGTACTTTAAGATTGACGACTATAGATATTTGATACTATAGAGAGACTATAGATGATTGAGTACTTGTAGATAGTCACATAATTGTCATGAATTTTTGCATCAAGTTCTGTCAATATCATAATAACATAACGTTGTAACTGAAATTAGAAATGTAATGAGCAATTGTATTTTTCACTCGAACAAATATAGGAAAGTACAGGCTCAAATTGCCGTGTCAACAAAAATATGCTGAATGATGGATTTCAATTCGACATTTACTACTGGTTGACAATCGACCTATTACAAACGAGGTTTGGTCGAACGACTCGGTCGAACAAAGTCTATGCCATTCATATGAATAAAGGCAGATCTGTTTTTATTCTCAAGGATGAGAACGGTATCATCCTAAAGAAGGGTATCAATGGTTGTCACCTTAATAAGTTTGTTGATTGACTTTCAAAATTACTTTGTAATGAATGTATAATTGGATGAATAATGCTTCTGTCTTGAACTGAAATGAGAGCTGTAATGAGAAGGGGGAAATATAAAGCACAAGATAGTGAAAAATCTGGGGGAATATTAGTAAAAGGAGAAAATGATAGTGCGCTACGAAATTGAGCACTAAGTTTCTCCTCGGAAAATGAATATTGCTATATGCTTTCCGGTCGGAAACTGTGTGTAGGGGAAGGTAAATAGCATAACACCGGTAATGCATTTGCGGACATAGGTTCAGTTGAACAACTGCTTTTCTTCTAAAAATGAATGTACTGAACATCCCAATTGACATTCCACATAAATCAGGCGATCCTCGTATCCGGAATGGAAGCGTGATGAAAAAATTAGCCTTCTGCGGATACTAAAATGATTTATTATGATAACCAACATTTCGCCTTGCGGCTTTGTCAAGGTTACAATTTGTAAAGCAGATAATTGTTAAAAGTGGACCTATTCAAACAAACTTTGAGTACAGCTAAAGGAGAAACATTAACTTGGATGAACTCGATATATGACAGTGTCTATATTTAGACCTTGACATCCGTTGATTAGCGAGCCTGCATGTTTCCGAATGTACATAGCTTTTAAAGTGAGTCTCTTTTGAGTATTATTCAATCCACGATGCAGTATCGTCCATGAAATAGGCTGCTAACAATTAGAATGAATCTGTATATGTTGAAAGACAGCACTGCTATTCTGTGAGAGATGCTCTTTTATCCTTGACTTGAGGCACTGAGCTGATTCGCCAATGTAAATAGCAACGAATGGATTGCATGCGATTTAATATGATATTTTTTGAGTGACACAAGTTTCCTGCATCGTTCAATTTGCAACTTGTGCAGTTATCATGGCATTGGATTTTCAGTTTCAGAGGGCAGAAAGTTTTCTTCAATGATTTTCCTGAATCAAAAGTTGCATTATCACTTATCAAAAATTCTGCATTATCAGAATTTATTTCTCTATATTTTGATTCATATTATGGCAGTCGAAAAGAACTGTCAAGTGTTGGGTAGTTTCAGTTGCTCTTTCCACCTACCTTTCAGTTGTGATTATTGCAATCCCAGGACCCAATCCAGGGATGCGAAATCCGATCATTTTGATAGGATTCCAACTCTTACTCGGGTAGTAGGCCCACTAAGTTTGCTTAAAAGGGATAATTGATGAAGGTCATGATTTATGGTATCTGCAAAATATGCAGCATCAAAATATCAATTAAATGAAAGTCTGATCCGCATGCAGATTTCAATTTGTAATCTACCATAAGTCGTTGTGGGCCCTACTTGAACAAGGTGTGCACTGCTGTGCACTTATCAATTGCTTCAATGAAAGCTTGTCAACTGCGCACAATTCTATATTATGGCATTGACGTAGAAGCAAGTACGTAGGGAGGACGACACGATGTCTGAATGAGAGAGTTTCGGAACACCCTCCGAAGTGGTTAGCCAACCCTTCAAAGTGTCCACCGAAGTCTACAGCAACTATAGCAAGTGTCATTATTAGACATTCGCCAGTCTGAAATGCATTGAGACATGTGAGAGACATTGGATCCACACTAGTTTGCGTTTAAAACGAACGGGCTCGGCGGCTGTACAAATACCTTTCTATCCATTAGATTAACTCTGCTAGAACATCTGTCCCTTAACAGGTCCAACTGTACCGCATTATTGCTGTCGACCTCAAAAAGACGTTCGACTCAATTAGTCATTCCACATTGCTTAATACATTGATCACCTACTTTCATTGTGACCGTTTTACTGTTAGCTTTATCCGCAATTTCTCACAAAATCGCTTTCAACGTGTCACCCTTTCTTTTGCACTGCCTCTTGGAAACCGATAACTAGTGGAGTACCACAGGGCTCTATTCTCGGTCCCTTGTTATCTTTTCTTCTCATCGATGATCTTCCTGTGTTCAAGTGCACCAAACTAGTCGCCTATGCCAATGACATCACACTGATTCATCTCACTGATAATTACAGGTAATCTTCTACCGATTTTCAATCTGATGTTGATCAATTTTTGCTTTGGCCCGCTAACAAGAAGCTCATTGCTAGCGCTTCGAAAACGAAGTGCATGTTTGTCAATAGAAAAGCGGTTGATGTGAACCCTCCACCTGTAGTTACGAATGAGTCTGATGTTAAAGATGCTGACCAACTCAAAATCTTAGTTGTTCATTTTCCCACGATCTCCCCTGGAGGGAACAATTTTCTTATCTGTGAAAACTGCTGCTGTAGAAGCTTGTCACTAGTTAAATGATTAAACGCGAACGTTGTTGACCCAGCCATCATCTGGCAAGCCTATTTGAGTTTTGCATTCTTCCACATCGCTTACTGTTGGCCCGTGATCTGTCATCTTAATAGCAGTGAATTCAAGAAATTGGATGAAGCTGTTCGTGGAGCAAGGTTCGTGGCAAACCAGGTGTCAAAGAAATGCTTGAGAAAGTTAACATCAAACTGATAAGGATGATTACTTGCAACAAGAACTGTCATCTCATAATAAAACATTTTACTGGTCGCGATGAAAAATATGTATCAACTGTGCGCCACTCAAGATCCCTTTTATCTCTACAACGTAAATCTGCATTATACAATAACAGTCTTGTTACATTTTCTTCATTCCCGTGAAAATTGTACCTTGCCATGTACCGCTGTTTGTACTGGTGCAATACAGATTTATTATTTATTATTATTCAGCAATCAATAATTTTAATATTAAGTACTACCACATTAGAACGACATTAGGGATTCTTGAGTCTCTCGGTATCTTACGTGAAAATTGCGACTTTTGCTCGCAAAAAGATTTTTTGTCAACCCTTTATTTACCTCGGTAATTTTCAAGTCTTCTTTTTTGCCTCTAGTTACTCAATTGTCATTACTTCATATCTCTAAGTCTGATAGGTTTGCATGCTCTCAACAGTGTTCATAGGTTTAGTATAATTACTCTATAAATATATGATTATGAAGTTTGTATTCAGTCCAATGTTTGCACTTGAATAAGAGTGGACGAGATGAATTGTGCAAAATAATAGTTTTGATTTTCTTTATATGAATTTAGTGACTTTATTTATATACGAATAACGATATCACAGCTAAATTCAAAACAACGAAGAAAATATGGCGAATATGGCTTGACATTGCAGGTGTATTGTGGGAAAAACCTAGTAAACTGATGGTCTGTTCAAAATCAGAAAATTTTCCTCTTTGTATAGGTCGAAATGTATATTACAAAAAGAAAACATTCTAATTTTGAACAGAGCATCAGCTTACTTGATTCTTCCCACAACATAGGTACAAGAAAAATAATACATTCACAACAGATTCAAGCTGAAATACAAGTCAACATACCATTTACCACAACACCAAAGTTATAAAAATCTTTCATACGCTTGAGAGCAGGTCCTCAGATCAAGTTGCAGGCACGAGTTTACTCCGACTCCGCATAACTGATTCAAACATCATCATTATATTTTAACTGCTTGTGTATGCATACGATTGGAGCCATTTTACTGCTAGTTTTCCTAGATGCGAAATTTAACTTCTTTCTTAACTTTCCTTAACTTCCTTCACGATGATGACTGCCGACAAAAATTAAGAGTGCAGACGAAGAGCTTCAACGTTCTAAGTTATGCATGCAAGTTCACACTGAAGCCATACGTCTTTACGGTTTTAGTTCATTACAAAAAGTGCATTCTCTTTTAAAAGATTTAAACCGGAATTGTCTCGTGACCTCTAATGATACGAAAATGCAGATTATTTCAGCAATGCGCTTCCCATTATGGCATCAGTCATGGTGTTATCTACAGAATAGGAGATGAAAATTTTTCAGATATCCAAATTCGACTTTGCTGCTTGATGAAGATGCACAGACGACCGTATCCCATGAAATCGTCATTGTTCATGTTCACGCACTGGCGGATGTATCTGTCGCAGAGAAATAGTTGATGGGTAAGGAATCCCTCGGTGGGTCAACAGACACATTGCGCGAGTAAAATCATTTCTTTAGTTTACGAAAGCAGTTCGAATTTCAGCACTTTATTAAAGAATTCTAAAAATCCTTAGATAATGAAGTCGCTAGATCGTCTGCAGATTGCAGAGAACGGAAGATCATTGGCGAGACTCCATTGTATTCAGATATTCACGGAATACCAGACGCAGATTTTCTGCGACTATGTTATGAAATTAGACTATGTCGAGCTGTAAACAAAGTCAGCATTTTCTAACAGGACTTTAATGAAATTATTCAGTTGATCATAATTTTAGGACAGTTGCTCACTAACACATACATAGAAAAAAAGGCTTGGAAACTGATGTGGGAACTAAAGGAATCAACTGGGAAGAAAATAAGTTGCTCCGTCTCCCATCTTCACGGGAAATTTCATGAAGAATATTCATGTATCTATGAGACGCGTGAACTGAACAACGAGCATTTTTTAATGATATTTTTAATGATAGAGAGCATTTTTAATGACATTGTATCAGGGAAAACTCTCCCGTATTAGAATTGCACCATGAGATTCCGAAATTCTGAAGTCACGGGAATTGAGATTTCATGGCCTAAAAGGATCTGTCGCGAACTCAAATTATTTAATTTTCGTCACTGACAGATATCTAACCTGAACTTCACTCTTTCTCAAAATCAGGAAATACTTTAATTATAATGTGATATTGCGGTGATTTTCATGAAATTTCATTTCCATTATTTAGAAAACAAATTCCCGTAATTAGAACGGAGCCCATTGAATTGAAAAGTGTTCTTAAATAGTTGTATATTCAAAATCATATTCTCTCCACATTTGCTGCTACGAAGATGTAAGATATAATGAATTATTTAAAATAATATAGGCCTATTAAAATGTCAAATTCGCCGAAATTCAAGAACCGAAGAACCGGTGCACAGGTGCACCGCGCATAGCCCTACTAAATGCCGTTAAACAAATGCTTGGACTTATCCTTAAACTTATTCTAATCTTGAGTTTTTTAAGTTAAATCCGAATTTTCCTGTATGCAATAGTCGAACTTTAGACATTCGTAGTGCATCTATAGTGAGAATTATTAGGCTTGAATCAAATAGAATTCAAATCATACATGGAAATGAAAAAAATCATTTTTCACAATGATGATGCTAAGGAATGAGAATTTAATTTTTTCATTCATCTAACAGTTAGGCCAGCTGATTTTCCTGAGAACATTCTCACGTTGCTACAACGAAAAGCAACACTGACAATTTCAATAAAGATCCAGCAAATATTCATATTTTTTTAAAAAAACAACAACAAACTCAACAGACTCGAAGAAGTCAATCAGCAATCGCGCACTTGCTTTTCTTTTACTTTTTGAACCCCTCCCTCCCCAACAATTGAATCCCCCGTATTCGTCCCATCAATCCCTCCAACGATCACGTAGCATCCGACGTAATCCAGCATCAAAGTGCAGCGAGGCATCTTTGAAGGCATCTCTTTTCAATTAATAGTATACTTGTATGAGATGCACGGTACAATAAATAGGCCTACTGCTGTGATCTCCAACATTATACGACTGCACATCTATAGGTATTGTAGCATCTCCTATAGGCCTATCCTTTAAGTTATAGTTCATAATTCTTCTCAATTGAATGAGGTTTAGCGCAAAAGATCTGAAGCATGAGTAAAGCATTTAACTGAAATCTTCCAACTATGCACGCAGTATAGGCCTACAGTCCGACAATGTACAAATCTTTTAAATCAAATTAAGACTCCAACGAAACTAGCAAAATTTCACATATAAAAGTCACGTCAACAAGACTAGCGCCTCGAGGAGAGAAACAAATGATAAAGCAAAATCGGAACAACTTGGTTCAGTCACATATTACGTTTGAAAAAAGTCAAAAATGTTTTCAAATCTGGGGACGGGAAAATTAAATCTTCTCTTTGCAAATGCCCTCCGTTCTCCTCAATTGCCTACTGAAAATTTTTTGAACATATTTTAATTGATGTATTCAGCTATTTTCAGGAATGTGCTCATTTATCACAATTAAATTTCGCATATGTGCATTTGCTATATTTCATTTTCAAGTTATTGGTTGGGAAGAGTCAAGAAAAATATTGATGTTTATTGTAACTTTATATTTTGGCAATTAATGTCGATCTTCATTAGAAGACCATCGTCAGGCATAGAAGGAAAAAATTTACATGCACAAAATTCAAAATTCACATTACATGAAGGGTAATAAGATATCATGAGTAAGAAATAAAGATGTAGCCCAAAACTATCTGTCTCATACTCATCTTTATTTCTCACTCATGATATCTTATTACCCTTCATATAATGTGAATTTTGAATTTTGTGCATGTAAATGTTTTTCTTCTATGCATGACGATGATCTTCTAATGAAGATCGACATTAATTGCCAAAATATAAAGTTATAATTAACATCAATATTTATCTTGACTCTTCCCAACCAATAACTTGAAAATATGCCTAGTCAAGACATTCACAAAAATATATTTCATTTTCCGGTGAATTTTCGGCGATTCGTAATCGTTTTCGTTAACCTCCTTTCTCCTCCATAATCGCCCTCGTAATCACCTTTAGCGATTACGCAATTTTTGTACAGTCCCTAAGATAGAAAAACAAAGATTCGGTAACGAAAATACAATGCTAAAAAAATACTTTATAATATATCCCAAGAAATATGTTAGCGAGAAAAAAACTGCAATGAGTGTAAAGCAATTATTATGCACGATTCTGATAATCTGAAAAAGTCAGGCTAAAGCGATGAATAAGGAACGCAAGAAGAAGCTGCATCATTCACATCTAAATTACCAAGAGACTTTTTTCTTTTTTAAACACCAACTCTTTGAAAACTCTGGATGGGAAATGCATATTCAATTAATCTCTCTCTGATTATTCATCTAAATCAAGTTTTTAGATGCAATTCAGTTGATTAAATGATTTCAGCTTTGCTGAAGATCACGATTTCATCGGGCAAACCGAAATTGTCTCGAAATTATTTGACCCCGGATCGAAGCTTGACTAAACGTGATCTAGATAATCAGATTCATCATACGTGTATAACTGGTGAGCAAAGCATCTTTATTCATCCTTTTCTAGGGCACATTTGAAGACGATCGATGCGCAAAAATGTAACTGTGTGGCTAAATTGCCTAATAATATCCGATATTACATGATGTTCAATGCTGATGAAAAATGTCTATTTCAGAGAAAAGATGATATATTCTCATGAGAAATACGAAAGAGGAAGACGTCAAACAATTTTCTTGTGTCCCTAGGGATTCTTTTGACATCATTTTGGCTTAATTCTCATGAATTACAACCACATCACATCAGCCAAAACATTAATTGAAGATAATGATAACACACTCAAATATAGTGCGGCAAGATAATATCCGAAAGATGAATTTCATCGTTTTCAGACATTTATCTTCAGTCTATTTGTAAAGAACAAGTAAAATAAATGGTTATAAATCGAAAGTGCACTTGCAAATTAGGTAGACATCTAAAATGATCTCTTTTGGGGAGACTTTTGTCTAATGAAGGATTCACCTTTCGAATGCGCTTCAATTTATGTCACTGTCTTCATATATATGCGAGCATGTAGAACAGAATTAATTCACATACATGGTTTCATTACCGTCGATGGCTACCATCATCAGCGCATATAGATAAAAGACAATAACACCCAATCAGAGCCACTTCTACTTCATCGATCGTTCAATGATAGTAAATTCATATGACAATTGACCCTTTATTGTCTTTTATCATTTATTTGTTACTATTTCTTGTATTTTTGAAAATCATTGAAAGATCAATAGAGTAGAAGTGGCTCTGATTGGGTGTTATTGTCTTATTTATTGTCCTTCATCTCTATGCACTGATGATGGTAGCCACCGCCGCTACTGAAATATGTATGCGAATAAATTCTGTTCAAAATTTACGGCCCCTCTCTCTCTCAAATCATGTAGAACAGTTTTCAAGAGTGGCTTTGCTCGCAGTTAGTTAAATTTTAAAGAACCTTGTCTTCAATGTTTGTTTTACTTTTTTCACTCCAATACCTTGCATGGTGTTCTTCAATTGACTATCCTGTAAAGTGAATCAACAACCTCGAAAGCCGTTTTGATATGTGAAATCAAACACTTTGTGTGAAATAGAGTAAATTTATTTCAGCAAGATGTTATTAATAAAGTTATTTTCCTTAACTGAAAGAGATAAATTGCCTTTTCTACGTGTTGCGCTCCGAGACAGGCCCAAGGGAATCCATCTCTGTGTCGTAACTATATATCACGCTGTAGTTCTTATATTTGAAGCATCTCTGCTTCCTATGAACCTTAGTCTGACAATGACAAAGAAAAGTAAACGTCGCTGAAATCGGGCAGTATGAATATAATTCGACCGGTTTCGAGTGGAAGTCAAAAATTGAGCTCCTACTCTTCCTCAGGAATGTTAACAAAAGAATAGACCATAGAAAGGCCTATTACATTAACGGTTTGGAAAAATTCAAATGATCATAGTGGAGTCCTAGAAAAATGTTATAGAAATGGAAGTCTACATTTTACATACAGCTAGGGGATTGTGGATCATAGATAGGGGATCGTTGGAATACATGCTGCATGTTGAGGCCGAAGGAGTAGGAGCTCAATTTTTGACTTCCACTCGAAACCGGTCGAATTATATTCATACTGCCCGATTTCAGCGACGTTTTCTTTTATAAATACTCCAAAATATTTTCGCATCGCCAACCGATCCGTCGCAATGAACTGTTTTTCTAAATTTTAAAAATGACAAAGAAAAGCAAAGAGTCCATTGCGTAGGTACTTTTCAGTCATTTCAGTCCATTTTAGAAAGTGTCTGTTTTTTCTAAAGAGCTGTATAAAATCTTCTCTTTCTCTAAGTTGAAAAAGTCTCCGCTATCACATCCTCATTTCAGTTTGCAGCTTAAATCAGCTCCTTCCAGACTGAGATTCATACTGTACTGAACCCATTGACACTCAATTATGATTCATGAACACCTTCCACATGGATCAGATGGCATTTTATCGTTTTTGACAACTGACTGCACTACGTATCTTTCCATTCTAATTATTCCGTTCTATTTAAAACTTGTACCATTTAATTTAAGAATGTTCTATGCAGTTTAAAACCTGTCCAATTCAATTCAATGCCATTCACTCTGCTCAGGATCGCTTGCAGTGGATTATGAAGATCAATCATACAAAAAATGGAAACATGAATCATTGGTCTGTGGGTACAAGATCGATTTTTATATAATTCTTTCATGTAGTCTACAGGCTTTCTTAACGGTCAATTTCATTCATATTCAAGCAGGTGACATCTCTCATATGGATCTTACTCTGCGTGAAAAATGTAGGTTACACGGCATTTACATCAGGAGTTATCTCATGATATAGGCAGAGAAGTCTTGAACGAGACCCACTGTCAGATTCCAAACCGGTGCCATCCTAGTTACCTATTGTCTTCACTAGGCAAGAGAGTATAACATAGACTTCTAAATTTCTCTGGACAGATCGGTTGAAATTGGCTTATACATGTTCAGGCATGGACTCCTAAATATAGATTACCTTGCAAATAGACTGTCAATAAGCATAATCAACATTTTGGAGAACAGGTTGCCCGCCAGCAGAGCATGTATATATATTTATGTACATTAGGAGTTAGGACGCATGAGCTTACACATGCTTATGCGCTAAGCGCATGTGCTACACCTCAGCGTCATTTGCTAATTTTGCAATTTTTCTTCCAACAACTTTCTCAGAACTGAGGCATTTTAGTTTTTATGAACACATATCTTGCACATGCTGTTGAAAAATGTCATTGAAATTTCGGAAATCTGATTCAAGTGCGTGCGAACAGCGAGATTTTTACGAAGTAATCGGAAATGTGATGATATTCATCGATAGTCCGAGCATCGTCCTTCCATTTTTTAAAGAAAGATACTATTTTCTTAGACAATTATTCAGTTTCAGTTATGACTTGTATAAGTAATGGGCAAAAGACCGTTCCAGGACACCATAAAATTCAAAAAAATAGTATCTTTAAAAACGACATAAATTCATGAATTTTGTCCTTTTTTCAGGTTTTTAAGACCTAAATTCATAAATTTAGACCATTTAAAAAGTACCATTTTTTCGAAAATGGTATTTTTAAAAACGTCATAAATTCATGAATTTGAACCCTTTTTCAGGTTATGAAGACCTAAATTCATAAACTTAGGCGTTTTTAAAAATACCCAATTTATCAAATTTTTCAAAATCTCAAATTTGAGAATTACAATTTTTACCTTGAAAATCATGACCGTTCCAGGACACCGAAAAAATCATAAAAGTTAAGAATCTCAAATTTGTGAATTACAATTTTTTATCTCGAAAATCATGACCGTTCCAGGACACCGAAAATCATAAAAGTTGAGAATTTCAAATTCATGAATTTTATCCATCTTTCAGGTTTTTTAAAATATATCATGTGACTAATAATATTTCTTTAAAAATGGAAGAAACAAAAGTGGAAGAAACCGCACGAATATATCCTTCGTTATCACAGTTAAAAATAAGTGAATTGAATAAAGAAAAACACAAAGATAGAGTACGTTATATGAAAGATAAGGAATCTCAATTATTATTAAGATTAGAGCATTATAAAAAGTTAAGAAAGAGATGGTCTAAAGTTAAGAATGTAACACAAGGAATTGGCATATTCTTAACAATAAGTTTAGGTGCTTTAACAATTGTTATATCTTCAGGTGTTTTAGTAATTCCAGTAGTTGCTACAGCTTTAACAGGTACGGGTGTTTTTGCAACTTCACTTGCTACAATGTTAGATAAATCTTTAATAACTAAGAAACGAAAATCATTAAAAACTAAGCATTTACATATTAAAGAAGTCTATGATAAACTACATTACTACTTTCAAAGAGTATGTGATGATAATGTTATTACGTTAGATGAGATTGAAAAATTTGATCAAATAGCTAATGAAGTAAATCAAATATCATTTCAATTACAGTCAGAAAAAGTTGATGATAAGAATAAACAGGATGGCAAAATTTCTGGTGATGTTAAAATTTCTAATGAAGAAAATGACAAAATTTTTTTAGAAGAGCTAAAAACTTTAAGCGAAAATTTAAGTAAAACTTTATTAAACGAAACTTAAAACGAGAAACCTTTAAACGAAAAGATGTCAGACAACAAAGCAATAAAAAAATAATTTGTTCAGTAAAATGTTTTTGTTGTATTCCAATGTTACCACAAAATTCAAATATCATATTTTAAAAATGGATAAAATTAAAGCTGATAATTTTAAAAGAATTAAACAATTAGAAGAGTTAATAAAACAAAGAAATATTATGAAAGAAAATCATCTTCAACATAGAATGATAAAAGCTGGTATTCAATCTGATATGTTTGAAAAAATGCAGCAAACCGAGCAAGTAAAAACTGATTTTGAGAAAACTATGAAACCATTTAAAACTTGAAAAAGAACTTACAAATAATGATAAAGAAATTGATATAACAGATCCAGAGCACAAAACTATATTAGATGACTATGGATTACTAGAATCAAACATTAATAAGAAATTACCAAAATCTATGCAATTTGAACATTCTATTTCATTTATAGATGGAAAAACAATACCTAGATTTTATCTCGGACAAAAAGAAATATTTCCACAACCTTTTCGAGGTTTAATTTTTTCACCAGATAAATATCCTTTTAATTTAGATAGAAATTTTGTTGATCTTTTAAGAGGAGCAGATTTAAATAATTATGCTGTAGAAGATCTCATAAAATATAAAGCTATGTTAGATAGAGTTAAAGCAGGAAAAACTCTTAAACGTTATAGAGAATTAGAAAATTTATTATCAACGGGAGTTAAAGTAGGAAAAGTTTTTAAAACAAAAACAACTGTATTTTTACCAGATGATCCACAAGAATTACTAAATAGATTAAATATTTTAATATCTGCAATAAAAGAAGGACATAATTCTAGTTTCAATGAAATTCATGCTATATTGAAAAGACTGTTAGAAAAGAAGATTCTAAATGAAGAGGATTATAAAAGTATAACGGGACATCTCTGATGTCTTTAAGGGCTCGCCCGTAGCTGAAATATGTTGTTGTTTTTAATTTTTTTTATAAAAAACATTTATTCAAAATTTTAACTAAAAATGTGTTCAGCAGATTTAGACAAAATTCGTAATCATTTAGAAAATTTGACAGAGATTTTGGGTTCATCAAAATTTAGTACGACGTTAAAAATTATAACAACTACTTCATCACACACTTGTAATTTAGAACCCATTCTACATTTGGAACAAAATAAAAATTATCAAATTGCATTGACTAGTTTCTCTACATTTAACACTATTCAAAACGTTATCAAAGATGTGAATGACCAATTTAGATATTCTACTGATAAAGGCAAAACGTGGAAAATACTAACTTTTCTTCCTGGTTCTTACGAAGTTGAATCAATATCAAATGAAATTAAGAGATATTTAGGTATACCATTTAAAGATAAGAAACAATTACATTTTGCAGTTGAACCGGCAGTTAATAAATTTTCTCTTACTTTAGACGAAAATCATCAAGTTGATTTTAATCATGATAGATCATTGTCAAAGCTATTAGGATTTAATAAACAAACCTACAGTCAAGGTTATCATTTAGGTGAGAAGATTCCAAAAATAACTGAAATAAATTCAATTGTTGTACATTGTGACATTATTGAAGGAGGATATATAAATGGTAAATTGTCAAATTTAATATTCAGTTTTCCAGCTTTTACTGTACCCATTGGTTATAGATTAAATGTAATTCCTCAAACATTAATATATTTCCCTATTACAAGAAAAACTATTAACAACATTAACATGAGAATCACTGATGAAAAAGGACAAGAAATAAATTTTGGAGGTGAAGAGATTATTATAGATCTTTTGGTTCGAGAGGTATAAACTCGCGTTCGGGAGGTATAAACTCCCACGCGAAGCTAGAGAAGTTTAATTTTCTTCTTCTTTTTATTATTCTTCTTATTCTTCTTCTTTAGAAACAAAAAATTAAAAATAAATAATAAAATTTTTTTATTAAAAAATGAGTGAAGTACTACCATTAAATAAAAAAAACTTAAATTTAATCATCATCCAAATTTATCTAATAAAGTTTTGTCAGTTATTTGTGGAAGATCAGGATGTGGAAAAACATATCTATTATTTAAAATTTTAACGACTCCAAATTTTTTGGATTATAACAATCTTATAATTTATACAACAACAGCAGAACAACCCGTCTATCAATTTTTAAAATATGGATTTGAAAATAATCTTAAAAAACAGCAATTGCTTCATTATTCAAAGAATGTGAAAAATCTGAAGATGAAGAAGAAATAAGTTCGTGGTGTGAAGAAGCAGCAAAAAATAATCAGTAAGTTGAATCCAATAAAAATAAGCATATAAAGATACAATTAATAGATGATAGTGGTAATATGCAAAATCCTAGTAAACTAGATAAAACAATGAAACATTGTGTAATTTTTGATGATTGTGTTAATGACAGAAATCAATCAGTTCAGAGAAATTATTTCACAAGAGATAGACATAATAACTGTAGTGTTTTTTATTTAACACAAAGTATGTATTCATTAGACGGAAGTGTTATTAGAAAGAATGCAAATATATTTATACTATTTGAAATAAATGCAAGAAACTTAAGTGATTTGTTAAGAGATTTATGCGTAAGAAATAAAGATGAATTTAAACAATCGTGTAACAATGCTTGGTCAAAAGATTATGGATTTATCACAATTAATATTGATAAAAAAATTCATGATAGAGTTATAGAACATTTGTTTACTGAGTAATAGAAGATTTGTTTACTGAGTAATAAATAATAAAATTTTTATTCTAGACTGACTTAAATAATAAAAAAAAATTTTCTAGACTCATTTAAATAATAATAAATAAACTTTAAAAAGGTGAAGTAGTTATTCCATCCGGTAAAATTTTTCTTTTATCATCAAATGGATCTAATGCTAATTTATGTTCTTCTTTTAAATACATTTTATGTTTCTTTGAATTAAGTCTATAATTACATGCTGTTTATATTTCATTATTAAATAATACATTTTTATAATCTTGAAATGTTATTTGATTCCTTTTTATGTTTTATGTGTTTTAATATTATTAGTCGTGTTATAACAATAACATTTAGATTTTAAAAATATAGCTTCTGTTATGAAATCTTCATTTCCTTCTAATTCATCTTTTACTTTACATAAATCAGAAGGATGAATGATATCTTTTATTTTATTTATTTCTTCATCAAGTGAAGAATTATACGGTATTGTTAATTCTAAGAAAACAGAATCGGTATCTGTAAAGTGTAATTTATAGTTTTTGCCATAAGCAGGTGCTAAATAACCATATATAAATCTATACATAAATAGTTTAGCTAATTCTAATATAGTGAATCCAATAAAATTAAACTTATCATGTTTTACGCTAATTCGACGTAAATGTACAGCACATAGTTCATCACTAAATCTAGTAGTTCTTTTATATGTAGGTTTCCTTGTTAAATTTTGAAACCTATCTTTATCATAACTATTTCAATATTTTGTCTATTACGCACATTTTCTAAAGTCTTACCATAAAATGCATTATTCATTAATTTGAAGAACACGTTTCCAAAATCATCTTTATTTCTTTTAGCTATTTTACGTTTTTCAATATTGAACTCTATATAATTTATTAACCATTTAGATTTTTGATAAAATAGTTTTCGATGTATTTTGGTGAGAATCATTCCATGTTCTAATACCAATCTAGCATTCTTCCTTCAACAACATACTTTCCTTTATTACTTTGTGTTAACATAAGTTTTTTTGTTGGTCTGTATTTCTTAGGAATTAAAGATTTTTGATAATCTGAAAAATCTTCTATATTGGGAATTTTGTTTTCGGGACAGAAAGGAAAATATTTTGTTTTATCTTTTATTTCATCAGGGTATACTAAATCAACTTCATATATATAACCATGATTACAATTTCCATCATTTGTTTTTTGATAATCAAGAATATTACACCATGAAATTTCACCTGTTGGTAATTCTTGTATCATGCAAGAAGAATATAAGCTATTAAAATCATAATATAACAAATAGTTTTCTCTCATGTATTCATTAACTGCTGCCTGACTCTCTTCATTTGATACAAGTCCTTCTATATTTTGATTAAACAATTTTATAAACTGATCGCTTTCTTCTGGAGATAAAGGTTTATATATTCCATAATCATCAGGATTTACTTTTTTATTGTAACACTGTACATAACGATTACCTAAAACTGATGAAACTCCACCTCTAATTCCAGATTCAAAAAATAATAATTTATCATATGTATTTTCTTTATAATGTTTAAGTTTAACACCAGTATGTTTTAATCCTGCTAACCATGTTAAACCTGGTGTAGAATAACAATAACATGGATCTATTCCGTAATATTCTAAACACATATCACGAAAGTTTTCGAAAAGATCAGCTGGTATTAATACATCTATCTGTAGATATTTCATTGTATAATCGTACATTGTTCTACAATTTAACTCTCTACAATTTTTTTCAGCTTCAGCATAGTCTTCTTCAGATAATTGTGATCGTTTTAATGTTGATTTAAATTTATTTATTGGAGGAAGTTGTTTTTCTTCCATAATTTTATTCACAGAATTAAAATCTCCAGTTAAACCAGTCTTCGACTGTGAACCACAGGTTAAATATTCATACGGAAATATTCCTTTGAAAGGTTTTAAATTAAATTTATTTAATATTTTACATTGTTCAGGTTTCAAAGTTTTTCCCATAACATCTAATGAATAAGGAGTAAAAAATCTAAATGCATCTAAAATTCTAATACAACCTAATTGCATTGAAAAATATTCTTCTTCTGTTTTACATAGTACATTTATTTGTTGTTGTTGTAATTTTTCAGATGAAAAAAAATCTTTCATTATTAAATGGAAATCATATTTAGAACCATTGTAGAAATATAAAGGAACAAAGTTATATTTAAATTTATTAGCATTAAGATTACAAGAATTATGTGCTGCACCTCTATATAATCCATTTAGATGATCATGATCTTTTACTTTGTCGGCAGAGCCGTCGCTTTGCTTATCATTACCCAATTCTTTTCCACAGTAAAAACATTTTGTTTCATTAATAAAATTTAATTTTTCTTTTTCTGTTAATGGCATCATTGGTATATTTGTTTCAAGCAATTGTGAAAAATAATTTTGTAATTCTTCTACTTTCTTTGTAAACATTTCTGAACTATCTTCACCATAGTATTGATAATATTCTGATTTAAATAAATCAGGATAATTTGAATGAATGTACATTCCCTAACATAATGCTTTTTGTTCAAATAAATATTTTTCTTTACTTTGTTCAGGTGCACTTTTTTCATAACTACAAACCGAAGGTTCTAGGGCTTGGCCCGTACCATTTTCAGAAGTACCATTTTCATATTTACAATTATCAGAATTTTGTGTCATATTAACATTATATGCTTCAAAATCACAATAAATAGTAAAGGGTACTTTATTTTTCAAATAATGTCTATTATATATTAAATAATCATCTTTAGGAAAAGTATTTTCAACTGCTTCATTTTGTTGACAATTCTCCAAATGTCTATTCATTTCTTCTAAAGTTCTAAAACTTGTCATACATTGAAGACAAGGAAAATTTGTATTATCTGAAGTTTTTGTAAATATAGAAACATCTTTACACAATATAAAATGACCCTGATAATATAATATATTCGCTTGTGCTGGTTGCTTTGTTTGTTTTAATTTTTCAAATTTATCTTTATATATTTCATGTGTTTCATCAATTTCTTTTGTAAGATTAAATGTATTTCGATGAAAATTTTGATTTAATATTTGTAGCTGATAAATATATTCTTTATCATATTGTTCTTTATATTGTTGTTGACATTTTTTTAAACATTCATTTATTTTTTGATTGGTTTCATTTTCTTCATTATTTAATTCTTTATTGTCTTCATTTAATTTTTGTATCGTTTCTATCTTATTTTGATATTTATGGTGATATTCTTGTACTAACATTTTTACTTGATGATAATATTCTGTTTTACAATTTTGTAAAATTTCATGTAAATTTTGTATGTTTTGTTGATATTCTAAAGATAAAGATGAATTATTTGAATCATAATCATAATTTAAATTACGTCCTTTATAATTATTATGATTAATAATTATTGGTGATAATGTTTTAACAATTTCAAATTTTTCAGTACATATTATATTTCCTTGGTAAAAAATATTATGATGCATGTAACTTCCTCTATCATTATAAACTATTTCTGATTGACATAAATTTTTATTATTCAAATAAAATTTTTTTGAATCTGAGTAAAATGGAGTAATATTACCAATAGAAACATAATTCACATTTAATTCAAAAACATTTACTTCTATTAAATTTTTATTCTTTTTATGAAACTTTATTAACCTATTATAATCATATGGAAATTCATCTAAGCCATCAGAGAGATCAAATTCATCTATGCATTCTTCTTTATTGTAATGACTTAGTCCTTCTTTATGATATTTTGCAGGATGTAAATGTGCTATAATACTCCACAGAAAACAATAATCATCTTCATTTTTTATGTTGATTATTTGTCGTGAACTGAAAGGTAAAGGAACATAACTACCACCAGTATTATTTTTATATTTATCAATTACTATTTTCTAAGATAGTATTTTAACAAATAACTTCTTTTTGTTTGCAACTGTCTTTTACATAAGACACAATAAAACTTGGTATTTTCCATTTTTTTATTTTTTAAAGAAAAATTATGTGTTTTAATTTTAGATATAAACATTCTAATATCAAGGACTTGAGAGTAAATATATATCATTATATATTTCACGTTCTTAAGTTATTTTATTTTCCTTATCACATTAAGTTTTATCATATTAAGTTTTATCATATAACGTTTTATCAAAAGATAATTTAAATTTATTTTCACTAACTATTGATTCTTCATCATCATCATAAATTGATTCTTCATCATCATCATAAATTGATTCTTCAACATCATAAATTACACTTTTTGGTATAGGATGCCATTCCCTGATAGGATACCATTCCCTGATGGGAATATCTAATTCTAAATTATATTTATTATTTGATAATAATATAATAGAGAAAAATATTGGTCTTTGATTTCTTTTGGAAAATTTAATAACAGCACCATAATCTGAATCATTTTTAGTTTTTATTAAAGATGATAAAATTTTAAATTGATTAGATGTAAATCCTAATTTAAATTTTGTAGACCCGACACATAGTTGTCTAACAGTATCTTCAACTATACCATCATTATTATTTTCAATTGTAAGAAAATGAAATTTAGATAAATTTTGATTATATGTAGTATTAATATCATGTACATCAGTATGAGATATAAATTTTTCTTCACTTAAATTTTTATAATTACTAATATTTTTATTATCTTTTTTACCATTTACACCTTTTTTAGATGTTTCAGAATCATCATCTATGTTATCATCATCTATATTATTATCATTATTATTATTACAAGATTCTTTAAAATTATTATTATTATTGGATTCTTTAAAATTATTATTATTTTTAACATTTTTATTAGTTTCTGAATTTTTAGAAGGTGTTGTCCACATATAAATTTTCTCTGGTTGAGCCAAACCATTTATGTAAGATTTTAACAAATTAATATTTAAATTGGAATATAATCCTATATATGTATCATCATCATATCTTTGTGGCATTTCTAATGTTTCTTGTTTATAAATTGGTCTCTATAATATACTTGGCATAATAATTCTTCGTTATGTTTTTTACTCTCGATATGAATGTTATATTGGTTTTGTTCATCAACAAATAATCTTATTTTTTCTTTTGAAAACGATTTTAATTTTTTTACTAATTCTCTAATATTGATATAATTGATAATTTTAGTTTCCATCCAATCAGTATTACTAATTGGCAACACTGCTCTAATAAAACCATAAACATTATTATGACCAATAATAACCATATTTTCTTTATTTAATTCAACATAAGCCACATCATTATATTTACTGACAATATCCATAAATTTTATAAATGGATCTCCCGGGAAAATACAATAGTTAGTTTCTATTGAAGCAAAACCTTTAGTCTGTTCTCCAAATATTTCGGCTTGTAATTCAAATAAAATATTTACATCTATACATGGATTATTATTATTATCAAAACATTAATTATTTTTAAATCCCGTTGATCTCGTCGAATAAGAAGAACAGGATGATGCGGACGAATATAATTTTTTTAAATTTGCTTTATCCATTTTTTTATTTTTATTAGAAAAAATTTTATTTTTTTTATTTTTATTTGAAAAAATTTTATTTTTTTCTCATTATATAAAAAATTCTATTTTTTTATTGTTAAAAAATGATGTTACCAAACGTTGGTGGAGGTGCATATATCCCGAATAATCGTGAATCAGAAATAGAAATAGAAAATTATATCATGAAAACTGGAGACGTTTTATCTGGTCCATTGCATCTTTCTATTCTTCCGCAACAAAATACAGAGTTAACAAATAAACAATATGTTGATACACAAATCAATGACTTAAAAGAAAAATATATAAACGATGTTTTGGTTCCCATGATGAACGAATTAAAGTTGCTAAAACTTAATGACAAATCATTAAACGAAAAATTATTAAAACTTGATGAAAAGGATAGAGAGCTAGAAGCAGATATAGCAAAATTTTTTAAAAAGATTTCAGAACAATCAAAAATTTTAATATTACTTTTTACAAAGTTAAAATCTCAGTCATTAAAAATAAACATCAGATACAACTATTGAAAGAACAATTAGAAGATGAAATAAAAAAACTACCTGAAAGAATTTAAAAAAATTTAAAGCAGTTACAAACTACATTCCAAAAAAGTGTTGATGAATTAAGTTTTAAAATTACTCAACAAATGAAAAAGATGAATAGAATAATAAATGAAGTAAATTCGCTTAATCAAAAAGTTGATAAAATGAAAACTCTAGAAATCAATTTAGAAAATGAATTAAAGAAAAATTTACAAGAAAACTCTAAAGAAAATAAAGAACAGTTAGATGCGGTTAAAAGACAATTAGATGTTTTTAAAGTTAAATTGAATGCTCTTAAAACGGCGTTGAAGATGAATCAGGAGAAAATGGAAGTTAATAGAAAAGAAATTAAAGTACATCACACGCTACTTGACGCAATAGATACAGTGCAACGGAGATTAATAAAGTTATCACGAAGTTGTTGGACATTCACACACGTAAATCTTGATCATAAACGTAAATCTTAACGTAAATATTTTTCCCAAATGTCAAATTTAATCTTAAAAAATGCCTATAATTTATAAACACAATCTTAAACATTTTGTTTCAAATAAAAAAATTGCTCATGAACCATCTATGAAATCTGTTTACCATTATGACAGTGTAGAAACTATTCAAAAAGAAGGAGTAGGTATATTTACTGGTATTGGAAGTATCGTTACCTTAATTAAAAATAATAAAAATTTGATTACATCTGCTGCAAAAGGAGCAGCTGCTATACAGTAGCGCTCAGCAAGTTTGCATCAAGCCTGAAATTTGCAGTTAATGTACGTATATCCCTTTGAAATCAAAATCAAAGTAGAAACTCAAAGTGGTAAGAAAGAATTTATTGAAACTTGCAATAGAACAGGTAATTAAGATAGAAAACACTCAAAGTCACTAATATTTCGTATGCCCACCATGGCTTTCGATTACCGAGGCTACTCTCCTTGGCATACTCTCCACCAAATGTTTGCACATAGCCTGGACCTTTTCATCTCGATTCCAGATCCGCACGAAGGACGAGGTTATGTCACTGCGAGATGTAGTTTTACAGTCTTTTAGTCTGTACTTGACAATTCCCCACAAATTCTCAATCGGGTTGAGATCGGGAGATTGGGCCGGCCAGGTCATGATGTTCAAGTCCAGTTGTTCAAGACAGGCCTTGGTTCTTCTTGAGGTATGACATGGCGCGTTGTCTTGTTGAAACACACCAGAACCATCTGGAAACCATTCCAACATTTGCTGGCGGACTCTTCCTTCGATGACATGCTTGATGTAGTAGGTGCTGTCCATATTGCCTTCGACGACGTGCATTCTACCGGTCCCATACCAGGAGAAACACGACCAGAACATGACACTCATGGGAAACTTTTTCGTCAGCTGGAAATGTTCGTCTGTAAGCGGATGACCGTCAATAACGCGAACGTACCGGCATTTTCCATTGCCTGCGTAGACCATGGTCTCGTCGCTCCAGACAACCTTCTTCCAGTCCTCCATCGTCCATTCGCGATGTTCAAAGGCCCACTTCAGTCGAGCTTCCTTGTGCTTTTCGGTCAGGAATGGTCGTTTCGCCGGCGATCGAGTTTTACAGCCCGCCTCGATCAAGGCCCTCTTCATTGTTGAGAGGCTGACGTCTTCACCTTTAGCTCCAAGTTCTGTCTTTATGTCTTGGGCTGTGGCTTTCGGGCTTTTCACACACAACTGGCGAATATGACGGAGGTCGGGGTCCTCGAAAATTTTGTTGTGTCCGCCACAGTTCTCGTAGCTTTTCGTGAAATCGCCAGTCTCTCGGTATTGCTTAAGGACACGTTGGACAGTCGATTGATTTGTTCCGACAGCCTCGGCGATTTCTCTCTGTGTTTTTGAAGCATGGTCAGCCAAGATAATTATTTGCGCACGTCGTTGGTTTCTGTCAGTCATCTTCTACTCGTGATAGAGTCACAAACTGATCGTATTCATACAGACTCATGGTATGTGATCGATCATTCATAAATTTAAATTTAAATTTTTTTATATCTGTAGATATCTATGCATCTCACGGAACGCAATGCACTAGAGCAATATGATGCTGACGGCTGACTGACGATAAAATGAGCAGCTGAAGAGATGGTAGGAGTCATAGCTATATTTTGATGCTTGATGCAAACTTGCTGAGCGCTGCTGTAGGTAGTACAGCTAGTGCAATATCAAATGCTGTTAAGTCTCAAAACGAATTAAAACAACTAGAAGCTATTCGTAAGCTTAGGAATGATTCTGAAGAGCTAAAAAAATTAAAAAAAACTTTCACAGGAAACAAAAAACAAAATTGCTAACATAGCTGTGGGTGGTGAAACCTTGAGGAGCCTAGCTCCGTCTGATAGTAAACAGGAGAAGAAATCAAGCGTAGCCATAAAACGTTCAATTGAAGAAATAAGAGGTAATGGTATAGCAAAATTCTAAAATTATATTTTAATAAATTTTTTTTAGTAAAATTTTTTTAACAAAAGTTTCTTAGTAAAATTTTTTTAGCAAAATTTTTTTTAGTAAAATTATTTTAGCAGAATTTTTTCTGTGTGAGAGAAAAACAAAAAGTCAAATTATTTTTTATAAAAATGTCTTCGCTTATCGAAAATAAATTTAGATTAGACGATCCTCCGTTCGTCAGTTACAATCAAAAAAAGAATGACTATATAAGAATTGCTATGAATCCCGGATCTTCCAGTAGAGTAAATACTGGATGAGATTTAATTTTTGAAGTTGATAATCAGCAGAGTTATTTATATTTACCTGATTTATTTTTACACTGTGAATATTCTTTATATAGTGATGCAAATTTTACAACACCATTACCAGAAACCGATAATATTGCATTAGAGAATAATTTCTTTCCAAGATTATTTACACAAATGCGTTTAGATGTTGCAACTCAAAATATAGAAACAATAAGTGATTCTCCAGGTGTAATTGATACAATGCTTAGATTTGTAACAATTGGTGAAAATAATAAAAAGTATGAAATCGAAGGTTGGTTTCCTGATACTAATGATGGTATAATTTTTGATGATTTAACTCACGCTGGAACAGATGCCGCAGGAATTGCGAAAGATGTAGAAAATATTGCAAATCATCTAAATAAAACAAATAATACTGCATAAAAAGAAAGACGTGAATTTAACAAGAAAAGTAAACAGACAGTAAATTGGTCATTGTCTCCATTATTCGGATATTTAGATTATGATAAAATATCATATCAATTAAAATTTAAATTAATAATTCATCGCACAGCAAATAATGAATTAATCTTTTTTGGTAAGACTGGAAAAAAAGCATATTTAAAAATTGATAGACTTGAATGGTGGATTAAGCATATTACTCCTAGTTTAGAGGTTGAAACAGCTATTGCAAAAAGATTAAATACTAACAAAACAATTCCAGTAAATTTTCTAAAGCGTACTGCTAGTTCAGTAACTTTTTCCGAACAAAGATTTAACTGGCATTTTACTAGAACTCCGAATACTCCAAGATATTTATTACTAACTTTTCAAAGAAATAATTCTCCAAGTTTTGATAAGAACAACAATCTTTTGCATATTAATACAATTCGAAGTTTACAAGTTTCATTAAATCAAACCCGATATCCAATTGATCCATTAAGATTCGATGATACCAATAATCAATTTATGGAAGGATATGATTCTTATCGAAATCTTTGTATAGAATTTGGAGTTGAACCACAATTAACTCCTGGAGATTGGAGACATTTATATCCTGTTTTCTGTTTCGATTTAAGTGCACAATCTGAAGATATTATCAAGACTGGTTGTGATGTAACAATTAATATTGAAAAAAAAGATTCCAGAACTTCATTGATGGCTTATGGTTTATTGCTAGAAGATGTAAAATATTCTATTGAAATTCTTAATGGAAAGATGGCTAGGATAAGTAATTAAAATTTTTGATAACTTAAAATTTTTGATAACTAGAATAGATTAAAAATTTTTGGTAAGTTAAAATTTTTTCATAACTAGAATAGATTAAAAATTCTTAACTTAAAATTTTTCATAACTAGAATAGATTAAAAATTTTTGGTAACTTAAAATTTTTTCATAACTAGAATAGATTAAAATTTTTGATAACTTAATTTTTTTTCATAACTAGAATAGATCAAAATTCTTAACTTAAAATTTTTGGTAACTTAAAATTTTTCATAACTAGAAGAGATTAAAAATTCTTAACTTAAAATTTTTCATAACTAGAATAGATTAAAAATTTTTGGTAACTTAAAAATTTTCGTAACTTAAAATTTTTTTATTAAAAATGTCGCAAGCGAAAAGTAATAATAATAAAACTGTTGAATTAAAATTACGTAATATTGTTGACAAAAATACCCCTAAAACTATTACGATTAACAAAAAAAGTATTACATAAGTAAACCAATGATAGAGAATATTCACTTACAAGAAGAAAAGAATGGCGGGATTCTCCCATTAATTCCTCTAATAATAGGTGGCATAGCAGCTGCAGGAAGTGTTGCAGGTGGGACAGCTGGTATTGTCCAAGCAGTAAATAAAAATAAATCAGAGAAGGCAGCATTAGAAGAACAAAAACGTCATAATAGAGAGTTAGAGAAAATTGCTAGGGGAGAAGGAATAGTGGAGAATTTTATTAGTAAATTGAAAGTAGTTGATGAAGGAAAACGAGTTCTTAAAAATATTCTCCACAATGTTGATGATTTAATTGAAATTAAAGAAACTAAAGATGGTTCTGGAATATATCTAAGTCCTAGTATGATAAGGTAATAACCTCAGGACCTTTGGTCTGATTAGGTAAAACATTTATTTTCTCTTTAATAATGAATTCTAAAAATTCCGAAAATTTAATTAAATTAAAAATTGCTAATTTAGATTTATTAAATTATCTATTAAACAAAAATGAAAACTCAAATTGTAAAATTTATGAAGGTAACGACATACAAAAAACATTAGAAAACTTTCCTGGATTTATTTGGAGTAAATATTCGAAAGAAAACATCTTCCTGGTCATTCATATACCGGCCCAGGAACTCGATTAGATATAAGACTAGATGAGAATAATACTCCAAAACCAGGTGAAGAACCAATAAATAGAGTAGATGCCACAGCTTACAGGCATGATTTGGCTTATCGAAATCGTGACCTAAGTTCTCGACATGAAGCTGATAAGAAGATGATTCAAGAATTAGATAGTATTCAGAATCCTTCCTTTAGAGAAAGAATTGAAAGAATGTTTGTAAAGAAAGCTTTACAAGCAAAAATATTATTCGGTCAGGGTTTAGACAAAACTCATAACTCTGAAACGACAGCAAAGCTGTCTGAGAGCAACGCTCGAACCTACGCGTCTGAAATTCATAAAGAATACAGAAGGCCTAAATATTTATTGAAAGTAAAAGTATTTAATAAAGATGATATTTGGAGTGCTGATCTTGTTCATATGCCAAATGATTCTGATTACAAATACGCATTGACCGTTATAGATTTATATACACGATACGCTTGGGTAAAGCCTTTAAAAAATAAAAGTGGTCTATCAGTTAAATATGCGTTTGAAGAAATCTTTATAGAAAGTAAGAGAAAGCCAAGGAAATTGTTTGTTGATAAAGGGTCGGAATTTTATAACCGAAACGTTCAGCCACTATTTGAAACTGTTTATTCAACTAAAATGCAGGAAAAGCTGTAGTGATAGAGCGTTTCAATAGATCATAAATAGATCATTAAAAAATAAAATTTTTAAGAAATTTACTGAGCGAGGAAATCAGAAATGGTTGAAGATATTACCAGGAGTTGTAGAAGAGTATAACAAAAAGATTCATTCAGGTACTGAAGAAACCCCAAAGAATGCTTCTGACGACCCTGATTTAATCCGAAAGAAAATATTCGAGAATAATTATTCGAATGAGAGTAATCCGAATTTGCAGAAACTGAAGCCGAAATTTAAAATTGGTGATAGAGTTAGAATATTTAAGTATAAGAATAAATTTGAAAAGGGCTTTGTCGGATACTGGACGAAAGAGATATTTGAACTTTGTAAAATAAATCAAACTTATCCGATTACTTACGAAATCAAAGATTTAAATGATGAAGATATCAGAGGCCGATTTTATCAAAATGAATTACAACGAACTGATTTTTAATTATCATTATAATTATTATTATTGGAACTAACGTTTCGGGAATGAAATTCCCTTGTTCAATTCTGACATAACATCTAGAAATGGTACTCCTTTTTGTAATTTAAATAAAACATAAAGACATAATTGACCACAAATAAGTAGTTCCTGGTTTTTGAATTTGAAATGTATTATAAGTTCCATTGCCAAGTAATTTTTTAACTTCGTTTGTTGGAGGTAATCCATAAGAGTCGAAATAGTAATTATCTCCATTTTTATTAGACATACCTGCAGACCAATGTACACCTTTTTGATCTGACGTATGAAGATTTGTTATGAAATTTACAGTTGGCTTATTTTTTAGGAATTGTAATTCGTCTCTCATCAATATGTGAAAATTCTTTATTCCCAATTGATTTGCGATTTTCTTTAGATCAAAATTCGTTGTTGTTTGTGTTCCATATAATTTTAAAAACTCACTTATGTTGCTCATTTTATAATTAAAAAAATTTCTTATAGGGACCCCTAGAAGTCAGAAGGGGGTATTGATTTAAAACTGTTCTCTAATGATGACTTTCCTTACTACTTAGTCAGAAGGAGGTATTGATTTAAAACTGTTCCATAATGATGACTTTCCTTACTACTTATTCGATTTTAAAATGATTAAATTTAATCTAAATCAAAACGTTACATTGTAAAAAATCGGTTTATTAGTAGAGTTAGTGTTTCGTACATCTTTAATCAACTGCAATTCATTTCTCATCAATAGGTGAAAATTCTTTATTCCCAATTGATTAGCGATCTTATTTAAATAGAAATTCGTAGTTGTTAGTTTGCCGTATATTTTTAGGAAGTCTCTAATGTTACTAATTTTTATTGAAGACAAAATGTTTCTATTACATTCCCGTAAATGTGAAATTAAAAACAACACATGGATATTTCAATATGTATATTTACAAAACTGCAACCACACAAGTCCACAAATATTGATGTGCACACCGTGGACAATGAATTTTCGTTCTCCAGTAAAATAAAATCAGCTACTACTATTCAACTTCCTTAAAACAATCGGTTATTAACTATAATATTACAAATTGCATTAACAATATGTCCACACCGTGGACAACGAATTTTCGTTCTCCAGTAAAATAAAATAAAATCAGCTACTACTACTTTTAAGTTCTTTTAAGCTTCTTTCCAAAAGCTTTCATATTTCCGAAGACAATCTTCTAACAATGACAAATTCGATTTCAAAAAACGTAAGGGTACATTTAGTCTACAAATCTTTGGAAAAATAGATGCCATCTTACCTAATTTAATTGCAAATGCAATTTCAGTCCTTGAATAAGAAATGCTATTAGTTTGCAATAAATGTTGAAAGTATGCCTTATCCTTTTCACACAGATCCAGTAAATAATTCGCCTGTTTTCCCAGGTAGATTTTCATCAGTATGTTAATAACGTTATTTTTCTTCTCCATCACATAAAGAGCATTTAAATTTGCAATGGCTTTAGCAGTATCTCCTGAAGGCTCAACAAAGTCTTCTAAGGAATCCACAAATTCATATCGGGTAGATAAAGACGTCGATAATTGATGATGAAGGTCGTCAATCTTTCCGCCCCTTTCTCTTTCTTTCTTTCTTTCACGAGTAAGCGTTTTGCTTTTCTTCTCCGTTTTCTTTCCTTATCAAAAAATGTAGGGTCAAAAATAATAGGAAATTTTTCCATTTGTTCAATGATGAAAGTGTTATATTCTTCCTTCTTATCATTGGAAATATATCGTTTTGAAATTTCTGCAAATAACTCCGGAAACGTAGCAATAATGTTTGACTGCTCTTCGATAACTTCTTGTGTCATGACTGATCACAGCGCAGCACACGATACAATGACAGACGAGAGAGATAAATGAAAACAGTATAGCTGGCAGATGTCTTAACGTCATACGGGTGTGCTGACGCACTGGAAAGAATTAAAACAACTTGCCTAACGTACAATTAAAATCTCATTGTTTCACAGAGTAGTAGCAGTAGCAGCTGTTTGTTCTTTAATACATTGTTTCCTTTCAAATGTTTGAGTGGGGGTCACAGCTCTTTGCTCTGAAATGCCTTTTCTTCATAAATGCGAGAAGCAGATGTTCTCTACAATTGAGTGATCATCTGAGTGCAAAGCAGTAGCAACAACAGGAATTACTAAAACACCTGAAGATATAACAATTGTTAAAGTACCTAAACTTATTGTTAAGAATAAACCAATTCCTTCAAATATTTTTAGTCACATAATTTTAGTTATCTCATATTTTAAAAACCTGAAAAATGGATAAAATTCATGAATTTGAAAATTCTCAACTTTTATGATTTTCGGTGTCCTGGAACGGTCATGATTTTAATGGCGGGTGTAAAATTGTAATTCTCAAATTTTGAGATTTTGAAAAATTTGAAAAATTGGGTATTTTTAAAAACGCCTAAATTTATGAATTTAGGTCTTCATAACCTGAAAAATGA
The DNA here is from genome assembly GCA_907163375.1 of Prostheceraeus crozeri. Lineage (NCBI taxonomy): Eukaryota > Metazoa > Platyhelminthes > Polycladida > Euryleptidae > Prostheceraeus > Prostheceraeus crozeri. The sequence continues at coordinate 179,116 of CAJQUW010006378.1, read as the reverse complement.
CCAAAATTCATGAATTTAGACCATTTAAAAAGTACCATTTTTTGAAAAATCGGTATCTTTAAAAACGACTAAATTCATGAATTTAGGTCTTAAAAACCTGAAAAAGGGTCAAAATTCATGAATTTATGTCGTTTTTAAAGATACTATTTTTTTGAATTTTATGGTGTCCTGGAACGGTCTTCTGCCCATTACTTGTATAACCTGGAAAAATGGTTTTTCTTCGCTATTCTCACAAATAAAGTTTTTACATGAAAATTAAAAACTATTCAGTTTGATCTTATACAACACCAGCAAGGAATGTATAGTTGAAGCACAGATATGTTTGGTGGAAAAGACTTCCCATGATAAATTTTGCTCAAAAACTTTGCAGCTTCAGGATGTCGAACATTGCCAACTCACTATTTGTGACATTACACTCACGACAAAAATCACATTTTTTTACATTTCAGGAGTGAAGGGCAGCAAGCACCACTTATATCATCTCGATTATTAGGATTCATATTGAAATCAGTTTTTGTATGCAAACATTCTCCTGCATACACATCATCTTCTATGGTTGACTGCATGATATTTTATCATCAACACTTCTCAGACTAAATCCGGAAAACTTCAATAAAGTTATTGTTTTCATTTTCTTGTCACTCTCTGTAAGGTGACGCATGGAGATAAAATAATATGCACCACTCATTTGACGTATCCAGCTAAAACCCTTCTCAATGTGATCTGGCTGTGCTTTTCCGAGCATTGGTCATTGGTCTCAGAAGAGCCTCCATCACAGGTCAGATCGCCTGATAACTGTTCAGACCTCCGTATAGAAGTATCTGCTCAGGTTGTAAATGCTTATTGTGTACATCATGATTGTTTTCATGAAATTGAATGCAAAGAAGGAACTCCGTATAGTTCACTTTTCTGTTCCCCTCATTTCAGGACATTCGTAGTGTGAAAATCGGTGGCTTTTCTTTTCCTCTCGAACTGACCTTACATAACAATGGTCAATGCTTCGTTTGGATCTTCCGTCCGTTGAATTCGACTTCACGGAGCTTTGTCAGTCTTTCCCAAGTATTACATAATTGAATCCAATTTCGAATTTCTATTACTGGCTGGTCATCCAGAGATTATCCAGAAGTCATCAGATTGACAACTTTGGAAAACTTGTGATAGATGATAGATACATTATGTACTGTTTGGAATGGATTTCTCTCTGTGATAGATGCAAATACATATTCGCAGATTTTTCGACAGTTAATGATGCGATGATGCTGTGGGGAAGATTTCAACTTATGATCGCCATTTTTAGTCCATTATCGTTTTCAGATGTCACAAACGCAGATGGAATGGTTTCTTTCTAAATTTTAGACAAAATTGTCATAACAAGAAATCTTCCGATTGTGTTTCCATTGCCAGGACACATACTTGAAAACGTGGCCATACCGGATCGCAGCTTTGTAGTTGTCTAGAGAAGCATCTAGACAGATAAAGGAATTTCGATGGCACTGTACTTTAGATCACGCTGTTTCATTTCTTCAATTTTTCTTCATTGCTTGCCATCATGATCCATGTCCTTCGTGGTAGCATTTGTCAGATTCATGGAATTGAAGGTTACACAAGACTTCACACAAGGTTGCACAGGAATGTTTAGTTGGGATATAATACTTTCAACTAAATCGATTCAATCACAAATTCAAATTTCTTTGTTATGCAAGTAGAGGAATGTATTTGTGTTACACCGTCATTGCATTTCGGTTCACAGCCAACAATGGTATACTGCATTTGCTTGCATTTTGCATTCAAACAAGCTGCAAAATTCGATCTTTTGCAACACGAATGTTGGTTGGCCTGAACATGTAGAAAATGATTTCAAATTTTGCTCACCTATCTGTCCAGAGAAATTTAGAAGTCTATGAGTATAATAGCATGGATATCTTATCTCTATGGTCCTGAGGATGCTCACACTATCGAACCGAAATCTGGTTTACTTCTTAATGGACACGAAACAAAATTATTCTTCAGAAATTTTTCAAAAAAATTGTTCTTAGTTAGCCCTTTGAGCAGTATTGCTAAGACTTTCTCACTGAACTGTTGGAATGATACAAGAAGGAGAACAAAGGTGAGTAAATTGAAGTTTTATCAAATGGCAGATTGTCACAATCAATTTTTCGAACTGCTTGTGTATGAGACTTACTGATGTGATAGTCAAATGACAGTGATACATTTGCAAATCTAATGGCATTCTTTAACAATCAAATCTCTCAATATCACTTGTGCGTAAAATTTTTCTTCGCTGACACAAAACATAATTTCAAATCACCTGATGTCAGACATGCAATAACTAGATGAATTTAAGTAACATGTGACTTGCATCTAAATGACTTTATGTTTATGACTAAAAAATAGAATAAACATCATCATTTCGCAGAGATTTTGCAAGTCTTCGGTGTCTGCGTTCTTTCCACTGCTGACGGTGACTGTTAAGTGAATTCTTTATCGGGAAATATGACACGAAATTTTAGTTCATGTGGATGTAAGTCTTATCCTCGATAACACAATAGAGCAATTGAATCAAATCTGATAAATCTAAATTGTCAATCAAACATAATTATGAATACAGATTGTTTTATAAAAAATTTAAATGGGTTAACGCAAATTACGTATAGAGAGTCGTTTCCAAATTCAACAAACTTTATATGTTTAGAAAGCTCATGTTCTGAAATTGCTCCTGTGAAAATTCCATGACTATCCTGTGAATATTACACTCAGTAGACTAGATAATGTGTCAATCTTCTGCAATTTGCTTGGAATTCAATTCTCGTTTTCATTGCTAACCAGAAAACGTGACTCATTACTCTCACGCATGCAAAACTGACAGGTCACACATTTTCTCACACAGATGGATTTCTTCACTATGCGGCTGACTATCGGTGGCTGTGCATTGTCTAGAATGCTTGTCTATGTAGGCAGACGAGAACAATGCTGTGTAATCGAAAGACATCGAAATTCATTCATTTCATTTGTTTTGTGTCTCTCAGTTACATGCTAACTGCTGCACTGAAAGCTTACCAGAAAGATTATCTTAAGGATCATGCTGAGGCTTTGATCCGAAGTGGCCGGCCAGTTGCTACTGTGTCGCAACAATGAAGGGTCCCCAAGAGTACTATTTACTTTTGGTTGCGAAGAGGCTGTCAGCGGCCTGATGGAAGGTCTTCTGGCCGCGCAAGGCTGACTTCTCGCAGGTCAAATCGCTACATCACCAGTGTGGTTGATAGTGATCCCTCTACCTCTTTATCCGCGTTTTCATTAGGTTCAAATCTTTCCAGGACAGCTGTTTGGAGACGACTTAAGGAGTTGAACTACTCCAGTCGTGAGAGACCATCGAAGCTGAATCTGTCCGAGCGACACAAGAAACTTAGTCAATGAACAGTGGTCAATGAAACGTTGCCACGTGCGGAATCAGTGGTTACGTTTTGTTTGTTCGGATGAAGCAGCTGGGCAGTCCTGTACTTTACTGGTCCCTATATGGGAATGCGAGAAACGACCTCCTGTACTTCACTGGTCCCTAAATATCCCCTCCTTTACTTTGCTGGTCCCAAATTTAGCACGAACGCTGACGTGTTGCTATGTGTCAAATCGTGCGAATGAACTATGGCTGGTGATCTTTGAACTCCCACGAATTGTTTTAAGGGATTGGCTATCTCTGTATTTAGTGTGTTGAGAAGGAATTTGACGTGAAACTTGACGTCGAACAACATGAGAATAAGCGACAATATTCTTGGACATCTTGCTGAATGGCATATAGTTTCTTAATGTTTTTGAAGCAAAAAATGCTTCTAATTGGATAAACATTTGTTTTTAATTTGGGACCAGTAAAGTACAGGAGGTGATATTTAGGGACCAGTAAAGTACAGGAGGGGATATTTTGGGACCCGTAAAGTACAGGAGTGCCGGCAGCTGTCCGATTAAATTCAAAGATGAACGTCTACGCCATTGGCTTACATCTGGGCAAGACATTCCTGATCGTTTATTTACACCGAGGAGTCAGGACAATTGCAGGAAATTGCTCATCTGGGGAGCCATTTAGAGTGATGGTCGCAGTTCACTGCATGTTATGAGGGAAGACATGAACTCCGAACGCTACGTTCGAGTGCTCGAAGAACATGTTTACTTGTCCTTTAACATTCAGTTTAGGTGATCGATCATCTGATTGGATTCTAATGGATGAGAATGCCTCATGCCATCGTGCCAGGGTAACTCAATTATATAAAAGACAGACAGGAATACGAACCTTAGACTGGCCAGCAAGGTCTCCTGACTTGAATCCAATCGAGGATGTCTGGTCTATCTTGAAACGGCGAGTTTGTCGACGAATTTATCCTGGCAATGATTTGAATCGGTTGGAATCTTTAGTGATGCAGTAGTGGAATCAGATTGATGAACAGATGATCAGAAATTTTAATCAGCAGTATGCCTAATCGCATGCGAAAGGTAATAAAACGTAGAGGAGACGAATCTGGCTACTAGGGAACGCACCCATCATTCCTTTTAAGGACTAGGCCCTTACTGGGCCAACATATAACAAAGAAAAATATTTAATATGATATAGGAAACAAATTCATTCAATTACAGTCAAATACGTACTGTTTACTATAAAATGTTGCTGCTTTAACTAATTTCGAACTACTGATGAAAGGCTAACTGTAAGGCTAACGGCAAAGCAAAATGTCTGCAATTGTGAAAATATTGCATCCTTCGAAAGTTTTTCATTGTTTTATTGCATGGTTTGTTACAGATACCAATATACAAATCAAATGAAATTCAAGGTAGTAGTGTGTGGCTTAACCGTGGTCACGGATAGCAGTCGGTAAATGATAAAGTTGTGACAGTTATGTCCTGTCACAGCTGAAGTTCTTGTGATCCATGAGATGAATCCATCATATCGCTCTCATTTCAAGGAGAATGCATCTGTGAATGTTTCATTGCATTTAGCTTCAGCAGCAATTCATTCAGGGTGTGTATACTGCATGCCTCTATAGTGTAGGTCGCACCCATCTATAGCACTTTACACCATAAACCTAGTTATGATTATTATTCGCAGCCTACATTGCGAGTCGCGATTGAGCTGTTTTTCGAATGTGTGATAAGCCTAAGACATAGATAGCCTACCATAGGTCAACGGGGCATGGATTTATATTAAAGTATACTGTCATATTGCCAGTGCGTGTATTTGCGATAAGAGAATACTATTTTGAGTTGCAATATTACAGTGATCAGCAGGGTATTGATTCTACGAATATATCCATACATGGGTTAACAGTCGAATATATTTCATTCTACGAATATATACATACATGGGTTCACAGTCGAATATACATGTATATTCACGGTTAGTGATCGGTCACGGTTGTAAAAGCTACGGTCAGGTGTGATTAAGGATCTCGAGGTTGCGGTAAAGAAATTGATCTAACCGCGCATCAGTTATTTCAAGTGATGAGCATGGCCGACCAAACATACATTAACAAATGATCGTGCAAACAATATGTGCATAAAAATGCGTTCAAAAAGTTATTTTATGTAATAAAAACTGTGTTTGTGCAATATCAGTCTGATCATGGCAATGGCTAAGATATAGTAAGAACTACATGTATACATAATTGGTGCATAACCTGTCAGTACTTGGAGTTCATTTCTATTACACAAAGCATACGGATGTTTTCTTTTGTCATGCTAGTGGAATTGCTCCTCATAAGTGCTTTGTTTTTGGGAAAAGCTCTCTCAACGTCAGCGGTAACTGGGGATCGTGACAAGAACAATTGTTCTAACAATGAATGTCCTTGTCTCTCAACAAGCTTCTTGAATCAGGTACGTTTTGGAAAACATGTTCCAGCTCGGACTTCATATTCGCATCAAAATCATCACTGAAATCATCAATCGGTTGTTTGGCTTGAGATAGATACACTTACGGTCTTGAAATTGCTTCAGACAGAGAATACAGCCGTATTTAGAGGAAATACATGTACCCGGTATCTACAATACTTCTTGCAATGTCGGTGTCCGATTTCACGATTAGTTCCTTCAAGCTAAAGATTGCTGCACAATCATCTTACAAGTTAAGAATTCTTTTTTTCAGGACTTGACTATTAGCAAAGTAGCATTCCACTGCTTCTATCCATGTGCCCCAAAGGGTTATCGCTGTGAAGGGTGACAGTGGCATGTGAGCTTCTTCCAACTTGCGACAACCATGAAGGTGATTTTCAAAGCAAATATTTTGGTTAATGACATGAATTCATTGACTTTTAGATAGAGGCATGGTCATGATAGAATCCAATCAGTATATCAGCAACTCCATGGAGGTTGTGCGGCAAACAAATCGTCTTCGTCATAGAAACTATCATTGCTCTAACCGCTTTCAACGTGCAGAAGCCTCGTGGTAAAAAGCAGAAAAGAGAAGACAGATGTCAAGACAAGAAACGAGACACAAGTTGTTTATAATAACCATGTCATTTTAGAAATCATCTACACATAGTAATGTATAATAATAATAATAATCAGGCGTATATTGCATCAAATGAAAATCATTACAAGCACGGTCACAATTACAAAGATATCAAGCATGGTTACAAAAGGAATTTACATACTATAAAACGGCAAAGCAATGAGATGATCAGTGAGCGTTCATTTCTTCTTATTATGTAAGGAACAAGTAAATGGAAAGAATGAGTTAGAACGTCTTGTCGTAGAGCTAAACGGGATCACGTGTTGACCGGTACGCGGGAGAATGGCAGGAACACGATTTCGAAGAGGATGCGTGGAGAGATTGCATTTTGAGAGGAACTTCAAAGCCAAGCTATCACGTGTTGTAGAAATGTCTGGCATGATTGAGCATCTGCAATCAGGATCACAAATTACGCGATGTGCCCTCTTCTTTAAACGATCGAGCTTCTTCAGGACAGACGAAGGCAGCTTGCAGAAGAGAGGGGATGCATACATTATGATCGACTGTATGGTGGAACAATACACTTCCAGCAGTTGTCTTTGAGGAACAAATGGCTTTAAAGCTCGGAGCAAATACAGACGGCGAGACGCCGTTGTAATTACTTTGTTAAAGTGTGCGGTCCATTTAAGCTGGTCATCCAAAATAACGCCAAAGATGCTCAAGCTGGTCACAACTTGTATCATGTCGTACGGAGCAACGGAGAATCTGCGAACTCGGTTAATCATTAACTGGTGACACTTGTTACGGTTGAGTTCCATCTTATTCGCCAAACACCACGTTTGGATCAAATTCAGGGAGTCGGGGTTGGGAGAGTCTTTTGAGCACACTTCAATTAGGGTGAGATCATCAGCGTATTTCACAAGGGAGATGGTTTGGCTGTCTGCTGCAACATTTAGCATTCCAATAAACACAGCGAACATGTAAGGTCCAAGTACCGATCCCTGTGGCACGCCAGATGAGATTGAAATCAATGGACCAGTGTTGCTTCGAATGCTCATTCTTTGACAGCGATCGTGCAGGTACGACTTTAGCCAAAGGATAAATCCTGGCTCGACATTTGACGCAATGAGAATGTTGAACAGGCGATGAAACTGTACTCTGTCGAATGCCTTTGCGAAATCCAAGCAAGTTACTCTAACACATGTGGTTTGTTTGTCCTCCATTTGCAGGGTAATTCGATCGTGAATGTCAACGAGGCACTTGTCGTCGATCCATTAGGTCTGAATGCATGTTGATTTCCACCAAATAAAGAGATAAACTTGTCCTTCATGTTCATCAGAATTAAACGTTCAAACACTTTAGACAGAAACAAACATTTAAAAACAATTATTTTCATTATGTGCATTTTTTTATGCAATTAAAGCTGTGATATGCATTTTGCATGTGTGGTCGGCCCTGGTGATGAGCATCACCGTTTAAGAATTTAGAATGAAAAATGACATATAGGCCGACATGTCATCTTTTTCAATGAGCAGTTTGTTCAGTTTGTGAAGATGAAGACTGACTTTCGAAGAAATGTCTGGTTGATTTTCGAAGAAAACAGCATGCCGGCCTTCGTTGAGGTTTCAACATATTCACTATGCGAGAATTGAATCATAATATCAGTTATGAGAAAATCTTAATACAGCTGACATGATGAGAAGGGATGCTTGATTGATGTTGATGAATCCATTAAGAATTCACATGGATGAAATGAAATTGACTGCTCTTTATTCGTTGACTCTATTCTTGCTGCTGGCGGTGCTTAGACATCACTCAGTTTTCAGAAAGCTTTTGACTGTCAAAGCGTGTCAAAACTGATGGACACGGGAATTTATCATCTTCTACACAATCCACCACTGGTCAACTAATTTAGTTCAGTCGGATTCAAAGCTTTCCTGAAAATGCGATGGCAAACATACTCCAAGCAATTCAACCGAGTTTTTTTATATTCAAGCATAGAGTAAGTATATTTAGGTAGAGTAGCAACTCAGCATTTATTAAATCCTCAATGTGTATACAGTTTCTATTTCATTAAATGAACATGAGTCGAGACCCAGAACCACATGTGATATGCAAATTTTTACACTTCTGGAGAAATGTACACGAATTTAACTGATTTTGATTTCGATACAAAATTGATTTCGTATCGTTTAGGACAAAGCGCATCGTAATTGATATAAACACCAGTGAACGAAGGCTTGCGATAAACGGACTTTTTAATTACACCGCTCATGTTATGGATTTTGACGTTGAGAAATTTACTGCCGTCTTCTTCCGTGAATTGCATGCTGTGCGCAGCATGTGGTGCACTCTCTTCAATTTGTTGATGAATTCTTCACACAGTTCGCTATCAATCACAATGTGGATATCGTCGACATATCTGAGGTAGGATACTGGTCGCGTTCTTAAGAGGTGAGTACCGTTCGTGGTGGCCAATAAAGATATTAGCGAAGGATCCACTTAGAGGGTTACCCATTGCAAGCCCATTCACCTGGGTATAAAGTTGCTCATTGAAAACAAACCGCACGTCAGCAGCCACTGACCGAAGTAGCTCCCGTGGGTTTTCATCGTTGATGGGAAGTTCTCCACCTTTCGGGGATTCTTGTCTGGACCGGAACCACGTTTGAACTTGAAACAGCAAGTTTTCAACTAGATATAATTGAAGCTGTGTGTATCCGTCTGAACAAGCCATATCTGTGTATACAGGACTACCTGCATGACTGTCAACTGATTCCGTGTCAATTTCTTATCTTTCTCTTTTTCTGGTCTGAACCTAATTAACTTCTCTTGTTGTATTTTACGTTTTCTTGCTACTCATCAGTTAAGTGCATTCGTACTAAGTGTGACTTGTCGTGTGATTACTTATCAGTTTCGGCTTCAACCATTGTAATCCATTCTGTCGTTTTTCTCCAAAGCGACAGCGTGAATTCATGATCAATAAACATTCAGTATGAATTTCCAGATTTTTAATGTTATTTACCGCCTGGCGCATACAAAGAGAACATTGGTCATGTGGTAAGGAGTTGCATAGGCTTAGGCTTACAAATCCAGTTACTTTTTTGGCCATAGACCAAAATTATTTCAATTCGAAGAGGTATAAAGGCGTTTTTTAGCGATGATTGATTACAATGAATTGTGCTGGAATGAATGAAATATATAAAGATTGTATTGGAATGAAATATAATTTTTGGAATGCGGTAGTTACAAATTAAGGTAATAGAAATTGCACTTGCCTTTTATTATGGAAGTTACTCACATCTATAAGATAGCTTAATTCATATACATAAAGACACAGAACTTCATTTTCTAGACTTCACGATGAGAGTTGAACAATTTAGTACTAATTTCCTGATAAAATTTCATTTTTTGGATTCAGCGGTTCAGATAATTAGAATTCATCGATGACTTTAATCGAATCAGGAAAAAATATCAAATTTACATTGACTTTAGGAATGACTTTCCTGATTTTCTTAATGAATTAAGAAGCTGAGTACCGATTTCACTGAAAGCATTGTACCAGTACATGTATAAGTTGGATTGGGTTTTTTTGCGAAAAAACCAGGTGACGAAAAAGGCCCATGGCGAAATAATGATGACAAGATTGATTGCACAATTATTAGCTATGAAATCGCAATCATTTTTATCAATAATCTATCGCGCTCCCGATGATCGAAGATTATTGCAATCATAGAAATCTTATGTAATGCATGATGCAGAGACATAACATAAGCATGATATGAATGACTTTGACAATTTAGTTTTCTAGGAGTGTGAACGTTGCATAAAGATTGTGAGCTCATTTCTGCATTGAACAAATAAATGCAGCTTTAAAAGTTAATTCCCAATATCTAGACATGCAATGATTATTTCCGTAAAATGTTTAGAGCTCTTTATTGAAGTTAGTTAATTCTACAACGACGCAACCGAATAGTGGTGCATTTTCCAAGATAAACATGTTATGCAAGTTATCATCTTGTCCTCGTCTAGACGTCGTTTGTGTAAAAGTGCCATCTGCAAAGAGCATACCACCCTAAGGGACTGCTATTTAATGACATCTCTTAAGCTTGCCACCCAGTTGCTACTAATAAGCCGAATCTAATGGAAAACCGCTGGGAACTAAAATAATTCGTTTAACTTTCAACTAAGTCCATGACATGACATCGCGAAATGCTTGCCAAGACTTTGTTATCGCAACCATATGTGTGGCAGAATTAATTAACACTTGAAGCAGCTGCATGCACATGTAAATAAAATTTCAAAAATAGTCAAATACACATTTGTTTATGAATTGATTTCAATTATCTACGAATCCACTTTGTTATTCAAAATTAATTCCTGCGGACAAATGATCTCTATTAGCAATACATTTCCACAATGTATTCCATTTTGCACGCTGTAGTGAATCAGGGATGTCATAATGTTTATCGGTTGCACGTTGACTGCTACGAATTCATTCAATGTAGTCCATGGCATGCTCGTCTTTCCAGTGAAAATTTAAGAAAAAGTTTTAGATAGCAGCACTGGATTCGAAGTACTTTTTTCTTGATCATTACACTACCGAATCCCAATCATGATGCAAAAGCGCTTTTGCTTTACTGCGGCCTTCTTTCATTCTAACAACATGGAGCAGATAATGCATGGATTTGAGGTCATTATACGTTACAGCCTAATGACCGATAGTAGAATGATCGAGGCAATTATAAATTATATCAAGAAATGACCAAGGAATTCTATCATGAAATTTTATGTACTCTAATTTGGCTTGCATATCCAAGTTCATTGCTACGGCATGTATATCAAACCAGGGGTCGGAGACAGCTGATTTTCAAAATTGGCTACCTACAACTGACGAAGTCTTCGACAGCTATTGTAAGACTAATTACTTACTTCATACTCGTACTTCTCCGTTTTCCGTCATTTTCCACATTGAATGTTGTTTCCATAGAAATGACTTTTTCCATCGTCAATGGTTGCTGCTTTCGGATAGTGCGCCTTCAATTCTGCTGATCGTAGATCATTGCTGAAATTAGGTCCACAATTCGGAGATCATGTTTTCCTTGGTCTTAATAACAACCTCTTGGTCTTCTGCCTCTGACGTCAGGCTCTTTATCCAGTCATTTGTATCTTCTTATAATGTGACTAGACCACTGCAGTTTTCTTCGTCACATAACATCGGAAAAGTCTTCTAGTTTCATCCTCGTCCTTAGGTTTACACTACTGCGTCCATCGATGAGCCTCACATCACACTTAATTTAACCAATGACTATTCTGTTTTTCCATCTTGATCTGATAGCTTTTCGCGGCCAACGTCTTACTCCTATACATCATCGCTCCAGACACACGCAAAATACATCTACATGCAATATTCATTTTCTAGGTGGGGGCCATAGACTAAGTATGTTAGGTAGATCGAGTGGTGACTCGCATTTATTAAATCTCCAATGTGTGTACACTTTCGATTTTATTAAATAAACTCAAGGGAGATACAGTCGGAATTGTTTCAAAATGTGAGATATACTCATTTATGCAGTTTTGAAGAAATTACAACGGAATTGACTGATCATTATAGCAAAGCAGAAGGAAATGATATCATTTTACGGATTGTCCGTGTCATGACAGCCGTGGAGAGATAATATTTGTTAAATTGGCAACTCGATGACCTGTTATTGCTTTCATGAATTAGAAATATGTAATTTCAGCCAAGAAAGCACAATAAGATCGCGACTTTTTCATGAAGATTTCCATTATAAAACGGATCATGAAATTCCCTTGATAATCAGCATAATTTCCGCTTAGTTAGGATGCTCATTAGCAATTGTTTATTCCTTTTGATATCCAACTTGTTGCATACTACTTACATAGAGGAATCATCTCGGTAGTATATAATTTGGCAAAATTTTGACTTTTTTAAAACTGCTCCAATAACTTTTGGACCATGCGAACGTGATCTCCGCAAAAAACTGAATCCTTTCATATAAAAATTTTAACTGTATACAGATACTTTTTGGAGTCGACACTCTACCTACATGTATATATCCCTACTCTATGGTGGGGGATTTGGAAATTAGGAAAAGTGCGAACTGATAGAACTTTCACCATCCACATCATACAATTTTGTATATTATTTCTTAATTGAATGTCATCCATATGATTTAAAAAAATAACGAAATAGAGTTATTAGCCATTTTTCGTTTACAGAAATTCAAAGAGCATCCGTTTTGTGAATTGTTTTCAAAAGTCACAATGAAGATTGGCTTTCTAATGGTTAAATACTTCTGGAGTTGCTAACCGCGAGACAGCTAAATTTCATACAGGCGCCCGTGAACTGATTACGGTTGCCCACCCCTTTCATAGACTAATAATATACAGTCCGTTTCATAAAAAGTGGATCATCCTAAAATTTGACTAAATAAAACATAAGTATGATACAGAAAGCATTTTTCATGTTATTTCATGTCCCTAATATATTTAAATGTCCTTATATAATCTGATAAGCTATGATACAGTAACGGTTCTTAAGAAGCTAATATTTTGTGGCCCTACCCTTATTGTCAATGATATTACCAATTCGTCTAGGCATTGATTCGATGATATCGTTGATTTTTGACTGATCTAACTTTCTCCACTCTCTTTTTAACAGTGACGTAAGTTGTGATACGCCATCTGTAGGTAGCAGTGAACTACGAACGTTACGTTTTAAAATACTCCATGCATTTTCTATGGGATTCAGATCAGGAGAACGAGCTGGCCAAGATAATGTCCATCACTATCCTTCAGACGGACTGATGCCTCATCAGACCAGACAACCCGATCCCATTGATTTCGCCAGTGACAATGACTCATTGCCCATCTGAGACGTCTTTTTGTATGCTGATCTGATAATTCGATCTGAGAGGGCCTCTTACAGCTCTTGAAATTCGACTCAATAAGTCGTCTACGAATAGTGGACTTAGAAATAGACGAGACTAGTGCAGCCATCTCAGTTAACGAGAGATTTGGATCAACTTGAACAAATCTCAAAATTAGGCGATCTCTACGCTTGGATGTTTTGCGTGGACGGCCAGAGCCCTCTTTACGACAGAGTCGAAAATCATTATGCCATCGATGCACATTTGTGTAAGGGACATTTAGTCGCTTGCTTGTAGCTCGCAAAGAAAACACTAGTTCTAGCAAGGCTGACACTTTGCCTTTTGTGAATGCGATCTCGTTATTGTTCATTTGTGCTTTGTATTGTTTTCAACCGGTAAGAGATAGATTTCTAGCTGAAAGCAATCAGGAGTGCTGCCAACACCACCGCAACGAAGTCAGGAAGCTATGGAACACGAAGTCCAGTTAATCACATGTAGCAGTTACATTATCGTTGATGAATGATGGTGCTATACTGGCTCTGATTGACCGATTTTCTTTATTTTTGTTTTGCTTGATAGCTTTTGGCTTGTAGAACAACATATTACATAACAAAGGAAACAAATGTAATTTTATAAGAGTGAGGTATGATTTTGTGTAACATTGCTAAATGAAGATCAAATGATCTACTACTTTTTTATCTATAACAGGAAAACAGCTCAATATTCATGCTTGAAATTTCCAACAGTGATATTAGTAAGCACAACTGACATATCTTCCAAATTTCAGAGAAATTCGTTCAAGTTTGGCGGAGTTAGACAAAGTTGAAGTTAAGGCGATGTTTAAGGGTGATCCATTTTTTATGAAACAATCTGTATTTACAAAAAAGCCAACTGCAGTATTATAATTGACATGTTTCTTCACAAATTATAATCATGGTCTACACAGGACAGAGCTATATACCTTGCTAACTATCTTCTTTGTCATATGACGGTCTATAATTGGTCCACGTACCGAGTCTAAATAACTGTTTTGGAAATTTCGTGTACAGCAGGATTATTTTTACATATACATACTGACTATATGTACCGGTTTTACGCTTAGTGTATTGTACATCTATTCATGCACTTCATTGCGTATATGAATAATGCTGTGAAAATTCGAATTAGTCCTACTCCAATCTTGGAATTTTTCTCATCTGATGGTGCATACTATGAGTGTTGACATCGTGTGACAACTGAGTCTCTTCCCTACGAAATATAGAGCTTGATTAACTCTTTATGCATTGCTAATGCTTTGAACTCTACATATTTGTTCATTTGATGGTTTAGAATGATTTATCTAATAATTAGTCTAACTATACATATTTGTTCATTTGACGGTTTAGAATGATTTATCTAATAATAAGTTCCCATCGTTAAAACCAATTTATCCAGTCACACCCTCGATTAACAAAGTTGATTAAATAGAAGAGATGAACTTTCATGAATGCTTTACTTAATTGTATTTTGATTTTATCAGTTCAATTGAGATTGATTCATGATAGAAGTCAAAAGTCAAGTCAAAACGTTTATTTCCAACTTGGAAAACGTAGTACAAATATACATAACATTGATGTGATGAGTGATGAAATGATAAAAATGTCCATATACAATGAATGATGGATGGCGGATGAGATGTACAAGTAAGTGAAATGATGATACGGATCGGAAGAAAAGGCCAAGCGTAAATCATTACATGCGTTACAAGTCAAATGTCAAAATTGATCATGAATTATCTGCATATTGAAAAAATGCATGTTCAATAGTATTAACATTATCTCACGTCTTAGCATTCTTATGAATGAGTAAATCTTAGCTGTGATTTAGCATCTTTTCTGGATTAATTTCTTGTTTATATAATAATCACAATTTGTTTATAAGTTTTATTAATTAAGTTTTGGAGAGCCGGTTAATATACAATGCAAGGACAGATATACAATAGCAAGCATTTAATTAGACAAAAATGAAGTTATCAAGTAACTCACCTGTAATCAAATTGACAATGAGAGAGAGATATTTAATATTTTATAGCGATGACCGGCTCTCCTTGTATTTCGTCCGTTAGTTATGTATTGACTGGGTAGAGATTTGGTTTGCAATCTACTTTATCAATCGGCATGAATACTCTTAACATCGAATCGATTTTGCTTGCTTTTGTTGGTACTTCCGTTGTTAGAAGATAGGGGCAGGCTCAGAAGTTTCGTAGATATTCTCAGTAGTGTTCAATACGGTTCAGCATAGAAATCAAACAATAAAAAGCATGAAATATCAAGGCAGACCTTGATTTTTCATAGAAATCTATGCGACTGCTTTGGCATAGAATCAAGCTATTAATTTAAATGAGATTGGTGACCTGATTTATCTAAAGCTACATGTGGTTGACAATTTAATATGATTTGTCTTTCTTCCTAACTTTATTTGAATTATTTTGATATTTGTAAAAATACCTTTCATTTCGGCGATACTGGGAGCAATTATTTTATTGTAGAATTCTTCTTTAGAACTTATGTTTCTCAAGAATGGTGCAAATTTCCTTCTAATTTGGTCATATGCAGGACATTCAACAAAGAAATGATATATTGTTTCAACTTTTTGACTGCTGCAGGTTTCGCATAAACGTTTATTTATATTATAAATTATTATAAATTGTATTATCATATAATTTCTTACTTTTATATATACCAGTTCTTACCATGAGGTCATGGTTATTAGCTCTATATTTTATCAACGTATTTATTTCCATTGGTAGTCTAAATCTAGGTAGGGCTTCAAATTCATTTCAAATCTTGCTAATTCCAAATGATTTCTGCCAGTATTACTCTCTTTGGCACTATTGATCCATTGAGTGCGAAAGTATTCAAACAGAGTACTAGGAGTACATCTCTCCATCAATTATTTATCTACAGCATTTTGATTTTGCCATAAGTGTAATAGGTTGACTTCTTTCAGTAACATCTTCACTTTCGCTGTCCATGTGTAGGAATATTGAGAGTCATTCATATGGTTATAAATTTCAGTATATATTTCTCTAGCAAAACTATTGTCTTTACTATTTATCAATTTTATCCAGATTTTATCCGCCTTATAGAAGTAGAATTCTATTGGAAAAGTCCGAATTCTCCGATCAAACAATAGTTTGGGGTTGATTTTACCAAATGATAGTGATTCTTATAAAACTGGTACTGAATCTTATTCAAACAATTTAGATTGTTATGACAACAAAATTCAGCACAGTATTTCATTTTAGACAATGTTAACATTTCAAAAAGTGTTCTTCTTCATTATACTTCCATTTAGATGGCCGAATTCTCTTAACTTCTTTTCAGTCACATATGAAGCACGTTTACCTTTTTTACCAAGTATTCAATATGTTTTTTATTATTTTTAGATATCCACATTCCAAGGTATTTAAATTCATCAATTATATTTATATCGTATTTCATATCATCAATTTTTATTTCGATGAAATAAACAATAAAATAAAAAACAATCATTGCTATGAAACTTGTTAAATACCATTGCTTTTGTTTTGTCGAAATTAATTGTTAATCCATTTTCTGTACAAAAGTTTCCAACTAATTTCAGTTGATGCATCAACCCTTTCACTCAACAAGAGAATATCGTCTGCGTACGTAAGACATGCGATTTGAATATTACCTATCTTAATGGGTCGTGTGAAATCACTATCAACATTTATTTTGATGAGTAGGTCATTCATATATATGCAAAAAAGAGTTGGAGAGAGACTATCTCCTTGAGGTATACCATTTTGTAATTGAAATGGATTTGTCTCTTTTCCTTTATATAATACTTGAAATTGTTTTACTGTCAGTAAATTAGTTATCGTGGTTAAAATTTTGCTGTCAGGTAAGACATAATTCAGTTTGTTGATCAGCAATTTCTTCGGTATTGAATCGAATGTCTTGGACAAATCTACAAAGCATATATATAGCGGCATCTTTTTGTTCTTATATATTTGAATCGATTCTTTCAGTATAAATAAATTATCCAGTGTTGAATTACCTTTTCTAAATCCCGTTTGACATGGGTGAATAATTTGATTATTATCCAACCATGTATTCAGTCTTTCATTTAAAATCTTTGTAAAAAGTTTTTCTAAACATGAGGATAAGGGGATGCAGCGATACGAGGTTGTATTTCCCTTTTCTCCTTTCTTATATATAGGAATAATCCAGTTTCGATTACATGGTATTTCATTATAAATTAAAATTTTATCAAACATTTCTTGATGGATGTCTACGGTTTCTGTTGCACTTTCTTTTGACATTTCATATACAAAGCCATCTGGTCCACTTGATTTAAAATTTTTTGAGTTTTTTATATTTGTTTCAATTTCGTTATATGTGAATTTAGTATCTAATAGCTCTGTTAGCGAATTTGTTCTCAGAGTCACAATCCTGGTAGGATGGATGTTGCTGTTCGCAGCATCATCATCTATCATAGCAGTCTTGAAATGTTCTGCAGCTAGGTTATTTTCTATGTGAGTCTTAGTTTGCTTTGGATTGAGTATTTTCCAATATCGTTTGTGATCACTATTTTGCTTTGCGGCTTGAAGTTCATTATATTTGATCTTTCTTAGGTACCGCTTTTCTTTTCTAATTTTTTTATTTAAAATTTTCCTTTGTGTCATTAAATTCATCAGATTTTCATTTGATTGATCAGTTTTATATTCCACTACTATTCTTCTATAATTTCTTCGTAGTTTTCTTAATTCATCCGTGTAGATGTGCTTATTATCACATGCATATTTATTTTCAATAGCTTTTGTTTTATTTTTGTATAGTTCATAAATATTCGTTGCTGACAATAGTGTTGACTTAATACTATTCCTGAGAATTGCACAATCTTCAACAAATTTACTCGAGTTGAAATTGTTTTTATTTGTATCAGTCCATTTGAATGGTCTTATTGCTTTTATCTTCAATGCCTGATGGCATTTCGTATTTAGCCTAACTGGAGTTTTCGTATTCATTTCAATCTCAAATGTTAATGGCGAATGATCAGTGTATGATACAGGCTCATGGACTTCAAAATTTTTTAGTTTATTCACTAATGATTTAGATAGGATAAGATAATCGACTACAGATTTTCGAATTTCATTATGTTGCATTCTATGAAAAGTACATTTTCCGATAATGTCTGAAGTCTCAAATCTTCCATTTGCAATTATCAAAGATGTTTCATTACAAAATGAAATTATTTCACGACCATTAGTGTTTATAGTTTTATCTTCAGAAATTCTATGCGGCAGGTCACTGTTTTTATTGTCACTTTCATTAGAGATTCTTCCATTTAGGTCACCAATCATTATTATATGCTGCATATTATGCTTTATTATATATCGCTTGATTTTCTCAAAATATTCGTTGTCTTTATAATAAGATTCTTTGTTTTCTCTGTATGATATCATGAGGAATATCTCATTTAAATATGTCCATTTACTATTTACCAACTTGAGTATCTGCACGATTCCTTCCTCACTATCTATGTATTCAGTTCTATTATCATTAAATAGATTTTCACATACAGATACTCCCTTTACATTCCTACCTTTCGTCTTGTTCTCGTACGTTGTATGAAAGGCATTATAATTAGGTATGGCAGGTAGATCCACGTTGCTTTTTAAGTGTGTTTCAGTAAAGAATATATAATTTGCCTCTTTCATATCATTCAACAGATTTGTGTCATCAAATTTTCCATCATTAGGACCATTAATATTGACATAATAAAAATTCATTTTCGCTATCGCATTCAAACGAGTATTATAATTTATGTCCTCAGTAGTCTCTTCTTCCGATTCCATGTTAAACATAGCGCCTGGTGTTTGGAGTGTGATGAGTGTCTCTGTTTTCTATTCTGTAGTTTGTGTGTAGTGGTCGTACTGGTGGTGGTGCGTTTGGCGAGTTGATTGGGTAGTAACGTGGGTAGTCTTCGGTGCCTCTTCTTACTCTGAATCGTTCTTCATCTTGTCTTTGCTGAAGTTGTGGTTCATTCTTTCTTCTCTCTTGATGCTCATATCTTCGCTGGTTGTCGTCTCTTCTTGGTTGGTATCTTCTGTAGCTTTCGTCTCTTCTTGGTTGGTATCTTCTGTAGTTGTTTCTTCTGTAGTAGTTGTAGTTGTTGTTGTTGTCGTATCTTGGTCTTCTGAAATAACATTGGGAGCTGTAGTGTCCATATCTTCCGCAGTAGTGGCAGTTCACATTCGGTCTTCTCCATGTTCGGTGGTAGTTTTCTTCTCTGCTTTCATTTCGTTGTTGTTGCTGTTGCTGTAGTAATTCCTGTTGCTGCTGTTGTTGTTCTTGTTTGATTTCAATCTTTTTAATCTTTTCAGATAGAAATGCATTTCCATCTAAAGTGACCTTAAATATTGTGATGTTTATGGATTAGTGCTCAATTGCGTACCCTTTTATTATGCAAGTTGCTACTTTTCTATCCATTGATAATATTCGAAGAGCTACATATTTGAATCGATAAACATTGTCTTGTAGTGGGTCTACTAAGACCTAATAATGCATTTTCAGAATTGTCGCCAGCTTTCTACTTCCAATTTAAAAAATAAGTACATATCCATTGGATTGCGGTTAATTCCAAGAGGCACGTAAAATACACATTCAAAGTGGCAATATACCAAGTCTTCTTGATGCTATAGTAGCAACTGCCTCCAGGCGACATCGGAGAATCGATTTCACTATCAAATGCCTCTAGCATTCACGAAGCCGAAACGATATTTCTATGCGCTTTGCTCCTGGTACAACCATGAAAAATGACTTGCCAGCTGGAAATCGAACCCAATCCTCGAACGGGTGACGTGACCTGAAGAACACCGAGTCTAGCTGCTTCGAGGTGGCTTGGAAGCAGTTGCTATTGTTATAAATACAAACCAGAGAGCGCGCGTCATAATGCGTGCGAAAAAAATTGCTTACTCCTGACACGATCGTGGAGAGCGTGTTTCGCTACAATATTATGTATACACAATAAACGTCATTTTGAGTAAATCCACGATTTTTGCAGTCGATAGAATGTCTACCTGACATGCAATTTTTTAGACTCATAGTAATTTAATAGCTTATATGTGAAAAATTTGTATTGTTATTTGAAATTCTCTGATCTTCGTTTTGCTTGAACGATGAAAATAGAACTAAGTTTATGCAAAACGCGATAAACGACATGCCACCCATCATTTTTGATGAATGATGCGATAACTGCTAATGTGCGGGATTATATCATTTGTGAATAATTCGGATGCTCACTGTGTGTTTTAATCATACTTTCGATAAAACTCCAGTGCATTTGGTTCGCTCCAGTTACCGCAAATCATAATAATGATTAGACATTACCAAAATGAGTGGAGAAGGAAGACGTCATTTTAGTACCGTTGAGTCAATATAATTAACCTCAACCCACAACTAAGATCCTTGCGCATTTGAAATAAGAGCAAATAGGTAAGATGAATCCAGAGTACATGTAAATCCTAGAAATGTAAAAGACGATGATATATTGCTTAAATTAGTCCGTCGGCGCTTATCGCGTTCAGCATCTAAACTGAATGTTTAAGTCAATGCTGTATAGATTCCAAAAATGCTTCGACTTAACTATTTACACGTGCAGCAAGTGGAACATCCGTCTACTCCTAATGACTATTTCTGTGGATTATCGGCGATTTTTCGAATTTGGCACTTATCACGTTTTGCATTCAAACTCTTCAATTCCCTTGAGCGCACTAATTTAGTGCAAATGCTCTGCAATAGTGCAGAGCTATATACCTTGCTAACTATCTTCTTTGTCATATGACGGTCTATAATTGGTCCACGTACCGAGTCTAAATAACTGTTTTGGAAATTTCGTGTACAGCAGGATTATTTTTACATATACATACTGACTATATGTACCGGTTTTACGCTTAGTGTATTGTACATCTATTCATGCACTTCATTGCGTATATGAATAATGCTGTGAAAATTCGAATTAGTCCTACTCCAATCTTGGAATTTTTCTCATCTGATGGTGCATACTATGAGTGTTGACATCGTGTGACAACTGAGTCTCTTCCCTACGAAATATAGAGCTTGATTAACTCTTTATGCATTGCTAATGCTTTGAACTCTACATATTTGTTCATTTGATGGTTTAGAATGATTTATCTAATAATTAGTCTAACTATACATATTTGTTCATTTGACGGTTTAGAATGATTTATCTAATAATAAGTTCCCATCGTTAAAACCAATTTATCCAGTCACACCCTCGATTAACAAAGTTGATTAAATAGAAGAGATGAACTTTCATGAATGCTTTACTTAATTGTATTTTGATTTTATCAGTTCAATTGAGATTGATTCATGATAGAAGTCAAAAGTCAAGTCAAAACGTTTATTTCCAACTTGGAAAAAGTAGTACAAATATACATAACATTGATGTGATGAGTGATGAAATGATAAAAATGTCCATATACAATGAATGATGGATGGCGGATGAGATGTACAAGTAAGTGAAATGATGATACGGATCGGAAGAAAAGGCCAAGCGTAAATCATTACATGCGTTACAAGTCAAATGTCAAAATTGATCATGAATTATCTGCATATTGAAAAAATGCATGTTCAATAGTATTAACATTATCTCACGTCTTAGCATTCTTATGAATGAGTAAATCTTAGCTGTGATTTAGCATCTTTTCTGGATTAATTTCTTGTTTATATAATAATCACAATTTGTTTATAAGTTTTATTAATTAAATTTTGGAGAGCCGGTTAATATACAATGCAAGGACAGATATACAATAGCAAGCATTTAATTAGACAAAAATGAAGTTATCAAGTAACTCACCTGTAATCAAATTGACAATGAGAGAGAGATATTTAATATTTTATAGCGATGACCGGCTCTCCTTGTATTTCGTCCGTTAGTTATGTATTGACTGGGTAGAGATTTGGTTTGCAATCTACTTTATCAATCGGCATGAATACTCTTAACATCGAATCGATTTTGCTTGCTTTTGTTGGTACTTCCGTTGTTAGAAGATAGGGGCAGGCTCAGAAGTTTCGTAGATATTCTCAGTAGTGTTCAATACGGTTCAGCATAGAAATCAAACAATAAAAAGCATGAAATATCAAGGCAGACCTTGATTTTTCATAGAAATCTATGCGACTGCTTTGGCATAGAATCAAGCTATTAATTTAAATGAGATTGGTGACCTGATTTATCTAAAGCTACATGTGGTTGACAATTTAATATGATTTGTCTTTCTTCCTAACTTTATTTGAATTATTTTGATATTTGTAAAAATACCTTTCATTTCGGCGATACTGGGAGCAATTATTTTATTGTAGAATTCTTCTTTAGAACTTATGTTTCTCAAGAATGGTGCAAATTTCCTTCTAATTTGGTCATATGCAGGACATTCAACAAAGAAATGATATATTGTTTCAACTTTTTGACTGCTGCAGGTTTCGCATAAACGTTCATCATATAATTTCTTACTTTTGTATATACCAGTTCTTACCATGAGGTCATGGTTATTAGCTCTATATTTTATCAACGTATTTATTTCCATTGGTAGTCTAAATCTAGGTAGGGCTTCAAATTCATTTCAAATCTTGCTAATTCCAAATAATTTCTGCCAGTATTACTCTCTTTGGCACTATTGATCCATTGAGTGCGAAAGTATTCAAACAGAGTACTACGAGTACATCTCTCCATCATTTATTTATCTACAGCATTTTGATTTTGCCATAAGTGTAATAGGTTGACTTCTTTCACATTTTTCACATTTTCATTTGGAAAAAGTCCGAATTCTCCGATCAAACAATAGTTTGGGGTTGATTTTACCAAATGATAGTGATTCTTATAAAACTGGTACTGAATCTTATTCAAACAATTTAGATTGTTGTGACAACAAAATTCAGCACAGTATTTCATTTTAGACAATGTTAACATTTCAAAAAGTGTTCTTCTTCATTATACTTCCATTTAGATGGCCGAATTCTCTTAACTTCTTTTCAGTCACATATGAAGCACGTTTACCTTTTTTACCAAGTATTCAATATGTTTTTTATTATTTTTAGATATCCACATTCCAAGGTATTTAAATTCATCAATTATATTTATATCGTATTTCATATCATCAATTTTTATTTCGATGAAATAAACAATAAAATAAAAAACAATCATTGCTATGAAACTTGTTAAATACCATTGCTTTTGTTTTGTCGAAATTAATTGTTAATCCATTTTCTGTACAAAAGTTTCCAACTAATTTCAGTTGATGCATCAACCCTTTCACTCAACAAGAGAATATCGTCTGCGTACGTAAGACATGCGATTTGAATATTACCTATCTTAATGGGTCGTGTGAAATCACTATCAACATTTATTTTGATGAGTAGGTCATTCATATATATGCAAAAAAAAGAGTTGGAGAGAGACTATCTCCTTGAGGTATACCATTTTGTAATTGAAATGGATTTGTCTCTTTTCCTTTATATAATACTTGAAATTGTTTTACTGTCAGTAAATTAGTTATCGTGGTTAAAATTTTGCTGTCAGGTAAGACATAATTCAGTTTGTTGATCAGCAATTTCTTCGGTATTGAATCGAATGTCTTGGACAAATCTACAAAGCATATATATAGCGGCATCTTTTTGTTCTTATATATTTGAATCGATTCTTTCAGTATAAATAAATTATCCAGTGTTGAATTACCTTTTCTAAATCCCGTTTGACATGGGTGAATAATTTGATTATTATCCAACCATGTATTCAGTCTTTCATTTAAAATCTTTGTAAAAAGTTTTTCTAAACATGAGGATAAGGGGATGCAGCGATACGAGGTTGTGTTTCCCTTTTCTCCTTTCTTATATATAGGAATAATCCAGTTTCGATTACATGGTATTTCATTATAAATTAAAATTTTATCAAACATTTCTTGATGGATGTCTACGGTTTCTGTTGCATTTTCTTTTGACATTTCATATACAAAGCCATCTGGTCCACTTGATTTAAAATTTTTTGAGTTTTTTATATTTGTTTCAATTTCGTTATATGTGAATTTAGTATCTAATAGCTCTGTTAGCGAATTTGTTCTCAGAGTCACAATCCTGGTAGGATGGATGTTGCTGTTCGCAGCATCATCATCTATCATAGCAGTCTTGAAATGTTCTGCAGCTAGGTTATTTTCTATGTGAGTCTTAGTTTGCTTTGGATTGAGTATTTTCCAATATCGTTTGTGATCACTATTTTGCTTTGCGGCTTGAAGTTCATTGTATTTGATCTTTCTTAGGTACCGCTTTTCTTTTCTAATTTTTTTATTTAAAATTTTCCTTTGTGTCATTAAATTCATCAGATTTTCATTTGATTGATCAGTTTTATATTCCACTACTATTCTTCTATAATTTCTTCGTAGTTTTCTTAATTCATCCGTGTAGATGTGCTTATTATCACATGCATATTTATTTTCAATAGCTTTTGTTTTATTTTTGTATAGTTCATAAATATTCGTTGCTGACAATAGTGTTGACTTAATACTATTCCTGAGAATTGCACAATCTTCAACAAATTTACTCGAGTTGAAATTGTTTTTATTTGTATCAGTCCATTTGAATGGTCTTATTGCTTTTATCTTCAATGCCTGATGGCATTTCGTATTTAGCCTAACTGGAGTTTTCGTATTCATTTCAATCTCAAATGTTAATGGCGAATGATCAGTGTATGATACAGGCTCATGGACTTCAAAATTTTTTAGTTTATTCACTAATGATTTAGATAGGATAAGATAATCGACTACAGATTTTCGAATTTCATTATGTTGCATTCTATGAAAAGTACATTTTCCGATAATGTCTGAAGTCTCAAATCTTCCATTTGCAATTATCAAAGATGTTTCATTACAAAATGAAATTATTTCACGACCATTAGTGTTTATAGTTTTATCTTCAGAAATTCTATGCGGCAGGTCACTGTTTTTATTGTCACTTTCATTAGAGATTCTTCCATTTAGGTCACCAATCATTATTATATGCTGCATATTATGCTTTATTATATATCGCTTGATTTTCTCAAAATATTCGTTGTCTTTATAATAAGATTCTCTGTTTTCTCTGTATGATATCATGAGGAATATCTCATTTAAATATGTCCATTTACTATTTACCAACTTGAGTATCTGCACGATTCCTTCCTCACTATCTATGTATTCAGTTCTATTATCATTAAATAGATTTTCACATACAGATACTCCCTTTACATTCCTACCTTTCGTCTTGTTCTCGTACGTTGTATGAAAGGCATTATAATTAGGTATGGCAGGTAGATCCACGTTGCTTTTTAAGTGTGTTTCAGTAAAGAATATATAATTTGCCTCTTTCATATCATTCAACAGATTTGTGTCATCAAATTTTCCATCATTAGGACCATTAATATTGACATAATAAAAATTCATTTTCGCTATCGCATTCAAACGAGTATTATAATTTATGTCCTCAGTAGTCTCTTCTTCCGATTCCATGTTAAACATAGCGCCTGGTGTTTGGAGTGTGATGAGTGTCTCTGTTTTCTATTCTGTAGTTTGTGTGTAGTGGTCGTACTGGTGGTGGTGCGTTTGGCGAGTTGATTGGGTAGTAACGTGGGTAGTCTTCGGTGCCTCTTCTTACTCTGAATCGTTCTTCATCTTGTCTTTGCTGAAGTTGTGGTTCATTCTTTCTTCTCTCTTGATGCTCATATCTTCGCTGGTTGTCGTCTCTTCTTGGTTGGTATCTTCTGTAGCTTTCGTCTCTTCTTGGTTGGTATCTTCTGTAGTTGTTTCTTCTGTAGTAGTTGTAGTTGTTGTTGTTGTCGTATCTTGGTCTTCTGAAATAACATTGGGAGCTGTAGTGTCCATATCTTCCGCAGTAGTGGCAGTTCACATTCGGTCTTCTCCATGTTCGGTGGTAGTTTTCTTCTCTGCTTTCATTTCGTTGTTGTTGCTGTTGCTGTAGTAATTCCTGTTGCTGCTGTTGTTGTTCTTGTTTGATTTCAATCTTTTTAATCTTTTCAGATAGAAATGCATTTCCATCTAAAGTGACCTTAAATATTGTGATGTTTATGGATTAGTGCTCAATTGCGTACCCTTTTATTATGCAAGTTGCTACTTTTCTATCCATTGATAATATTCGAAGAGCTACATATTTGAATCGATAAACATTGTCTTGTAGTGGGTCTACTAAGACCTAATAATGCATTTTCAGAATTGTCGCCAGCTTTCTACTTCCAATTTAAAAAATAAGTACATATCCATTGGATTGCGGTTAATTCCAAGAGGCACGTAAAATACACATTCAAAGTGGCAATATACCAAGTCTTCTTGATGCTATAGTAGCAACTGCCTCCAGGCGACATCGGAGAATCGATTTCACTATCAAATGCCTCTAGCATTCACGAAGCCGAAACGATATTTCTATGCGCTTTGCTCCTGGTACAACCATGAAAAATGACTTGCCAGCTGGAAATCGAACCCAATCCTCGAACGGGTGACGTGACCTGAAGAACACCGAGTCTAGCTGCTTCGAGGTGGCTTGGAAGCAGTTGCTATTGTTATAAATACAAACCAGAGAGCGCGCGTCATAATGCGTGCGAAAAAAATTGCTTACTCCTGACACGATCGTGGAGAGCGTGTTTCGCTACAATATTATGTATACACAATAAACGTCATTTTGAGTAAATCCACGATTTTTGCAGTCGATAGAATGTCTACCTGACATGCAATTTTTTAGACTCATAGTAATTTAATAGCTTATATGTGAAAAATTTGTATTGTTATTTGAAATTGTCTGATCTTCGTTTTGCTTGAACGATGAAAATAGAACTAAGTTTATGCAAAACGCGATAAACGACATGCCACCCATCATTTTTGATGAATGATGCGATAACTGCTAATGTGCGGGATTATATCATTTGTGAATAATTCGGATGCTCACTGTGTGTTTTAATCATACTTTCGATAAAACTCCAGTGCATTTGGTTCGCTCCAGTTACCGCAAATCATAATAATGATTAGACATTACCAAAATGAGTGGAGAAGGAAGACGTCATTTTAGTACCGTTGAGTCAATATAATTAACCTCAACCCACAACTAAGATCCTTGCGCATTTGAAATAAGAGCAAATAGGTAAGATGAATCCAGAGTACATGTAAATCCTAGAAATGTAAAAGACGATGATATATTGCTTAAATTAGTCCGTCGGCGCTTATCGCGTTCAGCATCTAAACTGAATGTTTAAGTCAATGCTGTATAGATTCCAAAAATGCTTCGACTTAACTATTTACACGTGCAGCAAGTGGAACATCCGTCTACTCCTAATGACTATTTCTGTGGATTATCGGCGATTTTTCGAATTTGGCACTTATCACGTTTTGCATTCAAACTCTTCAATTCCCTTGAGCGCACTAATTTAGTGTATATGCATGGTGACTCAAGTCGAAAAGAAACTAAAAAGAAGTCAGGGTAACGGAAATCAGTCACGAAGGGCCGTTGGCGTCGACACAGTCAAGGATAGCTGACGAACTATTGGGTCCGGATCGTTCACAGTGGACTTGATATATTGTGCGCGAAGTTTAATCATCGGTTGTTGTTTTCTTTTGGATAGTGTCTTTGATCGAATTAGCTGCATTTTTTTAGACGTTCGTCAACCCAAGACTGATGAAATATAGTATTTAGTTTTCTGGAATCCGGTGTCAGCAATCATGTTTCAACCATGTATGGTCAGTCATTCTAAATAACTACGAGTAATCAATGAAATCATTTTCTATTATATAATCACATGACCGGCAGGTAATTTGGTCAACAAAATTAGAAAACTCTGTCTATAAGGGGAAATGAGGATGAAGAAGGGGTCTAACTTTTGAAACTAATTAGAGCGCAGCAGTTTTTCAATGAGTCTTTCAATAATCCTTTCAAAGATTATTCGACGGTGAATCTTTCTACCAAAAGTCGTCAATAGATTTTTGACTGAAGTGGACTCACATAGTTTAGCAACGAATTTGAATTTTAGTCATTAAGTAATTCATAGCTATTTGCAATTGTAATGACTTATATGGGCAATACCTCGAAAAGTAAGACATGGATGAAAATAGATGCTTGTTCAAGTCAGTAATCGCTTTAATTTTCATGAAGATAATGGGCTTGTCCTATGACACGTCTTTAATTAAATGAAATCTTAATGACGCCTCATTAAACTGTCACTAAAAGGATGCCGTCCATGGACGCGTCATTTACCTTGCTTCATTTAACCGTCATAATCTCTCAAAGGAAGGGTGTTCACGAACGCGTCATAAAAAATGCAATGTCATTCATTAATAATGTACATTCATTGATGCAAACTCATTCATTAATGGAACCTAAATGAAAGCAGAATATTTAAAGGAGGGTAAGACCTTCATTAACGCATAAATGACTGGCATATCGAAAGAACAGCTTGGTATTTTAATCTGTATATAGTTTCAGGCATGTTCACATCCATTCCTAAGTCAAAGCTGTGAAAATGTTGCTGCTTAACGCTGCTGAAATATATTAAAATTTTTTGGGCCCATAGGGAACCCAACAGCCCATGGGCCTACTTTATCGCTCCGGGCCCATCTCAGGTCCACAGGCCCTGCTATGGGGTCATTTACGTCATTTACGAATTAAATCCATGGTGTCTGAATAGAAAACGAGGTCATCTTTAACAGCGATAACAATACATTTAATGATTTTCTATGTTATGATGTCAGAATGCGTCAAAATGGCATCATGAAATCCCGTTACACGCGACATTGTGAAAATTTAATGGAAACTTGTGCGCAATCTCTGCTTAATGACAGTTAGATGAAAGCATTCTAAAAGACAGTTAAAAAGGAGTTTCAATGAACACCATCATGGTGGATCTTTTAATTGTCATTTAGTTGGTTTACCGCTGAACATTAATTAACTACTCAGAATGAAACAACCCATACGCATTTATAGGTGTCATTTGCTGCAAATTGATGCATCTATCGATTCATACATGATAAGCGATCTTTCTGGATTGCTTTCAGTGATATTACTTGCTGAACGGTCTTTCAGCAATTAGGGCCTCACATCTTTCACGCATTTCAGTGAGTTGCTTATTTCCTGGCAGCAATTCATTTTGGAGGACTAATATATAAAAAAGTAATGAAAATAATAGAAGAGGGCTTCATATTTCTGTCACATGTATGTCCCATAAAACTCTGAAAATGCTCTAATTATACTTTAGGTTGGAAATGATATACTGTACTTCTGTAACTATATGAAGTGGCATTGATTCCTGATGCTACACGTATATTTCGATTCTCATCTCAGAAGTATACCATTGAATATTAAAGTAATAATGGCTGATCAGTATTTTTAGCAAGAGGATTTTCTGATTTGCTTGTTAATGGATTTCAGCATAATATGAAAGCGTCTCATAAATGCAGGCATATAGGAGCTATCAGCCGATAATTTCTTAAGGAAAACAGACAATCAAATAGTACGAATCTGCAGAATCCATCAAATCAAATCCGAATTCAAAAACCTTTAATTCCCTAATTTTTAATTTCCGCTAATTTGTCATGCAAGAGAGCTTTCATGCACTTTCAATAATGCTTCTGAAATCACTCTATCAAACTAATTAGAACAGTCACGTTTTCTCGTGTCTCTTACATTGTCATAGACGCATCACAAAGTATCTGACACGAACTTTTACTGTCTCTAAATCTCCTACATGTAATTGTTTGTGAATGCGAAGGTACAGTAAGTAATTGGCGGTGACAACCTATAGTTAACCGAAATCTTTAAGTATCATTACTTTCATAATTGACCGATTTGGTATTCAGCTTTGATAATTGTTTAACAAATGTATCCAAGGGCAATTATATTCCAGAAAATAAGCAACATTCCTTCGTCTTCACATCCGGCCTATCATGTGTATATTCATGAAATGGGTAATTGCCTTAGTCAAAGTTAGAGTTCCATTCATTTTACAGTCACCTAAGGTATGCTACCTGCAGCTGCTATCTGAAAGTAATTGAGACGCATGTATGCATATAGCTAATTTGAGCAATAAATGGCTTGATATCAATCTGGTCAGTACAAGGCCTCACTGACTGTCTGTATTATATCACAGGTTATTATAAATACCTCCTTGTTCACCCTTTCCAGTATAGTTTTTGTGAATTTTTGATGTTCATTTTCAGTTTTTATATGATGCTTGATTGATAGCAAGATACTGTTGTAGAAGTCGTTAAATAAAGCTATGATAAGTTGTCAAAATTTTGCATTCAAATTACAACTGTGTTGCTATTTACAACCACACTCATACTCGTATGTCCGTTATATTTGAATGTGTTATATTCAAAATGATCATAGTGTTTCCTGGCCTTAGAGAGAAGTAAATAATTTCCAATACTTGCTATTTTCAGTGTTGTGAGAAGACTAATTTTATCAGCTCACATTGTGTGTTATATGATATGACAGCAGACCGAAATACCATATTCATCACAGAAATGGACAAAAATATCCAAATTTAACCCTCCAGAATTTCCACCAATAAATTTAATGGAATTTTCAGGAGAGAGATCGAATGAATGCTTTCATTCTTTTCTTCATTCTTTCATTAATGTATTTTAGATGTTGAGGGCTAGAAACAGGAAGAGGTTCAATTTTGAATACAACCCCACCCTTTGATGCGCCTGTGACAAGAAGCGCCGCGGTTTCTGCCTTGAACTTTTTACCTTGTACATAACTTCATAAAGGCAAATACAAAAGAAGGAGTGACTAGCTTTTTTAAGCACAATGCCAGCGAAAATTCAATTGCCAGCTGCTAGTTGATTATGCACTGTTTCGAGTTTATCATGGCAAGCTTTATTTAAATATACACATGCATGTAACTATCTTCAGACACGTCGATGATAACGAAAATGGTCGTTCAAACACCGTCAACATAAGGCCGGAGGCACACAGAGCCATAAGTCATAAGCCATCGTTTTCAAGTCGCGTCCGATCCTTCATAAGCCATAATCCATGAGTAGTAGTAGTGTTTTATTCTTTCAAATGGAAATCATGCAATTACATAAAGTAAAATGCGAGTCATGTAGGATATTTACACATCAAGATATTCTGAAAGCATACATTGTGTACAGTTGTTTAAAAGATCTGTGGTAATCTGTGCTTGCCGTATTGCTGTTCTACACAAAGGTACACATAGTTTCATTCTGTGGGAAGATAATTGTCGAGGAATAAGTTCATGTAACAGATAATAGTCATTTTGTAAAGCTTGAAGAAGAAGTTCAGCAAGAGTAGTCTTTACACAGGTGCATCCGTAAGACGAACTGTTTGATCGGATGATGCAATGTGCTCTGCGGTCTACTCTTCCTAGCCCCTATCTGTTATTACTGCATCTGAAAAACCATTTCTTGAAAAGAAGTCTCGAAATGAGGCATCTGCAGGCGTCTGTGTAAGAAATCAGTGAAGTCAATTATTCTAAGTCAAGGTCTAACAGACACAACAGGATCTGTCATTCTTGTCAAAAGCAGGGGCACATGTTGAGAGATTGCTTACCAGTTTCTTTCACTTCCAAAAAGTTAACCGATAGTGAGACGAGATAGAGCACAATTGAAAAGGAGCATAGTTTGGAGCATTCAAAAGTTCAGAAATTTCTTGTTGAGCCGACGAATTTTCGTTTACAGTGACCATGGACCACTACAATATCTGTTTTCGAACAGTAAAGTGAGTCAGAAAGTCCAATGCTGGAGAATGGCTGTTAGTGAGTTCGACTTCGATGTTAAATATTTTCAAGGATCCGATAATTAGCTGTCTCTCTTTTGAGAATATTCATGATTTTGGAAATAGATGAAACTCTTGATGTAAATATATGTGACTCCGATATCCGTAATACACAGAAGAATGATAGCGAATTCAGGAAGTTTTTTCGTTTAATATCGGTTAATGATTTTCATAACAAGTCTGATATCACAAATAAATTATGGTCACTTCATAAACAGTTGTATATTAGAGATGAACTGTTTTGGTAAACGAATATTGATTCCAGCATCCTTAAGGCTGGTTTATACTTCCTCCGTATTGAGAGCGGAGACAGCTCCTGAAAACGCAGACATCTTGCTTGGTCCTATGTTGCATACTCATTCCAAGTTCAGAAAAACATTTCTTTCTTTTGTTTTGAAGTTTGAAGCGTTCCACTATGGATTAGAACTGATCAAAATAATGAAGGCGTTGATGCCTATCAGATTGAGTAAGTTGAGAAAATATGCCAGTGGCCAACGTCTTGTATTCGCTGCACACTGTATGAATGGCATAACTGTTCGACAATATCTACTGTCCCTTTGGATTGATTGGAAGACAGAATGATATCAGGCTTACCTGTCTTCTCATCCACCATGCCATCATGATGCATTGTTGACATCAGAATTATTTCCTATTTCTCTTATTTCTTTTTTGGAACGCAAGATACAATATCGGCGCTTTTTGATCGGTTATTTGGTCGTTTTTTGGTTGTTGGTCCACCTAATTGCAACGAATGGAATGATTGTAGCAGGTTGATCTAGTCATAAATTAATTTATCATCGTAGAAGATTCTAAACGAATCGAGAAAAAAATTGGAATTTCATACGGTAGAAACCTAGTCTAGCTAATGAAATGTGTCCTCGAGACGCAAGCATTTCTACATATATTTTATTATCTGTTGCATGATATAAGAAAGATAAACTTTAGATTGACCTGTTTCACAATTATTAGTGACAAATGAAGGAATACACGAAATATCAGACTTTCAGATCCATACAAAATATATTTTCTGACAATTAAAAAGTAGTTGGGTCCCCGGGGACCCATTTCCTACTTTTGAGGGTTAAAATCGTATTTTTGACCCTGATGAAAGTCAGATATTTCTCATTTTTGAAAAAAAATGCCGAGTATGTTCGCTTATTAGCCGCATCGTTTGCAACCTCGAGGTTCTTCATATGGCGCAGATGGAGTTTGGTTAGTTTTTCATCGACACAAGATGATTTCTGTATGTCTGTATATCCCTCCTTCATCAACCGCTAAATCGTCGACCAATGTCATTTCATATATCGCTGATAATTTGGATAGATTATTATCGACGTATCCCGAATTTGAGATCGTTTTGACAGGAGACTTTAACCGATTGGATATCTCGTACTTGCAAAGTACCTTCGACGTAGCTCCGGTGGTTAAATCTCCGATCAGGGCTAATGCAATACTTGACCTTGTCTTGTTTTCCTCTGCACTGGTTGATCAGTATATTGTGGAAGTTGTGCCTCCAATTTCGTCATCTGATCATAAAACTGTTATTAGCGCTCCTGATGTTTCGTGTTCTCATATCAGAGGCCATACAATTACAACGTTTCATGCCCCTTGTAACTCAAATGTTCAAGCCTTTCTATGTGTCTTGAATGAGATCGACTATTCACCAGTCTAGGACATACATTTAACGGCTGACGAAAAGTGCCTCATCTTTCATGATGCTTTGACATTTTGCTTTGTCGAAATCATCCCTACGTTTACAGCTACCATGACATCATCTGACATGCCCTATGTGACTCCTTTGATCAAAGACTCAATTAACCAGCGGTGGGATGCTTTTCGACGTTGTCACCTAGCTACATACAAACGCTTTAGCTTAAAAGTAAGGGAACTCCTGTTCAAAGAGAAGCGTAAATGGGCTAACAAGGCCAGTTATTGCCCTCGTGATATGTGGAATGGTCTCCATTGCATCTCAATTTCAAAATTATTATGAAGCTACTGAGTGTACAAATTCAATTTTTACCAAAAATCAAGTCACACGTCCAAACCTGGATCCTGCACAAGATGATCAAGACTGCTCGCCGTCAATGCATGTCATCGACGTCCACAACTGTCTTGCTTCTCCGAAGCCAAACAAAGCATCTGGTTGTGATGGGATACCGACTATTCTTTCTAGCTGCCCATATTCCAGCTCCTCTCCTAACTCATGTCATCAATGCATCAATAATTGAGAGAAAGTTCCCAGATCCTTGGAAGCACAGCCTTATAACTCCAATCTCCAAATCAAGTCCACCGAAGATTAATGAATTGCGATCAATCACGCTTCTCCCCACCCCAGCGAAATCTTGTGAAAGAAATTCTAAATTCTGGATTTCTACCATATTTCTACAAATGTTTTGGGAAGTTTCAATTTGGAGGTGCCAGGTCTTCATATACCCCAAGGTTCGGTTCTGGGGCCGTATCTATTTAATAAAGTCGTGGGCAGTCTAAGTGGGGGAGACGTTTGTATGCTTGTGCTTCCACCGTCCTTTCCTCGATTCATCTAGCTTAGCTCACGTGTATAAAGAAAGGTTTTATTTCATCCTTGATGGAATATTTTCTCTATTACTGGTTGGTATGTCAGGGGCTGATAGAAGTACTCTAAAGAAGCTTCAACTTCGAGTTCACATAATAGTCTGTAATAATTATTGTTCGTACCGTGTGACATCTTTGATGACCTTGGCGTCAGAAGAGAGAAAGCAGCCATAAAGTTGTGAACATCTTTTGTTTTTTATGTCCTGAAAGGTCTTCAATAACTGGTCGAATAAAGCAGCCACTTTGTAAAGCTACCAGGAGGAGGAATTCGTTCTTATCAGCAATAATTGTTGATAATACTTTGACTGACTGAGTTAACAATCACGTTTCAAAAATTTTTATCATTACATTTAATCTTGCGTCTTAACAACATTCAATTTTTATTAGACTGCTTCCGCACACCAGTACTAATTGCACCAATTTTGAAATGTCATTTATATTACTTTCTATATTTGTCTTTGTATGTACCTATGATTTATATGATTTCCATTTACTTTGCAAATATGAACATTTCTGTCTCTCATCTGAAGCCCTATTTATTGCACTCACCTATGTAGCTAGTAGCTGCTGTCTATGTTGGTCCCTTGCCTTATTTTAGATGGTTTCTCTAGATTCCAGGAAGTTTATCCAGTCCGGGATCTTTCTGTTCCCACTTAAATAAAGTCATTTCGAGATTTCTTTTCAAGAGATGGTCTTTCAGATGCAATAACAACAGATAGGCGAACGCATTTCCAGAGTCAAGAGTTCCATGAATGTCTGTCTAAATTAAGAAGTTGGTAACCACAAGTTACAGGCCCAGCTCGAACGGTATATGCGAGCGTTTAAATGGCACCTTACAGTTGAAGTTAAACACTTTATTGCAGGAATGAGGAAAGGACAGAAATATGTGGATTGAGTTGTTACCGGTTACCTTATGGCCATTAGAAATGACCCACAGAGTACAACCGGTTTTGCCCCAGCATAAATAGAACTCATGTTTACGTTTAGGGCAAAATATATGTCTTTTCAAGAGATGAGAAGTAGATATTACCTACTAGATATCATTCCTCAGGCAGCAACCAACATCGCCGATAGGAGATTTGAGACGGTGCAGCGTCACAGAAGCGGAGATCGGATTTTCAAGGAGGGATCTTCCTAATTGGTCAGAGACCCATCTGATGGCAAACTGGAGCATACGGGACACAAGGCGAAAAAAAGTGTGACAAATTGATTCGCACGTTGTGGAAGTGGAAGATGGACGAAGAACAACAAGGATGACAAGCACACGATTATCTCCATTACCAACTCAATCGCCAACTCTTGCAACTAGTGAGTGTAATCAAGGTGCACAAACTCGACCTCTCAGAACACAATCAAGGTTGCCCTCAATATTTATGGTTAGAGATTATAGACACACATTGTTATTTATCCTGAAGAAATCTGTTGGTGTATTTACTAAATCGGAGAACATGGTCATCATCCAATCTTACAATTTTGATTGTTTGCTATGCTTTTTACAAATATTTCACCTCAAAATCGACTTGACTGATGAATTCGACTTACAAATTTAAGCGAGTATCAGCTTTCTCAAATTCTGAACTCTGAATGTCCAAACGGGACACTCTTTATCTATGGAAAGAACAAAAAGACATATTTGATGATATAAGTGCACTCCTTTTTGTTGCACATCAAGTCGTCAAACTTCTTTTGCAGCCTATCTGCTTGTGCTTCTTTAAGTAATCGATTGTTCAAGCACAAATCACTGTCATGTTTTTTCATATTTTAAGCTATAGTTAGTTATGTAAAGCGTCTTAATTATGTGAAGCCTACACGCTTTACCATTATGATTGTTGTGATTTGTGTTGATGACTCTAATATACATGCTTCCCATTATGAAGAAATAAACAATTTACTTCCACTGCTACTATTATCATAGCATCAGTAGCAAGCCACTTAGCATGTGTGAGCATTAGGACACTGAATTCGTCAAAAATTATAACCTAGTCTGCGGTTTTAGAAATTTTAAACATGATTTGTTATCTGCAATCGGTTGGTCCAGCAATGTATTTATTGTAATCACTGCCTGATTGGCCTGATTTTCTTATCAAAATAGTATTTTGATAACAATAATTTCAATGTATTTACACGTACACACACAACCACATTTATTTGTGGGACGGGTAGTCCATGGCACCGTCAAGTGGGTCTGGTGTGTTTGTCTCAACGTGGCTAAGTCTAATAAAAATGCAGTTTCATATATTTGCAAGGATGTGAGCTAATAATTCATGATTTGATTACGGGGACATTGATGAGGACAATGTGACTCATATAACACAATTGGGATCACACTCTCTTACAAACGAATCATACGAATCAAAAGCAGCCGTTATTAGGCTAACCAGACAAAATACCAGTGCACTACATTCATTGAACGATTGACACAAAAAGATTCAGCCATGATGGAAGAAATCTTCTATTTTATTTTGCCTGGGAAATGATCTCGGCCATCTGTACACGCTTTAACTTTGCGGCGGAAACAGGGTCGGTGGTCATATTTTCATTGCCTTGAATTCTAATCGATTTTACTTTTAGGGTAATAGACTTAATATCCCACGCTTAGATCCATCAATTGCTCATCTGTGGCAAAAATTATTATTTTCCGCACGATTCTTAGCTTAAGGCAAAATCCTAACTCAATTCAATCATTTGGCACAGCTTGATATACTAGATATAAAGAAAGTATGAATATGCAATAGTAGGCTATTTCCTTCAGCATATTCTGCAGAATATCCTATCTATCTCAAAAGTAAATGATTGTGAACCGAGGGGACCGAACTCAGAAGCAGGTATGGGCCTGAATGTCTTAGTGAACGTGGACCGAGCACTCAACCTGCTGGAGTCCGTTTCAACCGTTCCTCTGAAAAAACTGAATTTGGATAGTGATTATCAACTGTGATTACGAGATCATCCATTAATGCACGCCATAGTCCCAATACGTGGCATGACTCTGATGATCCCCACTTAATGTTTTTTCTATATATCACTCGTTACTCAAACATTTTGCAGGTGAGTATAGTTAGACCTGATATGCCCGATAAAAGTGCATTTCAGATATTTCTTTGCGAGCAAAATTTAAGATATACGACGGCTTTGGAAATGCGCTGTAGTTCTGAAATACAAATTTTCATATTTTATTATCCTTCTGTAGTTTGATAATGATTTGTCTCTACAAGTAGTGCTAAAAAAATCACTGTGTTTATAGACTACTTCGAGATGTCTTACTTACCTGTAAAATAATCGATGAGCATCGTCGATCGATCCTTCTGACAATGTTTGATTGATGAAACGACGCAATTTACGATTAAAGTGCGCAGGTGAATCGATTGATTTATCTTCCCACGATTTCATTCCGTTGGCTGAGAAAGGGTGATGATTACAAAATGTCACACTGGGAAAAGATGGCACCACGTTGAATGTCTCTTTTGTTAAAATTGTTGTTTTATACATGAGGAATTCCATCACAAGCGTAATTGTCCCGTAAGCAAGAAGACCTGTCATTGTTATGAGAAAGAATATCCAAACTAGTCGCACGTACGGATGTCTATGTTTTGCCAATTTGCCTAACCCTCGAATCGAAGAATTTTCGCAGAACATTCGTGGGACAGAACGATTTCCTGGCTTGGTACTGCTGTTGGCTGTCATATTGATTTGTAATATGCAGGCAGGTGTCCTTTAATTGTCTTATTAATGAACTATTATTGCCTTAGAACTAATTAAAACAAGAATTTTCAGTAAAGATCACAAAATAGAAATGAGCAACCATGTGAACGATGAACAATTCTTTCCTCACTGCGACGTAGTTGAAAGGGTGTTTGAGGGGATAATCATCCCACACGAACGCACATGCAACTCTGAAATCTATCTTCCAGCGTTTGATGATAATGGTTGGCAGCTTATTTCGTGATGCTAGCTGTAAGCCAACCAAACAATCTTCTGTCTATTCCAACTGACTTCGTATGCCAATCAATGGAATTCAACTCTCTACTTTGTATGTGAAGTAACTGAATGTTCTTAAATCAAAAAACCTGTGTGAGCAACCTAGGTCATTAATTTTTGATTATATGAAATTATTGGGTGATAACGGTCAAATTATGAACTTGAGAACGAGACAAGCCAGTCTTATATCGCCATTCAAACGCTGATTGGATGAAAGTGATTTGAGCTGTACATGAAAGATGAAGAGAATCTTTCCAATCAAGATTCTTTACTTTATCATGCAAAATTTTCTCTGTATGCTTGTAGCTTCAAGAAAAACATGGACAGTGGCCTGTGAGACGCGACCATGTGCTCTCATCGGATGAAGTTATGAGCAGTGTTGGCAGTTCTTTAAGCAAATGACAAATACATGCTTCAAGCATCCGCTTTAAACCTGTTTAAATCTCGAAAGTAGCATCGCTTTTTTGAAAATGTCACGATGAATTTTTCAAACATGCGGGCCTGCGCAATGCAGCTCTGATCTGTGGAAATAGAGCTCAAACTTGTTTCTCCTTCATGATCATACACATGTACATGTAGAATTAATTTGAAACTGATCTGTAGTGCTTGACACATGAATTTTTCGGATTCAAAAATTGGATTGGCTCATCTGAATATGACTTTACATTTCTCATTGTCATTGTGAATTGAAAATCGATTTTGCTCACTGTGCTAACTGTTTTACGACTATATGTTGTGATTGCACTCTGTGACATACAAAATGAGAATGCCTAAAAATTCGTTGTGATGCTTGGACTTGGTTTTCCCAAGGAAACGGAAATGGAGTTATTCCTGCTCTATACAGAAGATGTGAAAAATCTATTGTCTCTCTAGCTTCAAAAATGAAATTTAATATGATGCTCGACCACCACATATATCTAACACAAGATCGATATATGAGCCACTTGATGAGTTTAGATTAGTTTGGATTAGTCGTGGTCTGGTTATGAGCAAATCGAAATCAAAGGTCATGCTGATCGACAAAGGACATATAATTGGTCAAATTTCAAAGTCAAATTGGAAGTTATGTACCAAATCAAGAGGTTGACATTTTGAGAATTCTCGACATTGATTTCCGACATGACTGAAAGTGTGGTAGTCACATAAATCGCATTTCAAAAAGAGCTAGCCAACGTAACTTTACACTGAAAAGGCTGAAATATTTTCGCTTAATCAAAAAAGAGGATTTGGCTTCTATGTGCAAAGCTTTTATGCTTGGCGTGCTCGAACACAATTCTCCGCTATTAATCAGCCTGAATGAGAAAACTACAAAAATTGTAAATATGAGAAAGCGCTGTGATCGCATTACATGTGGAACTTAAAGGTGTGTCTGTGGAGATTTCCCACCTCTTACGTCAACGACTGGCTCTGAAAGTTTTTCAGTCCCTCATGAATCCCAATCATCTGCATCCAGTGTTTTTGAGCGAGCAAACAAGCGACATTTTTTCAAAGTATTTGATGAGTGGATGAGCGAGCGAGCGGTGATTTTTCTGTCGTGAGCGTGAGCGAGCCGTTTTAAGAAAAAACAAAAAATAAAAAGGTCACATAATCAAATAATCAGAAAAGGAAATTTTTCAAACGTCTTTTAAAAATGCTTTCTAGTACATGCATCCCGTATATAACTTGACTGATAAACAAAACATCCGAACTTTTTCTCTCTTCTGTAATTCTCACACTCTTTACACGATATGAACGATTGGTGGAACATGGGCTATTGGCAGTGAAGAGGAAGCTTCAATGAACATGTGATGTGTTCCATACCCCTGCTAATCTGTCGAGTTGAGGAATCCGGACCGACCCTCGGTGTCATCTGTGTGACATACCAATCTTCGCCGTGACTTCTCTGGCTATCATGTGGCACTGCAAAGAGCATGATACAAGCACCGGCACGGTTTGGTCCTCCAAGCGATTCTGGATGCAGTCTCCCCCCACGTGTGTGAAGCTAGCAGAACCACCCAAGGGAACCACTTTTATCTTTAAACTTGAATTTCTCTATAATGACAGCGAATTTGTGGAATCTGATCAGGGGCTGAAATCGACAAAATAAAGATCAGTAAGAAAAATAAAGAAGAACGCTGTAATAAAAAAATGGTCTCTTTGAGTAGCTTCGCTAACTCCACACAGGCACATGAACATGTTGCGGTACTACCGCTTTTAGCTACATTGTTATGAAAAATGAAGTATATATTTGTAATCAGCGCCACAAATTGGAACACGGTGGTGACAAAATAAAATTGATTTACTACTCCTATCAGCGAAACTAAGAAGTCGGTTCCGCTAACTTCACAATTAGAATAACTTTTATTTGTAAACTTGAATTTCTCAATAACGACAGCGAATTTGTGGGAAATGAGCCCAGATTCGTAATCAGGATGCCGATCTTGATAAAGCAGAAGTTGTTTCAAATAGGATCTCGCTGTACCAAATAATAGTTCCGCTCGGTGGTTCCGCAAACTTTACACACGTCTCCACTACAGGTAAGTAACGGTAATTGACTTTGTACCGAGTGGTCAAACAAAGTGACGAAAGACTCATCGTGCGATCTGTACCGCGGAAGTGGGAAGCTTGAGTGGATAGACAGCTGCCAGATGACTTATCCCTATCTGACCAACGACCTCATCTCGCTTTGGAAGAGAATGATTATGGGCGAACCTACCGTTCCTAGGAAGAGAGCGCTAGGGATGCCATGAAAGGAAAACTGCGAAATATGAAGAACTTACCGAAGGCATTCAGAAGCAAGGATGGAAATGTGAGCTCATGTTTTCTGACAGTGGGATGCCGCGATTTCGTTGCTCCATCGGAGAGGAAATTTCTTGTTAAAGACGGTGTTTATGTGTGAAGATCACCATGAAGTAGTTGAGTGCAAAGGTGGAATAAGGTAGGACATGGGCGAAACGAGCTGTTCGGACCGACCATTTTGACAGATAATGAGCTTGGTGGGCCGATATCTCAGTGACGACTGGTGCCGGTGTCTCATGTCCTTTTGAATGCAGCATTTGCTGTTTCACATAATCCAACAATTTCGTTTATCAAGTGATTTGATTTATAGCAGATTTCCAACACTTATTGATTAATTAGTACTTAGTCACTCATAAGTCACGTATGCTATCTTTAGCTACTTTTAGGAATTATCTATTATTTTGTCACGATTTCATATAAGTTCAATTGTCAACGTATTACATAGTTTCTTAACGCACCTTGCGAATTTTGTCCAAGTATTGCGCCAAGGACTATATATACCGATTCATGCGAGTAAGTTTAAATTTTTGTCCATTTATATACACATAAAAACAAATGTGTGCTTATGTTCATCAAAATATATTTTTTCAACTAGTTTTGTGCAATAGCTAGTTTAATACATTGTGGTCTACATTATTTCATCGTGTGTTTCAAATTTCAACTAAAATGAAATGATGAATTTCCCTATAACACCTAAAATATGTTTATTTAATTCAAATCATGGAATTAGGTGTAAGCATAAAAATGTTTGTAGAATTAAGGAAGGTTTTATCGATAAGTGAGCGAACGAGCGGCATTTTTCGATGATTTTGAGAGATGAGTGAGCAAAAGGATGGATGATTTTAAGGAAATGAGCTATGAGCGAAAGAAAGGGCGATTATGAGAATTTGAGCGATGAGCGAGAGAAAGCGGAATTTCGTTCAGCTCAAAAGAACTGGTGGGTGATTCTTATTTGACTTAATTTAGACTAATTCTGTCACTAAGTAAGTAAGTAAGCATGTAAGTAGGTGTTTGTTTGAAATGAATGAAAATCATTTTACACATGATATTGATAAGTTTACAGATAAGAGATGTAATGAAAGATATGTTTTCAGACATTTTGGTCATTTCTGCGACTTGGTGGAAAGAGGAGTCCGAATCTCAAGCTTGTCAAAATTCTAGATCGTTTTAAAATATTCTACATGCATGAATATTCTGAGTGGTTTGATGCAAAATTTTCAGACTCTGATTCGAAATATTCATATTCTTATTGTTTGAATCATGTTTTGAAAATAACAATTATCAATTACCTGCAACATAGCTCAAAAGATTCCTGTAGACAGCATCATTTACTTTCACAGTTTCCAGACCTTCGATTTCTTTACAAAAATCTACTCAGTTAATTGTTGAGTTGTTCGATATACTGATGTTTTCTTTAATCGAATGAACAAAGTGAACTATGTTGAAAATAGATCGAAGCTGTCGGCCTAATTATTTAGAAATGTGTTAGCATTATTCATCTAGTTTTTGTACGCTGTAGCTCTTTTCGAGAAGATGGCATAGCAGCATGGCGAAGAATTGGGCCTAGTGTGACATGATAGAAGAAACCAATGATATCAAGCATAGCGAGCCCTATAAATCTTTATTTCATGTTTTTTATTGTTGAAATACGAAGTGCGACTCTGATGACACAATTTCAGTCCATGAAACTAAGGTCAATTTAGAAGAGTTAGTATCTGAATGTTGATAATAGCTGATGAAAAATTATGTGAAAACCAATCAAGTGAAATAATCATTCGCCAGAGAATCTAGAAAGTCATCCTCTGATTTAATTGCGTTAATCAACAAGTACCGGCAGGTAATTTGATCGCAATGTTAAAATAAAAGCAGACATTGCGAGAAAATCTGTTTTATATGGCAGAACTTAGTACTTAGGCAAATCAAGGATTTCAACATGGAGCCTTTCAGACAATTAATGAAATTTCCCGACATTCACAGCCCCCTAACAAACTGAACCGAAAACAATTTCCGAAAACGCAAATTGACGTAAGTACCATAGAACAGTCCATGTTTGTCAAACAAAACCAAATTGTTAATGTTTCTTGTCACTTTTGGCATTTGGCTTTTAATAATTTCGTATATTTCTTCCTTAGGCCTATATTGCGTCACACGTAGATCTATGCGTTTTCTGATGATCATTATAGCCAATGTCATATCGTATTTTTTCACATTTAGCATCAATGTTGTTACCAAGGCCCTTGTATATGAATAATACCCCATTGTGCAGCAAAATTGCTTAGTCCTGCTGATTTTGGAGGAGTGCATTTCCTCTAGAGGTGACTACACACACTTTTAGCTTTGTTTCTTTTACATTTTTTATCATTCTCACGAGACTGAAATGCTTGTTCAATATATATTTTGCATTGATAAATGTGCAATTAAGACATTTGAAGTTTTTACAAAATTTCATAGGGTGAGCAATTTTGCTGCACAACACTGCTTTATTTACAGAGCTTTGATATGGAATCCGAACATTTTATTTCTTTTTTTCAGAAACAAAAGGCCTATGGCGTATCTTAGGCTCTATTGTTAAGTGAAATGAGAAAATAATTTTCTCACAAACCACTCCAGGGGCGACGGATCGGATAAACGATGCGTTATCAAGTTTTTTAAAAGATGAAAACTTCGCAAAATGTCCTAGACTCTATTCACAGTCGTCAGAATACTCGATTGACTGCGATAATACC
Organism: Prostheceraeus crozeri; assembly: GCA_907163375.1. Taxonomy (NCBI): domain Eukaryota; kingdom Metazoa; phylum Platyhelminthes; order Polycladida; family Euryleptidae; genus Prostheceraeus; species Prostheceraeus crozeri. The sequence goes on along the minus strand of CAJQUW010006378.1, from coordinate 134,895 downwards.
TGCTCTGAACCCTTGCGTTGAACATCACCTACAGAAACTGTGCCTCGTCTTGTGAAATTCTATGGCCTAAACCTCCATGATCTTGAATAGAAGAAGTTCATTGATTGCCCTATGGCCTAAGATCCCTTGTATGAGGATAGAAATAAAACTCAATTCGTCACAAGCTGTCTGAAAATTTAAGTTTAAGCTTAGAAAAATATTGCATTCACATCAATTATCCGCTTGAGAATTGTGTGACAGTCTAGAAACAACCGTTATAGCAGACAATAGCAAATTTTTTGTCCTCTTTGCAAATAATGAACTTAAGAAAATGAACAAATAGACAGTTAGTTTTCCCAAACTATGAGTACTTAGCCTACATCTGTTCCTATTGACATAAAATTGTTAAATCACGAAGGCCATAACAGGTAAATAAAAGCTGAAGAGCGATTGAGCAAGCAAATTTTTTACATTTTTAGAAACATTTTAATGCCTATTTATAACAGAAACAAAATCGAACTAAATCTCATTAAAAATTTGCGGGTGAAGTATATATTCAGAAATATGAAGTTGGCTCTCGATCTTGATTTATCAATGAGTTTCCTTGTCTGAATATTTCTAAATATCGCGGTTGCTTAATAATCCAGACATCCCTTTTACTTTAAGAGCATAATGCTAGTACTACATCAATCTTGAAAGATGTCGGATTGCCATATTTTTTCGTTAGAAAATATGTATAATTGTCAAAAATGGTTCCATAGCGAACGAGACTTCAGTGGGCAACTAATTCTGCTTAGTAAATTTTCAAAATAATATCATCTTGATATTGTTCTAAAACACTGATTGTAAACCAGATTTAAAGCATCGGTAGTATGAGGGATCCCCAGTTAAATATCACATTCATAGAAATATTGTTAATCTGTTAATAGTGATATATGTAACATAGAAAATAGGCCTATAGAAAGATCATTAACAGCCTTTGCACAGTTAAATGTAAAGTAATGGAAAGTGTTTGTAGATCTCTACATCACCTTGCATAGAAGTCCTATCGAGTCGCATGCTTGAGTAATTACTATGCTTCAACCCGGGAACGGCAGAGAAATTTTTTTCGTGATACAAGGTTCATTTTATTTTTTCTTCATTTGGATGTACTGAAGTAGTTTATATGTAGAGGGATTAGCTTTTATACTGTGTACTTCGGGCTGGGCAGGACTGGACATAAATGTCCAGTCAGCCGTTAGTGAGTACATTTTTCATGAATAAAAATGAGCTCTGAGAGGTTTCCATTAGCATCATTTATTGTATCTATCGATCAAGGCACTGAATAAAAAGACGTTGATAGAAATAAACACAGGTCCGTCCAACACAGTTCTCTTCAAAGATAACTCAGTTCTGGTCATTTCGTGTGATAGAGTGCGAAGCAACCAACACAAATGAATACGTCGCATTTGAAGCACTTTGTGTTGGGCTTTGACGTATGGCATTCTTGGCAGATGCCACGCTTCTTTTCAGCAGCCACCACGATCAAATGCCGGATGTTGTCATACCGCACGATGTCACCACCTGGAACTCCTCGGCGAATGTTGGTCGACTTCGGTGCCCTATGAGCCGCCGCGTTCTCCAAAATGCAACACACCAGTTCTCTCGTGAAGACAACTTGACTTTGGGTTCCTCCTGCACCTCGATGCAATCTCCATGCGTTTTGAACGCTGACATCGAGAACCCACGTGAACAATGACCACCACCCCTTTTTGCCACCGATTGATATTCGGCAATGATTTACATGTTGGTCCATCCTGTCCGTTCCTCCCATTGCTTCATTGTAGCATTTAGCTACAGCCGGGCGGGAGACTTGAATGGTCCTCTTCTCAGCTTGAGAATATCGACGCACCTTATCTACAGGTAAATCCCCAGCGACAGTGGATGCGAGGGTTACGGTCGCGTTATCCTTCCAGCGAGTCACGATGATATTTCCATCCTCTGTTATTGCCGTTTCACAACATCCTCGTTCCACTTTCTTGAAATCATCTACCTTTCTGATAGGTGGCTGTCCTTGGATGCGATTCGGTCGGATTGTACCTGTTACATCGTAGCCTCGTCGAAAGATGTGAAGTAATTGTCCAGATGGAAATGGAAAGGGAGATGAACAATGTTTTCACGATACTGTTCTAGTAGATCAAGAACAGATGCATCACTTCGACCACAAAGTGTCACGTTTTCTTCTGCGTGTTCGGCAATACCTTTTCCTTGGTAAAAGTCAAATGCGAACAGATAACAATCTGGTGCATTTTGACACCAAGCTTTGAATCCAAAGCGTATTGGCTTATTTCTGATTGCTTGTTTCAAGCCATGACGTCCGAAATACTTTACCATTGCTTCATCATGGCTTCTTTCAGTAACAAAGTGCTCCATGAAGCGTTTTTGAAGGAATGTCATCAGAGGCCGTAGCTTCCAGTAGCGATCATTGTCATCTGATATACTATTGAAGTGGAGGTTCCGCTTTATGGTCTTGAACCGATCCCTTGACATCGAATTGGAGACGATTTCATTTCTTGTACCCTTTCCACATTCCCAATACATGGTGAAGTCGGGAACCGTTGTATATCCCGACAGAAGCAGGATGCCGATGAAGGTGCAAAGCTACTCTCGTTGGATGTTGGGATTTGGACGATTTTCTCTCTGAGCATACTCGTTACTTTCTTGGCAAATTACATCCAAATGCCAATCCTTCCAGAATAGTTGAAACAGCTCGTTAGCAGTCTTTCCTACAGCTTCGCCATAGTTGGGAGGAGGAAATATTCCAATTGGTTGCGGTGGAACCGATTCAATAGTTGTTTTCCACTTTCGTGATAGCTTTCTAGATCGTAGTAGAGTTCTCGAGCGACCAGTCCTCTTTCGTTTCCCTATTTCACTGTCGCCTCCTCCATCATTATTGTCACTATCCACATCTTCGATTGCAATGTCTTCATCAGACGGACCTCTTCCAAGCTGTGCTGGGGCCAGCAAAACCCTTGCAGGCAATTTAGAAGCATCCATATCACCTTCGTCCTCGGATCCTGAATAGCCATCAGATTGATCTCCGTCTGGAGGCTCTAAGAAGACTTCGATTTCTCCATCGTTGTGCTCCGAATCGCTTTCCAAGACCGCATCCAGGATCTCGTTGACCGTCATTCGAGAGCGCCTGCAAGAGTGAAGGATTTTGACATTGTACGGACAGGTGAATTAGCGGAATCATGGGGGGTCAAAAAGTACATGTACATACTAACAGCTGGGTGGACATATATGTCCAGTGAAGGAATTTCATCATACTGTATTTACAAAATGAGATTCAAAGCCAATTGAAACAATTATATGTAGTAAAAAGTGTTCTTTCTTCCCCGGAGCATCATTCATTTGAGTCCAAACATGTGTGTTAGGGCAGTTTGCTTACCTTTTAGAATTGCTCATTTCTGAAATATATATCTGCTTCACTGAAAGAAAAAGAAAGAGTGTATGCACATGGAAATTTGCTTTGTGTAGTCATGATATCCAGCCTGGAGTGAGGCAATACATCATTTGTCAAGATCATAGAACATAAATCGATCATACGAGCATGCGCATAGACATATTCCAAATATTCAAAGATACTTATCAAGTGGACATATATGTCCTATATTAATCTAAACATGCCGAGACCCCGAAAGGAAAAAATTCAAGAGGTGAGAACAAAATCTGACTTAAATCATTACGAGAACTACAAACGTTTCTGGATTATTTGCCGTCATCAGTGTAGTATACCCTATCGTGGAGAATCAGTAAATCAGATGCCGATAAACCGTCATCCGACCTCCAGACATCCACAATTAATGAAATAATTCAAATCTTGTTCTCAGAGCTCGGGTTCAAAAATTTGAACTTGCAAACACGAATGCAAATAGCTATAGTTCGTGTTGCGTTCTATGCACAAACCATTGGTAGGTGGATGTACATAGAAAGCCGGCAGCTGACACATTTGGCCAAATGTTTCTTTTCGCTGTATGTACGAATTCGCTTTCTTTTCAGGGGGCAGCCGTTATGTGTCCGAGAGACGCGCTCGTGCTGTTCAAATAACTTATTGCACATTTGATCACAAACATGAAAAAGAGACTTGAATTCAAGTTCAGGATCGTCAATTATTCGCAAGATTCTTTTTACCAGTCGCAAAAGCCTGCTTTTTAGGTATAGAGGGATGGTGCAGTAGACCGGATATGCACATGTGGTAACAGAGCGGATAAATGCACAATATGCTGAGAAAATTAACGTTGAATCACAGTCAGCTCTTCGCAAATTCAAAGTCAAATATATTCGTATAAGAGCCTTCCTCATCAAGAAGTCAATATAGGAATTCCATTTCATGTCACTCGAAATAATGCAGCCAAGTATCTTTACAGAAGATACACTACGCAACAACACATTGTTTGACAAATAGACATTTTCAAAGGAAATACTTTTACTTGTGACAATGTTCATAACACAACATTTATCATAATTTATACTTAGGTCAATAGAAGAAGCCCAATTCACAATATTTTCCCATTCAAGAGAAAGTTGATCATCTTCAGACTTTCTTAGAAAATGGAGCAAAGCTATATCATCCGCATACTTGATAGAATAGAATAGAAATCATATATTTCGAAATTAATGAGAATCATGTAATACAGAAGAGAAATGTCGTTCTAGAACGGAAGTGTGTGATAAAATTACAATACGTAATATAAGTGAAAAACAGAAACTGTTGGAATCATTACAAGAATACATAATAAATCAAATCGAGTTCATGATTTGGATACACTGAGGAACGAAAGACGATAACTTTCGATCTGTTTTGCAGTAAGGCATGACGAATTTTTGAGAACATTTGTGGATTTCAGGATAAAGATCATGTAATATGTGGTCATCATTTTTCATTGAATCGAAAAATTGTATTGCTTGCATACGTCGTCTTGTTTCAATGTTTGGAAAGCGCTCACAGTTACATTCCTTCCCACAAATTATTCTGTGAGCATGCTTTCGGACTTTTTCAATTCTCTTGCAATTCTTTTTTTTCATACCAATGAAAAGTGGGTTACAATATTCAAGTATGGATTGTATTATACTTGAGTAGACTAGGATGAGTGTCTCTATATTGGAGAAAGGCTTCATCTGGCGTAAAGCGAAAAGGTTTCTATTGGCTCTTTTGCAGCAATTGGTGACGTGTTGATCCCAAGATAATTTCGAGTTGTAAGTTATTCCCAAAAGTTTCAGTTGTGTACACAGTTCACAAGGAATCTGCGGAGAGGAGAGATTGATTATTTTCCCCTTCTTTGGAATTATCATGCACTTGGATTTCTTTTCATTCAGTTCTAGCCCTTTGTTCCAGCACCACTCGTTAACGTGCTTTAACTCTTGACATATAGCATCGCTTGCGTCCTGAACTGAAAAAATTGGAATCACTATGACCGTATCATCTGCATACTTGAATATGCGGGCTTCGGGATGATGAGGTAAGAGGGAACCAACATGTACAGCAAAAAGGTATGGGGATAGGACTGATCCTCGGGGAACACATGATGTTACTTTAATTGGATTACTCGAGACTTGATTGTATACTACACACTGATATCTGTCAGACAAATAGTTTATGCACCATCTCACGAAGTCCGTCGGAAGATTTTCAGAGATTAGTGTTTGTATCAGACTTCTATGTGCTACAGAGTCGAAAGCACGTTTCAAGTCTATAGAAAGAACTGCCGCCCCGTTAATATTATCGTCATCAAGCACAGATGTGATATGATCATGAAATGATATATGAGCATGTAAAGTTGAGGATTTAGGACGGAAACCGAACTGATGAGGACCGTACGCAGATAATAGTTCATTCTTAATTGAAGCGAGGACTAATCTTTCAAGGAGTTTCGAAAACACCGGTAGTAGAGATATGGGTCTCAGATCATCGACTGATGGAGCTGCTTTCTTTGGAGCTGGTACAATGTTTGCCAATTTCCATTTTGTGGGAATATAACAACACTCGATGGAAAGACAAAAAAGGTGTGTCAAGGGCGCTGCCAGAACATCAGCAACTGACGAAATCAAGCGTGGGAAAAGATTGTCACTACCTCCACTTTTATTCCTTTTCAGGTTATTCCTTTTATTCCTAATCATTATGGAATTTGAACATGCGGGACTGAGAGTGTTTGTGGCCATACAAAACAGAATGGGGCCAACCACACTTCCCTGTGGCAATCCACTGGATACACTCGCCCAGCCAGAACAACCATCCTCAATACATACGCGTTGAAACCGATTGCTAAGATAGTTGGATATCCACCGAAAAGCTTGTATCGGTATTTCAAACCGAACACAGGCATCCAAAATAGTTTTCGTCGTTAGTTTATCAAATGCTTTCGATAGATCAATAGTTGGTATTCGGACAGCATCTGATGAAGAATCCAAATATTCTAATATTTTCCAATACATCAAAGTAAGGGCATTATCAGTTCCTTTCCCCGGGCCAGGGAGATATGCGAACTGATTGGATGATATCCTATCTTTCACATTAGGCAGCAGCCACTTGCTGGCAACTCAAAATTGGCTCTCAAACACCTTTGACAAAATAGGTAATAAAGATATTGGTCTGTAATCTTGAGCTCCATCCGGACGAGGTACCTTTGTGATAGGCCTTATATTAGCCAATTTCATGCAAGAAGGAACTAACCCTTCGCGTAAACTCCAATTAAAGATATGCAGGAGTAAGTATATAACCGAAGTCACGCAATATATATATATATATATATATTTGGTTAAAGTAATTGGTTGCCATACGAGAGATGTCACAAGGTTTTACGCCGAGTGTAGATATCATTGTCAATGTTTATTAATATGGTGAGTGTTCTACGTTGACCTTGCCTGAGATGTTCGGACGACCGAAGAGAGCACGTCTTGAAGAGGAGTAGCGCTCGGGCTTCTCAAAGCGTGCCCAATTAGGCGAAGGCGTTGTTTTCTTGCAGTTTTACTTAATAGTGGTATCCGAGTCCGTCGAAGTTCAGCCTTTAAAATTGTTACTGGGTAGTGGATTCCCAATGCGAGACTCTTTTTTGGCATTGACGTTCAGACCGATAGGATTTGCAACTTCATGTACCCGGTTTAGTACACGCTGGGCTGCTTCATATATGATTTACACAGGAGACCAATATCATCTGCATATGCCAGATCCGCGAGTCGTTTACTTGGCTGTCTTGATAATCACCTCCGAGATATTTCATACCCATCTTCCTCTGTCAGCGAATTAGGAAGTACATAATCCATGACGACGAGAAAAAGAAAGGGGGCCAATGTATCATCTTGTAGCACGCCAGACGAGGTTTTAAATGATGCTGTTGGTCCTTGCAGATGCCGACGTACTAGTATACAATTGCATAATGACCTTGCACAATATATCGAATATGTTGTGCAACTTCAGAATGGATAACATTTTAACGCGGTAAATAGAGTCAAAAGCTTTCTTGAAGTCTACGAAGACAATTGACACTGACGACTTATAGTCCGGGAGCCAGCGTGAAGTTGTGCAGGGAACGAGGTAGTACATAAAACTTTCACATAGCATAGTACACCTCTAACCTACTGCAAAACTTCGCGTCTGCCGGATCAGATCATTTGCTTTTCAGAAATAGAGAGGATAACAAAATCCTATGTATTTCCAATGGTAAAATTGTGACATTTAAGGTGCTGACTCCATTTTTTCGAATTTTTGCTCATAAAAGTTACACAAATTGGTATTTTGTTGAACTGGTTATTATAGAAATCATCTACAGATCATGATCTTTCAAATGAGCTATCATTCAGTGACAGAGGATGAAGTAAAGTGTACAAACAGACACTTTTCGTTGGTGTAACTGCAAATTTTAGCATAGAAATTTCAGGAAAATTGTTGATATACTCTAACGAAAAGTGTCTGTTTGTACACTTTACTTCATCCTCTGTCACTGAATGATAGCTCATTTGAAAGATCATGATCTGTAGATGATTTCTATAATAACCAGTTCAACAAAATACCAATTTGTGTAACTTTTATGAGCAAAAATTCGAAAAAATGGAGTCAGCACCTTAAATGTCACAATTTTACCATTGGAAATACATAGGATTTTGTTATCCTCTCTATTTCTGAAAAGCAAATGATCTGATCCGGCAGACGCGAAGTTTTGCAGTAGGTTAGAGGTGTACTATGCTATGTGAAAGTTTTATGTACTACCTCGTTCCCTGCACAACTTCACGCTGGCTCCCGGACTATTACGGGTTCTACACGTGTCAACTATGCTTCGAAGAGTCACTACCTGTTCAATCGTAGAGCGCCCAGGTCCAAATCCGCTCTGGATGTGCACCAGATGTAGATTTACGATCGGAAGGATTCGTTTAAAATAATCTTGTGTTCGAGATTTTCCTATTGAACACATCAGAGAAATTCCTCTTTGGCTGTCTAGAGATGATGAATATCCACTCAGATAAAGTTAGATCGTTGCCATTCCTCGAGGGACTGTCCATCCTCATTCCCAAGTACACTGCATGCGTTGAGAATGTTGGTCAGATCTTCGCGTAATTCATCGAGTTGCAAAACTCGGTTCGGGATACAGTCTGGCCCTGAAGCAGCGTCCGATCGCATAGTTTTAATTGTATTCTGAAACTCGACGTCTGAGGATTTGTGATTCGAAGTAATGATGGATAAATTCTATATTTGAGGGAGTAGCGTTCAGAATAGCACTGTAGTGGTTTCGGATTGTTTCTTTCCTTTATTGAGGCTGCTGACACAATAGTATTTACTCTCACTATCCTTCCTGTCAAGTGATTGACAGTTCTCCAAGCAACGCTGTGACGACAGTCATCCGTATGTCGTTTAATCTCTTTCACACTGTTTTCTGCATAAAATTCCATTCGGGTTTTCAAAATAGATTCAAAATTTTCCCGTGCTGTTCTTGCCTCCGGACTCTCAAAACTATGACGATCGCAGGTTTGTTACACTAATGAACGAGATTTGGAGATTTCGCGATCATCATTCAGTACCGACGAGGTTTTGTTGTGAAGCTTCTTCGGTAGAGCGTAGTTTCCGGCAATCAGCACAGTTTCAGAGAGATTCACAGTAGCTGAGTCATTTGATTGTCTCGTTTCCAGATATTTGAGGATAAATGTTTGTCTGAGATCCGGCTCCTCTAAAGCTGCCCAGTTAGGTGATGGTAGAGGTTTCTTCTTTCTAATCAAGTTCATATTCAATTTCACAGTCAAGAAGGAGTGATGAGAGTTTATGGCAGAAGGTTGTATATTTTTCACTTTAACAACAGCATTTTTGTATCGCTGAGGGATAAGAATCCAGTCCAGACGAGTTCTTCGCTTGTTCGGTCCAGTGAATGTTATGAGTTTAGTCACTTTCTGTCTCATGACTCCGTTGACAGGAATGAAGTCATTCGCTGCAGCAAAACATGAGAAATATTGGGAGTCTACATTCTCGATGCCATACTTATTCTTGACTCGCATGAGATCCATTGAGAGATGAGCGTTAAAATCACCACAAACAAGTTGATCTCGACACGGTGTTAAGACAGTCGCAGAAATCGTCCGTATGTTCAGGATTGAGAATTGTTTGGAGCGGTAGGAGCTTATACACAAAACATATGTAATCTCCTCTTGGATGCAGACAGCGCAATAGAGATCAATCCTATATTGTTGGTGATGAAACGAATACCCAACAAAGCCAATGTGGCCACCGGAGATAGTAAGAAAACTATTCCTCCGACACCATGATCTGCAGGTGTGCCCTTAAAAGTCCTTCCATGATAAGTAACAGTGTTAATGTCAGCTTCAGTCGCAAGTGTGTGTTCTTGAATAGCGAAAATTGAGACAGACTGATTAATGGCTTGTTCAGTTAGTTCATGCAGTCTCCACGGGGCAAGGAGTGTCCTTGCGTTGAATGTTGCGATGTTGCACTGAATTGGTGATTGAGAAATGGCTGTAGCACAGAATTAGATTGTTTAACCGCATCACTTTGCTAGAAGTGCAACCTGATTCAAAACGATGGCACATGTAGGAATTAACTAAGTGGGCAAAAAGAAATCTTTAATACCTTGCAGAGATAGGAAAAATATTCATATATTGCGGATTGCTATGAATTCCTTCAAAATTATCCGATCGCCAAGATTCCTTCAGATTCGAAGAATTCAGATCATTGCGCAAAAGTTTTCTCGATAATGTTGGGCCCTCCAATCATTATTTAAAATGTTAGCAGGCGCATGAAAAAACGCTCACAAACTTCTCTGTAGAACTTGACATCGACTGTGTCTTTTTGCTGTGTGATCCAGTTGGTAACAGTCACTGAAACTTCGGACAATTTGGCGTGTTGAACTGGCTGCTGATTGTTCGATTGCTATGGTATGATGTCAGCAGATTGTGCCACTTCATCAGCGTTACATGTTCCAATGTTTCCTTTCTAGTCAAACAGCAGGCGAGACGACCTGTCAAATTCTGTGGGCTGTAGGGGTTGCTAAACCAAACCAACATCGACAATTTTAATATCTATTAAAAATATTATATTAAAAAATTAAATATCTATTGACCTCGGGCTACGCCCTCGGTCAATAGATATTTATTGGTCTCTGTTAATTTTTTAGCAACCCTTTCAGCCATGCTGAACCTATACGTAGTGTACGTGCTAGTGATAACTGAAATATTCCGGCTAATTCTTAGTGAAGATTATCTTAATGGAGCATGCTCTCAGGAAACAAACTTCAGCTGAACTTTCGAAATAATCTTTATCTCATAAAATCATGCAACCTTCGAATTACGCTTCTGATGGGACATCGAATGGATAATGCAGGATTAAATAGGCGCATTCCGAGAGTATTTCGATGTTTAAATTTGCCATACGTATCATTCTCAATAAACTTCTCACGCTGTCCGGAAATAATTGAACAATATTGAACAGCATAACATAGAAAATCTTTGCTAATTCAATGTGAATATTCTGAACAGGTGTCTCTTGACAATAAACGTAATTACCGAATAATATTTAATTTGAGTAGTTCCTTTGCAAAACTCGTAGTCAATTCAATGCATGCGTACCCTGCTCGCCACTCTTGTAGAACAGAACTTTTAAAATATCTTCAGAACAAGACCTTCCTCCACATTCTTTTCTACTTTACACTGTAGTTGTTTATAATAAAATTTACATATCGTTGCATGAAGTAGGAGTTCACAGGCTCATCATTGGACTTTTTATGTAGTGCAATAACTACTTAAAAGCATTGAAATGATGTAAATTGATACAACATTGAACGCTCGACATTAATCTGGCGTTGTAAACTTTGCGATTATTAATTGAATCATGATTACAGCCATAGCCACTTTCCATTTGATAATCTTCCATCAAAGCAATCATTCAAATCATGACTGTTCGCAGGAGTTGACCACCATGTTTCCTCTCAAAATCGCCGTCATGTAGTACGTCATCAAACTCAATTTAACATTGCCATCATTAACAGAATTTCAATGAGGGCATTGCAATTCAATATACATGCACATGCTAAGAATACTTCCGACATGTTTATGAAAGTTCGCGAGAAGTTTACATTGTGATACAACGTGTCGTGATGCAATGGCCCGCTGGCTGGTTTAGGTTACCGACCCCTGGTAGGCGCATCGGGGTCCAGAGTGTATTTTTCGTGGCAGACATCCCCCCATATTATGCACCCATACTCGGGTAAGTAGGTAAATCCATTTTGTATAGCAACATTTGTCAAAAAACGTGTCTTTTGTCTATAACATCTTTAGTTCTGGACCGATTTTCATACTTTTTTTCATCTCAATCCTTAAGATCTCCTCTTTTCGGTCATGATAAATTCAAATCGATCTAAAAAAGTTTTCTTCATGAAAAATTTAGCTCAAGGCAGAAAAAGTGCCAAAAATGCATGTTCCAAGCAGAGATACTCTTATCTTCGGGCGGAAATTTCGTTGTGATCTGCTTAAATTACACATTTAAAGTTATATATCATGTGAAAGCGCATGAACCGCAGTTTTGACCCGACTATAATTCATGATTGCATTTACACTGATTTGGGATATTTTTTCAATTAGCCTTTGTCCTCCAAAAATTGTCTTCTGAACGGTGCACATTTCGCAACTTAGAAATGATGCTTTAACTTTCCTTATACGACAAAATACATCATTTGTGAGTCTAGTTGTCGCATCAAAAGGAAAAGTGAACTATGGATTATCACAATTGAACAATTGTGAATTTAAAAAATGACCTGTGGTCTTTCAATGACTTCTTTGATTTTTCTCAAAACTTTAAATTGTTGCTGAAACCACATTTTTTTATCCGGATCACTTGATTCTTGAAAATTCACAGAATTATCAAGAACCATTATGTAATCATGCATGCGAAAGTTTGTTTGAAAAGACAATGATTATCATTTTTAAAATCTCGCAAAACTGCAGAAAATGTCCACTTGACCGAGATCACAAAATTATCGGTCAGAAGATACCTGCTAATATATAACACAAATAAAAAACTTGTAAAAATACTCATTTGTTGTGGTTGACACTATGATTCTCGGATTCAGCGTGAAAAATTGACCGTATGTGCAAATTTTCAAAGAAGATGAAGTTGAAAAGACAAAAATTACCGAAAATGTTGTTATATAAAATGGATTTACCCAAGTACCCCTAGAATGTCCCCGCTTCTTAGCATTTCATCAATATTTAGATCAGCTACTTGTTATTGTTAAGTACTAGCATGAAGACAATGTCTGTTGTGAGGAAAAAATATCAGAATCAAAAGTTGGAAGATGAAATTTCAACATTTCTTCAAAAAAAGTGACTTGATGAAAAACAAGTTGATCAATCAATTCAAGTCAATTATTACATCAACTAGAGCATCAGATATAGTCAGACTTTTGAAAAACGGAAAACTTCTGCATCTTAAACTTTAGGAAACAACTCATTCATTCATCCTCAGTGAAGATGTAGCACACGTTTTATATAAGAATCACGAATATAATTAATACAACTCAGTATTAAATAAATCCTAATATCAATGCAGTTTCGATTTCATCAAGTGAACTCTTGTTGTGTATTAGTATCAGAAGAAATAAACATGCATTTACCTATCATTCAAGTGCGAATCAAATCATCATATTCGATTATACGCGAGCATGCCGAATATTAATGAGCCCACAGAACGCGGTATATGAGAATTATGTACAAAAAATTAACCAATAGTCTAAAACATCAATCTGATAAACAACATTTTCTGAACTTGCTTTAGATGTTATCGATATGTCAACATTAACATGACAGTAATACTTTTTCTTGAAATATGCACCATTTCATTAATGAATTGTGTATATTTTTTAATCAATTGAATTTCATTTGATAATAGGCGCGAATTTTATGCAATGAAACAAACAATTTTATAAGATATTATATTTTTTATCCTTCAGCACTGGATCACTTAACTTCCGTGTGAGTTGTTTATCAATGAAGAAATCATATGTAAATACGCATGTAGCATGTAGTTCTAGACAAGTCTACCAAAAAGGCGCGTCTTTCGAAACGTAGGTCTACAGGCTTATCAGAAACGTATATTTTTTCAATTACAAAAAACACGTATACAAAAGTTAATAGAAATGAATGAGATCACTGATGACAAGGCGAATTGAGATGTTTACAGAATGACAATAAAGTGGAGTTGAGATAAAGTAATTGACATTGAAATACGAGATGACACTGGAAGGAGAGGACATTTTCATTCATGTTTAATATGTTTCAACAAGTCATGATATCATCTGCAAAAGTCATGCACTATCATACTTTTGCAATGAAAAATGTCAAGGCTTGATAAAAACGGCTTGTCAAAGCAAATCAGTTTATGTATTTAACATTAATATCGCATGCCAGCATTCGTCTCGCCTAATTATACGTGCCTTTCATGCATGCATATATGAAACAGTAATATCATATTGTGATCATTAAAAAGTCCAGCAATGCGCTTCGTCTTACCTATAATAGGATCAATTAATGAGAAACTTGAAGTTGTCAGATATCTTCCGGACCTCGTTTTGCTGTTCATCTCTCTAAAGGCCTCAGCCACACTGAAAGCAAAGCAAACACGAGCGTCCCGAGAAAACGCGTGCAAACGTATGTCCGTAAGGTATTAATCGCTATCGTTTGCTTTGCTCGCAGTTTGGCAGTCTACAACTGCTGTAATGACTTTACATTTCCTGCAAAACGCTTTGCTCGGAAACGCTTGGAAAAGCTCGCAGTTAGGCTGAGGCCTAACTCGCATTGAACGCTATGGGCCGATTTTTAAAACGAGGGCTAAGTTAAGCCGCGGCTCAATTTGCAGTTAGGTTACGGTCTAACAAACTTTCACTTAATAAAACACGACTTTCAAAGCCGCGGGCTAACCCGCGGCTCACTCTCTCAGCCGCGGCTTTCTATTTTCTCTTTTTAAAACGAAGCGCTATCAGAACCTTTAATACATCTGCATACTATCACGATGTCATTGGTCGCTGACGCAATTTATCTGTTCTGATGTCATTTGCACTGTTTATGTACTGGGTTAATGTCACAATTTTACCTATTTACAAAGTTTCTAGCATTACATAGAAATCTTGCTTCGAGATATCTAAAAAGAATGGTGTGAAGTGCAACCTGATATCATTGTACAATGCACATTCACAAATGAAATGGTATGCAGTTTCAACTGTTCTATCATCGAATAGACTGTACTATCTTTCGTCATAGCTCAATCAATTTCTATAGCATCCAGTTTTAACTGCTAGTTCATGATTCCCACATCTCAATTTCAGCAGAGGTGCTAGGTCCGGCAGCCAGAACGAGTTTCTGCAGGGAACGAGGCCGAAAGTGAGACTTTCGCAGAATGATGTGCACCCTATGCCTACTACGAATCGGCACGTCTGCCGAGTTCTAGTGAGTTCCTCTTCTTGTCAGACAGGATCAAAGAAAAATACATGCAAATCCAATGGGACGCAGACTGCAGCTTTTGGCTAAAATGAAATTTTGTATGTTTTCTCTGATTAAACGAAAAGTACTTAACCCAGAGTTACAATTTTTGGCATGGAATGTCTTCAGGTCATTTCCTATGATGTGCATGTGCTATTATCATGTATCTATTCGGCAATGTATGTGAGAATGTGGTTGAATGTGGATAAAGTAGCTCAAAATGTTTGTGTTTGCCGACATTAAGAGGCTCGCCAAATCTAAATGGGTTTGGCTATATGCACACGTACAGGGGTGCATGAACATGAAAGGAAATGACCTGAAGACATTCCATGCCAAAAATTGTAACTCTGGGTTAAGTACTTTTCGTTTAATCAGAGAAAACATACAAAATTTCATTTTAGCCAAAAGCTGCAGTCTGCGTTCCATTGGATTTGCATGTGTTTTTCTTTGATCCTGTCTGACAAGAAGAGGAACTCACTAGAACTCGGCAGACGTGCCGATTCGTAGTAGGCATAGGGTGCACATCATTCTGCGAAAGTCGCACTTTCGGCCTCGTTCCCTGCAGAAACTCGTTCTGGCTGCCGGACTATAATATTTTCTTTTAGATTGAGTTAAACAGCTTTTCATGCTGCAATCGAATGGACTTAGCTCCAAGTAGTCCATTCCGGTTCTACTTTTCTTGGCATCATTTATCCAAATGGCTCTAAAATGCTCCATTAGTCTGGTTTTTACTATAATTTTACATTTGCGCCTATTTATCTCTAAGCTGTTTTGATCTAACCAAAGATGTGATAAATGCATTTGCTTTAAAAGATTTTTTTCTCCAACACCATGTATATGAATAATTGCTATTGTCTGAATTATTTGAAATATGATCATAGCATCTTTTCATGATGCTACTATTTTCATTAAAGATCATTTTGATCCACAAGTTGATTGCAGCTTTTTCAAAATGATATTCAAGAGGATATAGTCCACACTCCTTATCAAACAATAATTTGCAGTGGTATATTAGATGATAGAAACGTTTATAGAATTGAAGCTGCATCCTATTCAATTCGGATAATTTATTGTAGAAGCAAAATTCACCACCATACTGCATTTTTGATAATGTCAACATTTCAAAGGTATTTTTCACTATTGCTCCATTCGCACATCCTATTTCTTTTAGTTTTTTAGCAGTTAGACATGCCGATTTATTACCATTCTTAGTTAGTGAAGACAAATGTTTTTTAGTGTTATTTCCTATCCAAAATTCAAGATATTTATATTCGCGCACTATACTAATTCGCTTCAATTCATTGATCAAATTAAGTTCTACGTGATCATTTTCATATCTAATATTTTGAAAAATTAATTTAGTTTTATTGAAATTCATATCCAGGCCGTTACGTTTGCGATATTCATTGACTATGTGTATTTACTTCACTAGACTGTTTCTGCCACTTATACTATTTCTATACAAAAGAAATTGCTGGAAAATTTATTATTTGATCGTTAGTAATTCTTATGTATCCAATGCAAAAATGAGAAAAAGAAGAAGGCCTTTCTTACTTATTGGAAAGGCGCGCTTGATCCTGGTTTGCCTTGTTTCTATTGTTGCCACGGCACATGGTAACAAAACAGTTGAAATTTATTTGAATTGAATGAAAATTTATTCCAATAAATGGAATAGTAGGCCTACACGTGATTGAGTGTTGAAATTGAGCAATGCATTTCTATAAATGTATTAGCCTGTTGAAAAAGGTGAACGAAGTAACCTTTGCTTCAACAATGAAGGCTACAAGTAATAAGTAGAGTATTCAAGTGTCTTACAATAGATTCCTAGAATCCTATTTTCGTGCAAAAATAAAGAAATCATGAAAGAAACCACCTTAAAATTCCAAACATTCTGAAATGTCTTATTTGTCAACACTACAATTTATTCATTCTATAGTTTACTACGTAAGTCCCCGTGTACATACGCATCTCTATCGACTCGACCGAAACCTATTAATTATCATGTCAATTGTAAATTCCAGCTTTAAAGAAGAAGAAATAGGCCAGTCTGATTTGTGCCGAAACTATATATATTTCATCAAGAAAATACTTTACAACAGACACTGATTCGGAATTCCATATTTACATATGTTAAACATATCAGCAAAACAGTCACATCTCGGTTACAGAGAATTTCAATCGCCACCATCTTCAACATCGGATTGGATCACTTCATGAGTTTCCTGAAAATAGAGAGAGTATCGTGAACATAAAGGCCACATAATTTTTATGTAACCTTTTATGATAGCATACATGCATGATTCCTCAATTGAAATAGAAAGAGATACATGCTGAGGTGGGCGTCGGCTACACATGCAAGATTTGACAATTAAGTTCTCGAGCTTCAATGTGTAAAAGATGCTTGAGTAGCCCTGGAACTTAATTGTCACACCTTGTATTGCTAGCCCACAAATCGCAATCCGATGTTCCCATTTTTCGATAATGAATTACTGCCGCAATAGAAATGGAAATTTGTCCCCAAAATGGAAATCAACCGCTTCTATCATGGCATTCATCGATACTATCGGAAGAGTAAATGAAGCTTTCAAGTTGGAAAATACTAGACTTCTCCAAACTGGAACCAAGCAAAAGTCAATGCACAGGTCGTCATCAGAAATGAGACCGCTAGCAATGATTATTTGAGACGTCTCATCACATAAATGCTTCAGACCATCATTTTTGCGCAATGACGCATTATGTACATGTATTTATACACATGCAGACCTCAAAATTGCTTCAAATACATCAACAAAAACACTTCACAAATGAATCTTCAAGAGGCAATCGAAGCGAGCGGTGAGCAGTTGCAGAGAGTTGAGATTCTTGCTGAACACACTCATATTCCAGATTTTGCGTAAAATCCTCATCCGATATGGAAGACGCTTAATCTAACCTCTAGGATACTGATGCTCCAAGGCGTTGATAGTAGTCGTTGCCACTATCAAATGAATGAAAATGACAACTGTTGTAAACTACGGAGATGATCATAAAAAACAGACACCCAAATTTAGCTGAAATTCAATCGATCCTCATGTCTTCAAATCGTGTCTCACATCAGCGTGCCATACATCATTCGACAGCTTGTATTCTCATCTTTAAAATGAGCTATGGCAGACTTGCATCCGCTATTGTATTTGCTGAGCAGTGCTGAAAATATATAAATCACTCAATTTACAAATTGTAATTTAATTTTTCAAAGAGAAAGTATGTGAGTATGATAATTATTCAGGCACGGTGATAAAGAGAATTTTCAGAGCTCTCTACTAATATACTGATCATCAAAATCGGTAAACTAGGAAAAAATTAGTGATATTGTGAAGTTGTCACAAAATCATGACTATTTTGACTGAAAATGTTATGTTCTCAGTTTTTCATCAAGACGTTCATGTTTGGTATCTTCAAAATCCTTGCGACGCAAGGAATGCGAAAATGTAAGTTTCATTGAAATAAATTCAATAGTTTATTTTCTGTCTTCTTCAACATTTCTTCTCATTACTGCTGAAGTACATAGACATTATGTAAGGTGAACGAAAGTTCAGAGCAAAACAATTAGCGAAGGCATGTCTCTGTTCTCTCACAGTGACTGCATATTGTTTACTTAGCATGTTTGAAGTAAGATCAAAAGCAACGTGGGCGATTACGCATACCGATTACGATTGGTTAGTGAGTCGTTTACGGAACCGAATGTGAGGGAAGGAGAGGGTTCTAAAGTCAAAAAAGTGATTATGAAATTGCTGCACGAATTCAATTCAATTTCACAAACAAATCTGAATATTCGTGCAGAGAAGCAGTGGCCAGTTGTCATTAATAATGCTTACATATCAATATTATTGTAAGATGCGGTTTAAAGAAAATGCATCAACTACTCGAAAACTGTGTAGTAATATTCTCTGAATAGGATGCGTAATGCATTCAAAATTAATTATTGTGAGGGACTTATTAACATTTGCTTAATTCATTCCACCTCACAATTCAAAGTATGATTTATCGCAGGCCATTTCAAGCCGTAGCCCAATATTTGAATAAATACTTTATAGTAAGTCATAATTTTTATATATTTTCATTTTGTTGCGAATCCCATTGCTAAAGTCCTATCAATCATTTGTTAATTGATTACATCCATCCTTTAATATCACAGAGACATGCAATTATCATAGAGGATTTTCTCGGATAGTTTCATTTAGTGTAAATATAAGCCATTTTTTAAAATTTGCCAAGATATCTCTCAACCCTTAACATCCGTGTCAATTTTATTAAAAGCTTAAGGTTTCAATTATCATCAGAGACTCTCAACCTAGAATTAATAGTAGAGAGGTGTAGAATGAGTTTTTAATGTTAATAGCTTGATGCAATTTTTTCTGTCTAATACATCGGTCACCAAAAACTTAATATAATTTTAAAATGCAAATTGAACAACTCTACCATGCAGCACTTCGATATAGTAGCTGATCCACGTTGAGATAGAGCGTCGAGAGATTCACGTTGCGCATATTTGGTTACAATATTCGTAATTGGACAAGAGGAGGTGAGTGAGCACTTTCAACAGACTTTTTTCGTTCATGAAATGTAAAATTCTTAATATTGTATTAGTTACATCAACAACAAAAGGCAACTGATACTGTTTTTAGATTTTCAAACAACAAAATGATCTGAACATTTTTGCTCGCCAACTAGCTCCTTCCCCAAAATAGCTACGAAATATCTGAATTAAAAGATAGCTTCTATTAAGAAATTCAAATCTAAATATCTACCCAGCCTTGTACGCATTTGCTCAAGCTTTAGATACAAAGTCTTCATTCGTGATATTTGAATTTAAATTATGTCTAGAAACGAACTTACTTAGGCCTAGCATCCTTGTGTGAAATTGGATGAAGGATTATGAGAGGGAATCATGCAAGACATTGTCAAGAGAGTCGTAATTTCCATCAATTGAGAGTTAAGTGTCAAGTTCATGTCTGCTACCTGCTTTACCACAGTAACATGGAAAATTCATGGAAAATTATAGAATAGTAGACGTCTCATGAGGCTGCTACGCGCATGCATTTGTCTTCCTAAAATTGGACACAATGCTTTCTTACATTGTCTGAATTTATTTAATTGAGTTTATGAACATTAAATATTTTTATGGCTATTTTAGCTGAATAGATTTAGATGTAATTAATATGTTATTATAGCTTACAATTTTCTGAAATAATGCTAAATAGTCATTCGGTGAATAGAAATTGATAATAGACCTAAAATTTAACATGTATTTCGATGGTAAAGCCTGGCCATCGAAATACATATTGAATGACAGACATATTATCAATTTTTGTTCGTAGAAAGACTTATCAATATCATTTCATAAAATCTCAAGTTACAAGAACATAGGTCCATAAAAATGGACAACTTTACTAATGTTTATCGGAATTTAGGATAGGAATTCTAGTACGACCCTCGTTACACCGAGCCTGCTACTCCCTGTTGCAGACTGCTTAAATATTATTAAAGGCAAGCAAAATGCCATGTAAAGGTACAGTCAGTAATCATGCAAATGAGAAATATAAATTCACCAACTGTGTTTTCAATCCAAAATACTACGGTGGGTTAGATTAGAATGACTAAATCGAAATATGTCTCAAGCGAATGCAAGAGTAAGAAGATTCATGCAATTTTGCTATAGTATGGTTAAACTTCTAAGAGTTCGTAAATAACTCAACTTACCTGAGCATCTTCATGTTCATAAATCTAAATCGATAATTGACATAGCATATTAAGAATATTCGTTACGATTGGCTGGATTAGACATCTGATTACACGCTGCATAAAAGTACAGAAATACACAGTCAGATATTCATTTAAGGCAGTGTTTCTCTGTGTTCGATAAGCTTGGCCCTTTTTCGATGCCGTTGTTGTTTAGAACCCATATGAAGAAGGTATTGAATTTTGAATGAAGTCTGCTTATCAGTCAAAGAAGCATAACATTCATGCTTGTTATATTTTCAATTGTCGAATAAGTACCATATAAGTATAAGAAAAGAATATCGAAAAGTTTCGAGTGTTTAATACTTAATCATGATCGCCATTCCAATAATGAGCGCATACCCCATTGAACCTAGATGTTAAGAAATTTCTCACTTCGAAAATTTACATGCTGCAAAAATCCACAACTCATCTAATCGTCCCTGACATTATCCGACGTCTTCAACGAAGTCTAACAGACCAGGATTGACACCGCTAACACGGCGAAAATCCTCGGCATTATTATTGATGACAAATTCTGATGGCAAGATCATGTCAACTATATCATGAGCAAGGCTCGTATACGAATTTACTATTTGCATGCGTTAAAACAAGCAGGGTCGTCTCAGCTCCTGCTTTGGAGGGCCTATTGCTCGATCATTCCGTTGATTATCACTTACGCATTTCCTGCCTGTTGCAGCATCCCACCTACCCGTTTCAAAATTATTTCTCAATTTGACAGAAAACTGAAAAATCTTCAGGATCGGCGAAGACCTTGCCGTCTCGGACTTCTGCCGCCATCGATGTTTTAGACTTGCAAACAAAACCAAAGACTACCGCCATCCTCTCCACCTCATCTACGACCTCTCAAAAACTCCCTATTCGTCCCGTTAATGGAACGATCACCGTAAACTGAGCGCAGACTTTAAAAGCTCTTTCATCAGATTTGCATAGCTTATGTTTTTGTAAACCTCTTTTCTGCTCTGCCTCTTCATTGTGTTTTGTACCTGCTGCTTCTGATTCGAGATGTGAAGTGCGGAACTTTATTAGCTCAGCACTTTTTCAAACACCAGTTTCTTATGATCAGCAAATGTTGCACCGCTAGAACAAAACACCGATGATCTGATTTTGGAGGTCTCCAGATTGTGACAAAAAGTGAGAATATTATGCTATGAGTGAAAAATGGCCATACATTGCAATAACGCGCTATAAGTATTGAAAAAATAGTAAAACAATATTCAAAATTTTCACAATCAACTGATCTTATACCTAATTTGAAGAATGCTAAACATGGATTGGATCGCTGAAATGCTCTATCTGGATGAAATAATCGTTGGTTGCCTCATTTTCGATGTCAAAGGATATTTCATTGACTGTCTAGCAGATTTACTAGTTCAGGCATGCTAGCCACCAGCCATTTTACATAATCAGCATAATAGATATAGTATAAAGTTTAGGCAGATATTTCTACACAAGATTAGCATGCTAAGTTTACACTATGCAAACAAGTGGAAAATATTGTGCAAGTATGCAGTAATATGTACCGGCATCCGTCTGGCACTAATGTTTGAATATTGCCTGTAACTTGTACGCATGAGTCGGAAAAAGACTCATCATTCATAAAACAAACATAAAATTTCAGCCACCATATTCAAGTACACGATACACGAGCATCGCCCTTTTGCTTATTTTTCTTTGTGAAGATAGCTGCTTATAAATACATATGTTCTTCTAAAACAACCTATAGATCGGCTCTTTCCAACTTGATGAAAAAAGATGTAATAGAAAGTCACAGATTAAATATCTCGAAGTCAGTGGAAAAACTGGCTAAAGAAGAAACATATTAAGGAATGATGAAGGACCTAGCCTATAAGTACATGTATTTTGTATTTTTCAAATTGAACAAATCCGCAGCATTTGTTTTCTTAAAGCAAGTCTAGTAGCCCCACTCTTCGGCTGAGGCATGGAGCAATCCTATTTACGGCACGTACCTGGTCAGACCCTATCAGAGATTTTTCGATATACAACCTTTGATGCATTCACGTGGTCCACTGAGTAATGAAATGGATCAGCGATCCGTTGGGAGGGGTTCAAACTGTTAGAAAAAATACAATTATTAAGGAAGATGGTGTAGTAAACATCACTATCTCACGAAATTACTAATACACATCCTCCTCTATACAAGTATGTCCATAAAGTTCAATGTTGATTGTAGGTGCAACCAGAACCTGCAGACACATGAAAAAATATGCTTCTGCTTATTCTATTACATTTCAGTCATGTTTGAATGTCTTTTCCGATTTCTTTTCAGTGTATTTGCTGTGTTATATCAAAACTGACAAATGATCATTATTTGTCATTCCCTGACAGAAATTCCAAATCTTTCTTTTCAAGATCTCAACATGAAATATGAAAAAATCTGCTTTAAACGTGTACATGTGTATCTCGCTGCATATTGATGTTTACGAGATGCTGTGCTTCCTGCTGGATTGAAAGCCTCCTGTTCAAACACATGGAGGATATTGACGAAGATTAATATTTGACTTTGATTGAAATATTTTATCCCTATCAAAACCAGCAAGTAATGTTTAATTTGCAAGTACATCGAGAGCATCAAATTACATCCAATTCTAGTACTTTAATGTTTTACTGATTTGATGAATTTTGAGTTCATATCCTATCCAGGCAGACAAATCAATGTTGTATTCAACAATATCTTCAAAAATGTTTAATTCGAATGTTAAATTTCGTATTCTATTATGCTTTTCTATCTTCCAAATTTTTCAGTTGAAAATTCATTGTTTCATTAATTTGCTTTGTAAAGAACATGAAACGAAGTGTCCACCAGAAATCCGAGAAGCTGGATTCTGTCAATCTGCCAGCTTACCACGTATTCGAATCAAAGCGTGACTTGCGTATCTCTCCATTCCTTTGTCCCGAAATCAACAGTTATCGGCAAAACATCTATAGAGAATCATCGTCCATTTATAAAAGTACCGATAAAGAAGCGGTTATTCAAATATAATGCGTCTAGAAGACAATTTTACCTGACAACATCATCACCAGGGATTAAGAAAAAAGCAATTGAAATTCACCGAATAAACTGATTATTGCATCAGATCGACATTTTCACTAGACGACTCAGATTTACAAAAAACACGTCAGTACAAATTGAGATTGCCATTGACTTTTCATGCTTTCAATAAAAAAGTCTCTAATCAATGTCAATTCTTTATCTCCAACGAAATGACAAACGACTATTTGTACATCATATTGATTCTTATTGACTTAATCTTTTACATTTTCAATGAAAACATCACTTAACACCTCGGATTTAAAAAAATGATGACAAAATGAAAGAGTGAACAGTGCATTTCGTTGATATGTGCATCATAATAACATTTTTCTTTACTTGTTGATTTCCTGCAACTTCTTTGCATCTGAATTATCTTCTGAATAATGAGAGTCCTCTTGCGATGAAATCTTTGTTGTCACCAGACAACTACCTAAAAATACTTTTTAGTACAGTTGCCCCTGACAAATGCATAGCCAATGTGTGAAGTAATAAGTAACCATTTATATTTTGACTGTATCCGCGCAAACCACCTCAACAAAAAACTCACCTCACTAGAAAAGGTCATTTATACCAAAAGTGAGTCTATTCACTCGTAAGTAGAAAATATTCATCTTCAAAGACCACTAAATGTGTAATAAACATGCTTTTCAGGAGTGGCATATTCGCGCCGGACCTTATTTTTAATAAAATTTTAAACATGTGTTTTGATGGAGGATCATTTCTTTCTGATTGAGAGAGTAACCAGAATGATTGCAAAATTTTGATTGATTTGCATCTTGATTTGGTATATCCGCTGGTGTGATTTGATTGATATGAATCAGTTTCTGAGCTGAGTAATAGCGATTTAAGGTAAGCAAGTAAGCTTTTATTGACTGATAATGGAAATCGTGAAATTACGAAGTTGAACAAGGGTGTTACAAAGGTGTTTGCGAAGATTTCATGTATTCGATATCTCACTTATTTTTTATGTGGGATATTATCAGAGAAGGATCATGTCATGTACGAGTATGTTGCTTATTAACATGCTGATAAGATAGCGATCGGATAAAGTAATTACACTAACAGAGCGGCCAGTTTGAAATTTGCATAACTTTTGAACTTGACATGTACTTGAATTTGAAGACATTGATGAGTGACACATAATCAGTGGCTTCAAATATGCTTGAGGTGGTCTTTAGTGGCATGGACAATATAAAAATTGTTTGCGCTAACTTTACACCAGTCAGACTACTGAAACGCATAATTCCACACGCTGGGATTAATAGAGCTCATGCAGCCTCATGCAGTCATGCGACGGTAGACATACTGAAATATAGAAACATGAGAGAAAGCCAGGAAAGCCTAGTGCAGGTATGCTACGAAGTCACGCAAAATTTAGAAACTCTATGAAATAAAGGCAGGATGGCTCAATATCTAAATTAATAGGTAGAGGATATTTCGATATTATGGAATTCAAAATGCAATACATAAATTTTCGGTTTCTACGAACATTTCTCAAAAAACAATAAAATCGCGATATTTACGAATATAGGGGAATACATAATTCCAAACAAGTGTAATTTTTACTATGCGCTAATATTCCAACAATTTTATAAGCCCCATCCGAATAAACAAACCATAAAATTTCCACTTCATGCTAATGGAAAAGTTGTTTGAGCCAAATTGCTATTCGCATGTTTCCTCAAAAAACTCGAAAAATTATTAGAAATTCAAAATCGAAATTTTTACTCTGAAGCCGAAATCCTCCTCTTGACAAAACCAAACGAATAGCACGATCAAAAATTACAGCAGACACAGTGCACTATGAATGCTCGAATTGTCATCGATTCACTTGAATGAGAACAAGTGAGGCGAATGTTTACAACTGCCTTCCATAACCATTAGCATGCTGCAACATAGTTATTTCATATTTTCAGTATGGTCGGATCACTGAAATAGTGGCATAGACTAAAACTTTCAATGCTCTGCTCCCAGAAAGCTAGGCGAAAACAGCAATCAAATACTATTTTATCATAATTTAGTAAGATTAAAACTTAAATTGACATAGTATCTTCATAGTGTCACATAGTCAAAGGAAAGAGCAACCATAAAATAAAATGTAGATTATTTCCCTCTAGATACTGGAGGTGAACAGTGGAGACAACAATTATTATTAAGTTCAAAAGTTTTCCAATTTGTGACAATTCCTTAAACCGCAGGGAGAAGAGAGAAATTGGTATATACAACGTCTGACTTTTGATTGCATCAAGTTCAACAGTGATGCCGTATCTAACTTGTTGACTTCCCTATTTTAATGTTCACTGAGAAATATTATGCAACCGACCTGC
Source organism: Prostheceraeus crozeri (assembly GCA_907163375.1). Lineage (NCBI taxonomy): Eukaryota > Metazoa > Platyhelminthes > Polycladida > Euryleptidae > Prostheceraeus > Prostheceraeus crozeri. The sequence goes on along the minus strand of CAJQUW010006378.1, from coordinate 108,750 downwards.
TTGTGTGATAAATACACTTATGCAATTTAGACAACTGATTAACTGCAGTAATTATTTAAGCAATTACCGGTATCAATCATTAGAGACCAATATAGGGCACAAAAGTTTGATCACTTAAATATGACTTCGCTGATAGAGACAATTTGATATCTTCTCTGACAGAATATTATCACATTGAAGAAGAAATATCAGGTGTAAACAAAACTGAAGCCATCATCTTTGCAAGCTCCAAATGTTAATTATCAATGCAATACTGCGATGTGTAGATTGAATACATTTTTAAAATCGATCCTAAGCAATTTGTAACGTAATTCGATCCTAGCAATTTGTAAATATTAAGAAATTCAATCATCTAAGGTTACTAACTCTAGAGATATTTCAAATATATTAAAAGTACGTGTAAATTCTAAAAGTACTCGTATATTACAAAAGTCAATGTCCAAACAATAATTGATGAAGCAAACTCTTCTTCGTTTGTCTGATTCTTTTTTCTCAATCCTTTCTGCATTTTCTTCCGTCCCATTGTCCCCAATGAACCTGTTCATCCACTCCATCTGACGCTGATTGTCGTCCACGTGTTCGTGTTCGCTCTCAGTGTCATTGCAGTCACTCCTTGCTCTTGTCCGGGAGGACTTAAGTCAGCTTATTTTCGGTTTCTTCGCAAATCACAAGCGCAGCCATTGAGTTGTGCTCCTCGTGCTGTCCGTTGTGAACTCCCCCCGTCTTGGTTGCAACGGCCAGAGCCATCTTCGCAACTGTTGTCTTCCTAAGACACTCCTGGCTGCCCTGTTTGGGGTGCAAACCATGATGTGTCGCACTTCTCTGGTCTTGCACTTCCTTCTTTTCTATCTGAGAGGTTATCTTTGTGTCCTCGGTGCCTGTTTTTGCTTGTGACATTGGCCATTGGGCTCGCCACATCAATATTACGTCGGGTTAAACCACCACCACCACATTAGTGCGATAGAAGTTTACTCTCCGACTAATATAAAAGATAAAGTAACATTTGATAAAGGATGTGTTGTGCAAATCAAAGTAATATCATAGAAGTAGGAAGTATAGAAAAATAAGCTTTAAACGGCCCAAAATATGGGGATTAGTAAAAAAAGCAGATCCTCAAGGTCACGTAGAACTGGTAAACGAGTTTTCTTTATAGTACCGAAGCTTTTGATGTCAAACTTTTTTTGACGCATTAACCAAAAGTAAAGAATCTAACAATGGAGAATGGAGAGAAAACTGGAATATCACAAAACAAAATTATCATCAAGTATTATTGACGAACCTACTTTTCATGGGCCTTTGTAAGATATTTTCTTACTTTCAATAGTTATGTAAATCGCTAGTAAAGAAAAAAGTCATCCAATTTCATTACTACTGCGATGTCAACTATTGATGTTAGTAGTTCAAGATGAAGTCACAGCTATCAACAGAAAATCAACTGTTGTATTGATGGACAAATGGAGAACTCCGCTGTTGGATACACTCATGGTCATGGCAGCTGTAACAACAGTTGATGTTTTGATGAACCTCGTTTTTATTAAGGAAGATACGCAAGCTGCTGCTCTCATTCACATACTCCAGTGCAAAAGCACTTTCAATGCTAGTAGTCAATCAATTTAGCTTTTTTTTGCTTGTTGTGTTTTTCTGAATATACGTGTTCTCATGTAGGATTTACATCGAAACACCAAAGTTTTAAGGAGATCATCAAAATCCATCACGGACCCACTCAATTCAACAAGATTCATCCATTTGATAGTGTGATTCAATCCTGATTGATTATCTATTTGGTAGCATGATTAAAGCATCACTATGCCATAGCAGATTCATGCTCACGAAACATGCACATTTAATCAAACACGATCATTTTTGATAGCGTTTTACTCACTCAATACTCAATCTGATTTTGTCTGAAATAGATGCTATTTGATTACAACCAACGTTCTGCAGTCCACAATGCTTTAGGACATGAATCACAAGTTCTAAAATTTCAAGGCACCGCCTAACCCTATCTGCCTATCTGTTGGTGTGCATAAGAACAACTTAACAAAACCTAAGCACAAATCAAATGAGACTACAATTTGCGTTCGTATACCGTATATAAATGATGTTTAATCGAGTAAGGTTTGAGCAGAATTGAAAAGGACATCTGTTGCAAAGGTCATACCGATTTTTTATCTCCACCTCCTCTTGAAACACAATTAAAAGTAAAGCCTAAATTACCATGCATGAAGTTTTATAAAGAATATATTATAAAGAAATATTTGATAACATACAATAAATGTGGAGATACATACATCGGCGAGTCTCAATGCACATTTCGAAGAAGAATTCATCAACACCTCAGTAAAATAGACAGCATGCATGCCAGCATTTTCTCTAAAGCACAAAAAAAGTCCATTAATCAATTTTATTACAACGGAAAACTTCCAACGTAATTTCAGGGACGCTTATGAAAGAAAAGTTGCCGAGAAGAAATTCATCACGAAATAAAAGTCAAAGATCAGTATCATGTTGTCGGCATAGTTTCTTTCTTCTCATTTGTGCATGCTCCTATCTATGACTCATGTATGTTCTTTGATATCGATAATTTTTGAATTGTTTGACAGAATTTGTACACTTTATAACATCGGACTCATAAAAGAGACACTCGACAATACAATCAAGAAATAAGACCTTATTGATTGACCGTGTCATTCTTTTTTAAAAAAACTTATTTATTTGGTCAATGGCGAAAATCATTATTAACTATCTGCCTCTGGCTATTTATTGTCGATAAATCACAATGGGACCGATCCGTCCATCTTGAAAGATCTTCGAAACATGTACTTCGAATTTCATTTCACAGTTCGAGGGTAACACAATTCGAGTATGCTCTCTCTGAGGGTGAAATTCAATTAAACCTTTGATCTTTGTTTTAAAAGCATTCCAAAATTCAAACTCACGCCTTTGTTGGCTCTTATGATAATTGATCAAATAATGGTGTAAATCTCATGAATTCCTATTTAGCGCAGTCATTCTGTATTTTGAGTTGATCTTGTTACCACAACAAAAAGCATTTCAAAATTCGAATGCGCAATATTGCTGGATTTCATGATACCTCTAATAGCGAACTAATTTTCATGCATTCTCTATACTTCTTAATATCCAGAAACACATGAAACGTAATCAGAAATGTCTTCTGTAAACACATATCCTTAAAGCATTTTGTGACGATGAATCTACTTTTTACTACTTGTGACTTTAATTTGAAGAATATGTAAATTTGCATGATTAGGAAAGTTAGTTCAGAAATTTGCAAGTTATAAAGAAATTAACACTTATGCCTACAAATTTCGAGACCAACTTTTCTAATCATACAAATTTACGTATTCTAAAAATGTGAATGCATGATGATGGTAGCACACAAATGATAATAAGCACACATTATATGAATGGTCGATTCTCGTGAAAGAGGTCGAATCTCGACAATCTCTTTCCAGCAAATTGATAACCACGGCGTTTTCCAATTCCTATTTTGGTTGTCATTTATCTTTATTCGTAATTAACTTCCGATCAATACAAGTAATTGATATTTTTAGACTTTTGAAAAACGTTGAGAAAATACATTTATACCTATGACACTGGAGGTCGTAGAACAGTTCAATTTCACGACAAGACGTTGTACGACACACTAAATTTTTGAGTGATTTTGATCTGAAATTCACCGAAAGTCAAGATACGATCCGTAGTTCAGTGAATTATTAAAAAAATAGCAGGTAGTGCAGAAAACATGTCGATTTACATAAAAGCACAAAATTTTTAGTCACTGTCGTGAAACCTTTTATATTGCAAAAAGTCCATGGATGTTTTAGAAAATCTCTATCTTCTGAGAAATTCCTACGTCGCCTACAAAACTGTTATTCTCCTATGTGTTGTGCAAAATCCTGAAAAGTCTATAATTTTTACAGCATCTGAATGAAATGCCTCTACGTTAATACTAAAAGAAAATATACGCAAGAAAGCTAAAAGTCATCATAAAATAAATTTGCCTGAATAGAGTCGCAGATAGAGATGTTTAAAAAGGAGTCAATGGCTTGGAAATGTTTGGGAGACGCTAACTAACTACATACATACTTTATGGGAAATTGGGAATCTAATCACACAATTAATTACGCACCAGAATTGAACACGCTGGCGAAAGTTTCATGATCAACAAACTTCCATACAGAGTCTCTAATAAGAATCTCAGGATAAATAATAGGATACGCTAATTTCTACACTCTTGGCTTGTAAGACTAAATTAACTCACTTGATTAGCAAGTTCCTCTTGTCTACGCTGTTCGAATATCTGCTCCGCTTCTTCCCGCTCTTCTTCGGAGTACTCATCTTTATCTAACCGAATGACTTTTCGCAGAGAAATCAATACTTCTAGGCGGTAATCATCATCACCAGCTATCGGGTTGCCTGAAATATACAAAATACCCAATGCTGACATGACCTTCATCAAGAATTGCTAATTCTCTTTTTCAATTTCATGAAACTAAATTAGTTTCACATAAAAAGGGCACTCCATCACAGACAGATAACGTAAGATAATTCTCTATTGCCTCACAAATCAAGATTCGGCGAACACATCACAAAAGTAAAAATTCACAAAATACATTACACTTAGACATCACAGTTTTATATAAAGGAATCTCGAAACATTTCAGTTTTGTGGATGGTGGTTTAGGGAGAGAGAATTTTCGAATATTTACGCGCTCAAAAAGCATCACACTGAGTTGATAGTTAACGCTACTCTACGTATCTAAACAATTATACACAAGACCGGTGAACATCACGTAATTTTACAGACGGAAAAGAAGCAAATCACATCAGGATTGATCATGCGAAATATACGTCATCTAAATATGAAAGCTGTTGCAGAAGAGATAAGGGTGAATTACAAAAAGATGGGCATGTACCATTGAACGTAAAAATGCAGCATGAGCATTGAGAATCAAATTATCAGAATATCCAGAGCGGCTTGTACACCTGATTATATACATTCGTCTTGATGCTTTACTAATGGTGTATTCAATTTGCAGATTCTTCTTTAAATAAGATGTAAACACCAAGGAGTTTTAGTTTGCCAACTTTTGGGATTGCAAAGTCATATGAAGTTACGATTGAGCAACATTGTCGAACCCTTTATATTTTGATATGTTAAGCGGAAGATGATTCGTAAAAGACCAGTCTATACAATGTCCCTTTTCTGTTTGAAGCGGTTCTTCAGACGAAGAACACTGGAAATGCATAGCGATGAAGTCAACTGTATACTTAATGACAGGCGAACTAGAGAACAGCGGTTCGGAACTTTCTGCAGCCATACCACAGAGAGTCGGGCCCAATACACTGCCCTGGGGGACGCCGACAGCAGAGAAGTTTACTGACATAAGACCTTCACTGATACAAGCTCACGTGTTGTTTCACGTGTTCAGTAACTTTGCATGGCATCAACTCGGACTGCACTATGTGTGATAAAAAATCAGGTGAAATTAAAAGCCGCAGACGTATCAGCTTCAATTCATTCAAACATCAACATTATACAGGTTCTTGATGAAGCATAGTCATATGCCTTGCATACAATAAGTGTCACTTTTGATATCCGAACATTTCTTTATTAACGCTTCACAATTTAAATTGTTCGAAATAAATCTTGAAGCAATAACGCAAGTTATTGTAGATGATAACCAACATTTCATGTGTATGATTCATCAGGTAATGATGCGCTTCTGATTTGACAATCACTACGAGGCGCGAAAAGGGTAAAAATGAACGTGAAAAAGCAAGTGAAGCACAACGCGATTTTTATATATTTTTTGTTTTTCAATTACCTCCATGCATGGCTCATTTTCGTCGAAAAGTTATGAAAGTTCGGTGAATTACACTTTCACTGTCACCAATAATTGCTCGGCAAAATCAGTAAAAATAATAGACAGCAATTACATAATTTCTATTACAATAATGTAAAAAAAATAATCATGGTAACTCTAGCAAATTTCTTCAAAATAGTCAAAAATAGTCCATACAGGATTAAAAATATTAGTAAAAATACCAATACATGCAAATGCTGAGAATGAGAGAGCGATTCATAATTACTCTTTCAGATCTACATTTGAAATCAAATTTAGCCACTTCAATATGCCTGAGAACAGCACAAAAGCCATTAAGATGTCCAGAATCGAGTCAACTTTTGCTAAACAAGCTAAAGAAAAGAGCATCGAAACCACAATTGGGGTTTGTTTTCAATTAATACCGTAAGCCGTTCCTACTTTTGTTCTTGTTACTTTTTCAACGACGCATCATCCTACTCAGATGCTTCGCTAAATCATTCGGTAGAACATTTACAATCAATTAAGTATAACATAGATGAATAAATATTTCCATCATCAGTATCATTATTTAGCTCAGGAGCATTAGAAAGTCAGCATCAAAGCATAAATGGTGGGTGATTCCTTATAGCAATCAAAGGCAATTAATTCTTTTCAAGAAAAATGATTGTCTACAAACCAATAACGCATTTGCCTTCTTACACTATAACCAATAATTAACGAAATGTGAAAAGTCGTCTTCCAAATGAAAGGATACATATGTACAGTTAAGAAATATTGACACAACTCTTAAAAGGCAGTCAAGATAAAAAAAAAGAATCGAATAATATTGAATTTTATAGTTACTTCTAAGTAGCATTTTGATGGCAATTCAAATTATATATTACAGATGCAATACAAATACACAAAAATGTGCTTGAGAGCATTAGAACATTCAAAATAACATCAATTCTCACCACAGAGTCTGACCATCAAATAAATGAGGATGTCCTTTCACAGGCGAATGAAATGCGCGAAAGAAATCATGATACTCCTCAAAAAGATTTTTCTATGCCTATCTGTGAACATCAGAATTCTTGATTATTGTCAGTAATGGCAATCTCTGGTAATGGAAAATGGAGGGATGTATAAATCAATGACAGACACTCACTGAAGACTGTGAATGCCTAAAACCTGAATACTGAATTGAAATTCTGATTTCTATCTAAGACTGATGCGAAATAACCATTTGCTTATTCATTCATTAATGGACAATTGGACATTCAAGCTGAAATGACGGACGACAGTTCATGGCTACCACATATGATAAGAAATGTTATGTGAAATTGGTGTCTTCCGTCTCAGACTGAAAAGTAGAAAGAAGTTCGGAATATATTGTTGCCCTGCAATCAGTGGGCAACAATGTACATTTCATGCTATGCGATTAAGTGTAGTTCTCATATGCATTTTTGTGGGCTCATTAAATGGAAGCACAGCATTAGCTTAATTTATTGCAGAAATCCTTATATAGGATTCTTGAATGTCGTAATCTTGAGATTTGTGTTTTGTCAATTCAGATCTTGGGGTGCAGCTTGCAATCCCGAATTTCCGGTTTCAAAAATTTGGGATTTCGGCCATGGTCTATTCCCGTATCTTCACTCCACCAACCCTGAATCTCGTGACCATTGTCCCTGTTACTTTCTACGTGTTGCCATTGTCAATTTTTGTATAATGCGAAGAATGCTGTACTTTAAGTCTTGTAAATCCCGATAAATAATACTGACGCTTCAGAGTTTCTGATAATCCCATATTCCGCGATCTCTAAAATCCGGGATTTGCTATTTATCTCACTCATGTCATCAAACAGGTGTAGGGTTTAAAACAACATGTTTGCAATTATGCTCGCTCCCGGGAAAATACCGAGATCAAGGAGCTTAGATTTTCCGGGACTTGGGAATTCCTACTGCTATCCAGGGGGGCAGCAACGAATTTTTCCTAGGGGGGTCCGACAAATTTTCAGATAAAATGTCGTTAAAAATCAATCCATTATATATATGAAATCTTACGTAATTGCTTTCCAGTATTGACTTATTTATCAGGCAGAGCCGCTCATAGTTCATTGATATACATAAATACCCCTTATTGTCTCTGCAATTTTCCACTTTACGCGATAGGCATACATGCTGTATTAAAAGTGAAAACAATTCCGTCATGAATGCTGTGTATTTCAGTGCCTTTGAGGAAATCTAACCCAAACGCCCTTATGGTCTAAAAATGTGTGACCGGTTGTCTTTGAAGATAAACTCCTTACATACCTCCTCCAAATCTCCTCCATACCTCCTCCAAAAAGGTCCACGCTAACTCTTTATGAATGTACAGGACTGCCAAGTGATTGAGTCGTTGACCGAAGCCAAGTCAAGATGCGGCGCAAGCTGGAAAAGCTGCACTCTGCAGATGCGGTTGTAGGAGGAACAACGGTAATTAGACGAACCAATATCTCCAAACTTTCATTGTTCAAAATTTCTAGAATGCATGCAAATTTTTTGGAGCACCAGGAAAATTCTAGTACTGGTGCTAAAGAATTTCAGACAGACTTGCCTAGGCCTCCTCATTGACGTAGAGCAGAAAGATAACAGAATAAATGAATTTATTGTTATTTGAATTAAACAGTGAAACATCAATTTGATCGAAATTCACACATTTCGGTGCAAGAGCCCGACAATTGGCGCAAATAGAAGAATCAGTGCACCGCGCACAGCCCCAATTTTTATAGAAGTTCCCTAGTTTGATGTCTCTCTAATTTCAGAATCATGCAACTAAAATATGTAAGGGGTTTCTGATGTCCAAAAGTCGTAAGCATTCATTTAGGACATCTACATTAGTGACATTTCGTCTCAGTTAGTCTGCCATTACCAGCTTATAGTGCGTTTTGAAAACAGAATGTAAATAGAAGAATTGAGTATGCCTATTGAGTTACATCCTCAGCTGAAAATGAGAATATACCTGAATATTCAATCATTTTTCATGATTATCAAAATATTATTCATCGCGCACATGTATCCCAGATTTACTCCATGCATGGCTGCCTAGTGAATGAGGGAGCTATGTTGATGTGAAGTACGTCTCGTAATGATTCCCGATATTGGATTAAATTGACAGCTATTCGAAATGATCCCATTTTCAAACTTAGGATGAAGCTATTTGCAAGTCGCTTTGAAATTTAAAGGATGTCGAAATACAGCATAATATACAATGGTGATAGAATGTATGAAGAAATGGCTTCTTCATTCTTGCTGCAAAAGTAAGCGATCGCCTTATCCAGATCCACACAGAACTCGACAAGTAACCAGAGTTGTAGAAGTGACTTCTAGAGCCGACTCCACAATCTTCTCAAACCTAATCAAAAGACCGGCCTCCGTCTCCGAGCAAAGAGGTAGAACCCTCCCCTCCCCCCGCCTACACAGCCCATTTAGGACTATGGAAGTGCATTTTCCAGCCTCTGCCTCAGTCAAAGAAAAACGTCAACTGAATGAGGAACAGAGTGAACTGAAAAATTCCCTCGTTCGAACGCACTGGTTGAAACCATCCACAACTAATATAAGTCGGTTTTCTGCTTCCATTCAAAATACCGGTAATTTATGGTTGAGTCAGACAAACAGAGACAAACAGAGACAATCAGAGAAAGGCGTTCATCAGTTTCAAACGTCATAGGATTCATCAAATTAGCTTTTCATAGATCGTACCCGTAAGATGAATATCTAATTTTTTGGCATATGCACAAATATGTATATAAAAGTATGCACATGTGAGACCAACATCCTCAAAAGTCATGGAAATTAGAGAGCAACCACAGACAAAATAGTCCTGAAAATCACGGAAATCATCGATTAAAAATTTACAGTGCATTAGTTTTCATTTCGACTTTCAGTGACACTTTCGGGGCTCGACCTCTGGACCGAAAGATCGCTAGGCCAACAAATTAACCACTGTGCCACGGAGAACATGAAATACAGGAAATTAAAATAGTGTTGCAATCTTACAGGAAATCAAGATATTGTTGGACTAAACACAAAATTATTCGCATTCGCATCATGAAGTTGCTTTCAAAATTTGCAACTTGGTACAATATAAGCAACGAAATTCCTACTAGATCCAAAGAATCCATACCATGCAGCAACGCGGTAAAATATTTCTTGCATGTTGTGGTTCATAGTAAGCCTCTTCTCGATCAATTTTCTATTATATTTGCTGATCGCCTTATATCTAATTGATAACTGAAAATTTTGCGAACAGGCCTTTAGCATATTTAATGCTCTAAATACAAATAGCCATTTTTAAATGTAAATTCCAAGTCACTGATTTCGATTGATTAATGTGTCAATTAGGTCAACATTTAGGTTAATTACTGAATGGCGACTGCAAAATTTCTGTACTTTTTAATGTTATACGTGTACTCCTGTGGCAACCAAAACACTCGTGCAATACGAAAGATGATTGAGTCGAATGAAATATGCTGCTTAAAGCGAATATACACATAACTTAATGGACATAGCTATCGAATGCCATAATAGAATGTTTGAACTCAAAATGTGTGTCGAATTGTAATGATAATAAGGGTATAGGCTACCCTACTGAATTATAGGTGATGTATTGAAAATTTTGAAAATATAATATTGATTTAAATAATGTAAAATTCTTTGACTAATAATCATTTCAAATTGTTTAATACACAACTTCTGATCCAGTGTGGACTTATCAATATTTTTCACTATTATAAATTAATTTAAGACTGCAGCAGTTCGTACATTTCATGCTAAAAGAACCGCATTTTGTGAATAATGCACATTGTAACTTGCCAATACATATCCAAAGTTCGCATTCGTTTGGTTCCAGTGACAGACAGTTCCTCTCCCTTTCTTTACTTGCTTTCTTGAAAGCGAGGCATTGTAAAAACGAGACGAATCAGACGATAGTCCAAATTTTTTTTCTAAATAAAAAATATATTCCAAATGTAAATAAATGGGTACACGGCACACGCTGAAGATTGTCAGTAATGAATTTCAAAATAAATTCGAATAGCAATCCGTCACAGTTCACAATACACTTTTCACAAATCAAGGATTGAATGAAAGGTGTATGACAAAGTCCACTACGTTAATCAATCTTCCACATGTTAAATGGAATTTGGCCGGAGGGCTCAATGTGTGATGCCCGCCAAATGGGATCTTGTGTCTCGCTAATGCATTGCACAGTAGGTGTTGCACATGTAACGCTTTGACACTTTAAGGCTTAATGACGATGCCAGATGTCTTGACTTATCTCATAAGACTGTTCCAGTCTATAGAATGAAATTCTTTATTAACATTGCTAATTTACATGTTGAGCAAAATAAAGTGAAACGGATGAAGAATTAGTCGAAATTCCAGATATGTAGGTTTATCAAAGCACACGGTCTCCTCCGTCATGATTATGCGTATTTAACGAGGCTTTTCTACAGTTTAAGGGACAGAATAGTTCACAAATGCATAATTTGTTTGGCAAGATGGGCAAAAATGATTTTCGTAATTTAGTGAAAGATGACAAAGAGACGTGGAAAATGGAAACCACGCCGTTCCAACAGGGGTCCGACCCCTCTTGGAAAATTCTGGAGGGGGTCAGGACCCCCTTGACCCCCCTAGATGCTGCGCCCCTGCTGCTATCTATTGCTTGGCAGCTTTCTTAGTCTATTTGTTGAAATTATGAGTACATCTTTGAATACTCATTAACTCATTAAAACCTCATTATACGTGCACAGTCATTAAGTTTAGATCGGGAGGAGTCTAACGTCGTGAATTGACGAATTTATTGCGTATAAAAATTGAGATAGCGGTATGCACTTTTCACTTGACAAACATCCTTGATCTACCAAACTGAAGCTTGTGTGTTCCCTAATGCGTGTTGTTTCAGCATTGCGCATGCTTAGCTAATGACGCCCACGAAAGCCAAATGGAGCTGAATAATAGTAATCCGCACTTCTTATCAGTCGCCTGCTACCATTAGAGACCAAGGCAAATGATTTTTTTCGCTCTAGACTGACTCACAGCACGACGCAAGTGAATCTATCTCTGTGAGAAAAGCCTTCACTTGAGACCCGAGCAGATGGCTCTTAAAATCCATCATGTTGAATCTTAAAGCTCAGCGGAGAAAAAAGAATCATGATACAACTACTTTGCGAGAAACTTGTGAATTAACATGAATAAATGCATGTCGAAATTTATTATCAATTTCTAAAAGTAAAATGGGGAATGATTTGATGGCATTTCAGTTCTTGACATAATTGCTTCCACGACTTCTAGAGGGGATAATTACAATTGCAAGTATTTCCTATTTTTTAGGTTTTTCTAAATTTAAGGGAAGTTTGCAAAACCCACATTTCTAATTTTACAATCCACTGTTGTCTTAAAACCCACTACACAAAGCATAGCCAAAAATATGATGCCTCAAAGAATTATCATTACTGAATTTCAAGCTCAATAATTTAGACGAACGACCAAATTCACACTTTTAGAGTCGCGCAGCTAGTTTGTGAGAATATTTCTTTAATTAAACGTTTACATAAATCTTGGATGTACAATAATTATGAGAAAATGTTTTCAGATGATTGTAAATATGCAACCGCAAATAGGAAGCTAAAGCATTATTGAAAATCAAAAACAAAGTAATTACCGTGTAGGATAATTGCTCTGAGCAGTGGAAGGCACCGAAGTTTGTCAACTTCTCGTATATCCGATATAAGGTTTTCACTGAAAAATGAAATGTAGACAGGATGAAATTAATCATTATTGTAAACAATATACATGTACGAGTAATTAATTATCATGGTAATCAGATGAAGTGTATTCTCCGTGACCATGGTGAACTCAAACGCATCTTTTAGGGATTTAAAGACCCGAGCATGAGTTACCTACTTCTAACTTTTACTTAGAATACTTTAAACATATTAAGGACAGGCCTAGGCGCGAATATTCAAATCAGCCCGAACGAATGCGATCGATTCACACGAATCCTACATTTTAGAAATGAATTATAAATGAATCAATATAATTACAATTTTCGCTCCGTAAGACTTTCGTTTAATCCAATACGTTCATCTCAAGTATAGACCTCGATTACACACTTTTCGATAAGAAAGGAAGTATGCATGCCATCTAATCATAAATCACATTGCTGATTTTCACTAGAGTCAGTAAATCAAATACGTTCCTCGTGATATTAGCACACTAGCTGAAATAAATTGTACGAACGAACGAGGCTTGTCCAAACACTTTGGGCTGGTCATGTTTTAATGACAAACTTATACCATCAACACACACACACACTCACTAATGGCCTTGTGAGATTATGTTGTTCAGCACCAATACGGCCTTCATTAAACTTTAAACGTATCTCTTCATAATGGGACCATTTGTTTACTTGTGCGTAGAACCCGACACCCCGCAGTCGATAATTTTCCAGAGAGGAGTGAATTTTTAAGAAGAAATGATAATGAATGAATTAACTTTGACGTATCATGGTAATCTAAATCATCTGAATTGAAGATTGACGCAATTCATGCATAGACAAGAGAGTAATGGGCCACAGAATTGCTACAGACGAAGAATTCGCCTGTGAGATTAACTGTCTGCGCTGTAAACACTCTCGACAGTTGGAGAAATCGGATGGATATCTGGTCCAGATGACCGCACCGCAGTGTGGAGAGCCGCAACAGTACAGTTTCCTCGCCTCGGACAACTCGCCCGGTGCTGGCTCATGTTCTCGATTCCCGCTATTGCTGCTCCCATTGAAGGAGTGTAGAACTAGGCGAAGAATTTTGATCAGCATTTTGGGAATCTCGAATATCCGATTCAAATATCAAAAACCTAGAGCAGATTTAATGTATTCAGAAATGGTCTGCGAATTAGATATCAAAATATAATAATTATTGATGAGCATTACTATTATCAAGCATAAGTGTCATCAAACAATCTACTTTAACATAATCAAAACTTGTAACTAAATGTTAATTCATTATCAAAACAAATATTTGTAATAGTGAGTAATGTATGCGAGTATGTATTCATATGCGCCAATTCCATAACTGACACAAAATTAAGTCAATACAGGTAGTTGATCACTTCAAGTATTTTTCAAGTCATATGAACAGGATTCGAGAAATCATCAAATAAATTCAGCATCATTTAGGGAATCGCACGAATTGATCCAGTATACGAATCCTTCAAATTTTGATTCGCCGGAAGCCCTGATTAACTGTACAAGCATCAAAGAAATATAAATGTCGTCTTGTCTAAGCAAAATGCATTTTAATCCACCGCAAAAAAGCAATCAATGAAAAGTTCGTCTTGTAAAAGAATCAATAAATTAACAAACCATCAGTCTTTTTTAAATAACTTTCTAATGCGATTTCAGGTCACTAGGTCTGTTAGTGAAGAGATTAGTGAAGAGACCACTGTGGACGTTAGATGAGCAATATAGTAGAAAGTAGTGGTGTGCGAACCCGACCCTACCAAAATAAGGTTTGGGAAGGGTTTACGAATTTATTTCAGGTTCGTGTTCATTGTAAAATATTCCGGTTTCGCTTTCGGATTGTGAATTTATTATACTTCGAAAGCTATAAATATGTCTGTATTATGTTAACGTGCTTTGCAGATATACATGTACATTTCATGCACAATTTTTTGCCTGTAGTTTACATATTATGAAATGCTGAATAAATGATTTCCTCAATCGCATATCTATTATCAATGCTGCATATCTTTTGCTTCATCAACATCATGCATGCAGATTGTCATTGTGAAAAAGAGCAATTTTCCCTTCACTATATCACCTTCTCTCCACTACGGTTCAAGCCTTTATTTTGGGAAGTACACTCTCCATGGTCGCAGTAATTTGACTACTCACTGAAAGTTTGTGTTCGAATATTTAGCATCGATGAATTTTTCGGATCAGGTCGGGTTCGGGTTTGTATTCATAGCCGTTGCACACCTCTCGTACAAAGTTGCAACCCGCACATTTTCCCCTTAATTAGATGCCAAGAAATGCATCTGAAGCTTCATTGGATTAAACGGGCATTCAGAGTTTCAATGTCGATGTACCTCGAACGGCCATGTGAATTCAATAGGAAAATTCAAATGGTTCACGTTAGACCAAAATGATTTTTTCAATTTTTGACATATTTCTGATAAGTTAATAAGTGACATTTTTTAATGTATGTATATATTATATGTAAAATATTTCTATACATATAATAAGTGATATAAGCTGAGCTTTCCCTTGAAAATATTGTAATTTGAGGTGGGTTAAGACATATTTTGCTTCAAATTGGCCTAACAATTATGGTTGAGTACGTACAATTTTCCTTACCTGATATTGACATATTGAAGATTTCTCATCGTTTCTGAAAATCCCTCCAAAGTTTCGATTTTATTTTCACGAACATGTAATGTAGTGAGCTGCTCCAGCCGCTCTAATCCTTCTAAGCTAGTTATCTCGTTGGCTGCCTGAAAAAGGAAATATTGACAGTGATATATCTTATACATGTATGCAAGCTATGGATTGATTAAGGATTAAACTGAGATCATTGCTGTCTAAACGGCTTATATGTGCATTTCATGAAAGACGAATATCACAAGAATTGTGTTCATCAGGAATACGGACTCGAAGTCGGTAATTTTCGCAGAGTTGGAGTCGTATAACTTGCAGGACAGTCTAAACGTGTAAATGACTCACACAAAATTATCAATGTATCAATAACCTTTGAAATCCGTTAATGAATATTACAACAATCAATCTGGCATGAGTAGCATGTCGTAGTTATCGATTAAGATTCATCAAGTGCTAAAGTGCTGACACGATTCAGTTTTTTCACAAGTTTGCATTGCGCGTATCAAATGCACAATTACCGACATTTTCTATGTTTTCTGGGACTTTCCCAAACTCAGGGATAAGGAGTTTACAGCTAGTCCAGTTTGCAATATAGAGATTCTAGACCGCCATCATCAATTCAGGTGTAATAAAAATTCATTTGGACTATGCTAAAATTCTACTGAATGAGGCAATGATGCTTGCGGAAATACTTCAATGCGAGAATACAGAATATGATAACTATATGTACATGTACATTCATAATACATGCAATTTCGAGAACCTATTATATACGCATATTATCAGCAAAGCATCTCAAATCTAATGAGTTTGCAGATCGTACATAACTATTACAAAGATTTTAAAAAGTCTAAGTAATTTTCTATAACTTTATCATTTTTACATGGTGATTTATGCATAGCACATGTTTCAAAAGGGAATTTAAAAAATCATTGAAATCGATATTTTGCAGAAATAAACACCAAAAATTATAATTAACAATTTTTTATATCTAATGTACTGATATTTAACAAGATGCATACTTGAATGCAGTAGCTTGACACATCGGTGAACTATTCGAACAATAAGCTGTCAGATTTAGATAGCTACTTGATTAGAATGAATAGACGAGTGATAAGAACCGCTGAACAATTGCAGCATGCAGATTCTTCATTTTTTATTTCAATCCTCTTTCACTGAACTCATTTATACCAGTGCTGAAAACTCCTTTACTCACAAAACTGGATGGTCGAACTGCTAGAACAATGACAATTCACTGCGATTTTCTCAAATGCTGAAAATGTGACCCTCATAGAATTAGAACCTACTTGTTTCTTTATCAAGCAATTTTCATTGAAAAATTCCCTCGCTAAAATCATGCGATTCTTGATAATTCAAATCGCGCGATTAATTCCGTCACACGATTAATCAAGAGGAATCAACTATCGGCGCCCGCCCCTGGTGTAGACTATTTATTTATGATCATTAAAACCTATCATCTTTAATTAAGTTAATATACCTACTTATGACATTTACATATAGATACTGATGATCAATTGATCTGCTACCTATAAACTCAATAAATTAAAATATTTGCCGATGAATGCATACACCCCAATTCATAGACAAAGTGTATAAGCGCATAAACCTGTCTGACAAGAATAACAACCTCCCAGATTCGTAGAAGCCATATGTACATCATTCTGTAAAAGTCTCACTTTTTAGCTTCGTTCTTTGTACAAACCCGTGCTGGCGTCCGGAGTAAAGTTACTTCTAGAGAGTAAAGTTGAGTAAGAACATCAATGACTGTTCATGATGAACGATGAAGATACATAAATGAAGTGCAAGAAGTCGGCAAAGTATGATTTTAGGAATTAAAAAAACTACAAGTTAAATGCATGATTCCGTAGAATGTTTGGTGAATATCCATTGGAAATGAATATGAATCCTCGTGCAATGGCTAGAGAAGGACTGACTATCAAACGTTATAAAAGATAACGATCAAAAAATGGGTGAAGTTATGTATGCTAAGAGTATTAGGGAATTGTAGCAAGACTTCACACAAAGCAGTAGTGGAAAAAATATGAGACACCTTATCGTCCATCAGTAGTGACATTATGCAAAGTATATATTATACACTAAGCCTATGGCTTCGGGGTTACGAGTTTGCTTCGGTGGAGAAGTGGTAGTTTATGGTAATAATGGTCAATCTTCAGCAAATATATTAGTTATTAAACACAAGTTGAATAATTTCCTAAGCGATCGCAAGGGGCAATGCGACCGCTACAATATCCTCAGTCAAGCAGTGAACAGCCGCAAAGGTTGTGGGCGTTGAATCTTTCACCACGGTCTGGCCTTGCAAGCCTTTTCATGTTTGATGCATTTTTTGCGCTTTTCCTCTTTTGTATTATCTTTTGCATCACTAGCTTTTTATTTGATATACACGCTTTAAAATCAAAAAAGTTGATTGAAGGAAAATGAAGATTTCTGGTCCCCGTGCCACGAATACATGACGTGTTTCCATCGCTGGTGGTAACGACAGCAACTACATAGTGTAGTATTGTAATATTGAAACTGTTCACATCATTTCATCAGGAACACTTGAAAATACCATCGCATGTGACATTCCTCTATTTTTTCATTGACCAATTAGATCAATTATTTTGTATGAACGATTGTATCGCTAGATCCAGAAAAATTGCAAGATAGGCTAGCCTCGTAATCTGACAACAGTGATGTGAGATCAAGTTTTGGCGATAAAAGGAAAGTTCTTATTAACGGAAAGAGCAATCTAACTTGCAGCTTTTCGACAGCGTGGTGTGGTTGGGATAATAAAATTTGACTCAATTTACTTTGCAACGACTTTTCTTATAATCGAAGTTGTGGCCTTGTGGTTGAGTGTTCACTATGCGTCCGGGAGCCCTAAGTTCAAAACTGGGTCGGGTCAAACCCAGGACTTTCATAAAGGGTACACTTTTCATAATATTCTGGCCGCCGGAATGAGTTTCTGCGGGGAACGAAGCCGAAAATGAGCCGAATCTGCTCGTCTGTCAAGTTCTACCTGGCTCCCCCTCTTGCCAGACAGCATCAAAGAAAATGGGAAGCAGATCGAAGTTTTCGATAAAATTGAGATTTTGTTTTCTCTGATTAACTGACAGGTACTAAGTCTAAAGCCATCATTCTTGGTATGGAATGTTCTAAAGTAACTTCTTGTCACATGTATGTGCTATCATCATATTCCTGATCGGTGATGACTGTGAGAATAGGGTCAAATGCGGCTAAAATTGACCAAAATTCTGTATTTGCTAACATTAGGAGGCTTGCTAAATCGGAATGAGTTTAGCTTAATAAGCATGGGTGCTTGAACATGATAGGAAAAGACCTGAACACATTCTGTACCAAACATTATGGTCTCAGAATTAGTTCATTTTGATTTACTTTCATCTACACTCACGTATTGATCACGCGGCTTTTTCGTGGCTATATAAACAATACTGCTCAGTTATTAATCGTTGTTAATTAATATTCAAATGCAAAAAGGCAGAAGGAAGCAAGAACATCAAACTGACAAATTATTAATGCATTTACGAGTATTTTGTTAAAACATTCTAAAAGGTGGATGTTAAAAGTGAAACTTGCCGATTATTAAAAAGAGAGCTTCAAAGAACGTGACACTGTCACCGTCATCATTCGAATGTGAAGATATTGGATCAATCGAAGACATCAAGCGCACTTCTTTAAAAGTAATGTGATTAGTCATACATACACGAAAATGCTACAAAATCAATGTCTGAGAAAGTTTGTCAAAGTCAACGAAACTTGGTTTCAGCAGGATGGTATACTTTCCCATTCCAGAGTAGAAGCAAATTTAAAAAGTCACTGGATTGGTACTAGTGGTGAAATTGAATATCCTCCTCGTTCTCCAGACTCAACTCCACCCGACTTTGTTCTTTGAGGTATATTTAAGAATCGGGTATATGGTCATCGTCTGACATCAATTTCAAACTTAGGCAGTACATACTTGAAACATGCTCCGAAATGGCTCCCTGTAGAAAGGTATTTCACTCTATCCAACAACGAGCGGAAAGTTGTCTTGATGTTAACAGGCATCCTTTGCAAAAACTTCCTGTTCGCATGTTGTACTTGTAGACCTAATGCATGCGGCTTTGTCTATCAAAAAGACCGGTTTTTAAGCTACCCGGTAAATTCCACGCTATCCTGTCTTCTGAGTGTAATCGGCTATTTGTTAACTCACTCAGAATAAAATCAGAAAAAGTCGTTCCAGTAGTAAAATTAAATTTCAAATATTCTGATAATGCAAACAAATCGATTGTTAAACTCCTTCTCTGGTTAGCCCTATCTACAGTATGCCAAGTACTGAAGCGCGAGGCTAGGTGGTGCGACAACGTGCAAGCCGACTTCAGGACGTTGAATCTCTGGCGTATCGACGCTCAATATCGGAACACGTGGAGAACCGCCATCAGACCGACGCCTAACACTCGTAACACTCGAGAGAGACTCCGCGCATGAACGATTTTATCCAGCTCGTTCAACCCTCGCAATTTTAAATTTAAAATCACAATTTTTGACCTCTTTTTGAAATTTTGCATAATATTGGCTGTAAATCACCTTAGTAATTGCTATCTACGATGCCAAACTGGTTAAATATTCCAAGAAGTTTTTACTTTATGAAAACAAGAGATTGATGAGATTGATTTGCGCAAGTGATGCAATTAAATATGCTTAAACGAAATGTGAAGGATTTTCCTTCATTAGCAACCTTTCAATACATCTGTACAATCGTACTCTACAGCTCTGATAACTTCAGAAGTGATAATAAAGAAGAATGACTTGCACATTATCCAACGAATTCAAATAATTAGGAGAAGAAGCAAAGCTGACTACTTGCAAGTGCCATTATTGATTGAAAGGTCAATATGGAGACTTCATATAGTACTTGAATTTCTCCAATGATCTTTTCGATATCTATGGTATGATGGATGATCATGATGTGATTAATAGACTTCATAGTGAAATTAGACTGCAGTCATATTGAAAGGCGAATGTTATCACATAAGAATGCATGCGAAGAGTGGCAAATTTCAGACTTTTAAAAACGTACTTTTCAAAAGAATTCATGAATTTGAACTTGCATTTCACCAAACACGCCAGTGAAAGTTTAAAAATACGCTTAAATTAAAAGTCACAAAAGGAGTAGGTTGTTCGGATCAGTTTTGTGGGAGAAAAGCTAGGAAATTAAGCTTTACACAATTAGGTGAATTCAGTTATATAATAAAAATGAGCAAGATGCCAAGCAAGATAAGACAAGCGTAAATTGCATGTTTTCTATCGACATATTGCAAAATAGTGAATAGTGGATTCTCGCTCGTGCTAAAACATTTCTTTGGGAAACATCACTCAAACCGTTTCAAAACGCATTTTTCATCTCCTCGAAACTTCGACTTTACCTAGTAGCCAGGACGATGAAATACAACTACCAACCAACCTAAGGTTTGGTCGATACCTGGCATCCAGCAGCCATTCTTTTACTCCTCCTGTACATCTCAAAGCTCATTGAGCTATCTGTTACTGATAAACTCTGTCGAAAGTCTTTTTTCAATGAAGGCCATGATATTTTCCTTTCGAAAGCACCGCTTTTGCAGATACCGAGTAAAGAATACCGTCTGTGGTTCCTTTACCAGGCATAACGGAGCTGATTCTAGTTAATAGATATGAACATTGAAATTTATGCATCATCAATCTCAACAAAAAAATAAAAGCAGAATTTTGAGTCAATTTTCCTAGAAATTCGTTACCTTCATGAAATTCATGCAACGTTTTTTTCATGAACTCGATCACGTTGAGGTCGAGATCGAGACCAGATGAAAGTGTCGAGGTCGAGGTCGAAATTCTGCGAGTAAATAGTTAAACTAGCAGTTCAATAAAACATTTATAGCACGGGAAATTAGTACTAGAAAGATAAATGATGATTGCTCTACATCGTTGAAAAAGTTGAAGGCTCTTTCTTACCAGAAACAAGTTTTTTAGATTGGGCAAATACAATCCACGAGTCGATGTCAACTTGTTTTTCCGCAACTCGAGTGTATGAAGTCGAGTTAACATGCTTGGATTGAGAGATCCTTCTAACGATTCGATTCTGTTGACTAAAATTTGAAAATGAAGCTTCAATTTTTCATGATAGACAGTGACTACAACACTCATAATGCAAAAGGTAGATGTAGCAGCAGCATATGCAAACATCATGTTTCCTTACACAGCAATGCAGACAGTACGAGACTAATTTTGTGTCATGACCAAGTATCCTCAACAATTCTGAACAAATGTGCAAATCTACATGTATATAAGCAAAACGTTTAGAGAACATTATCCCCATAAAGTGGTTGTTATCTAATCATAGCTAGTATTTATGCACATATTGCTTTAAATCAACCTTTGACAGTGCTTTGATATTGCTTGGATCAAAAATTCGTGAAATTTAAGAGACAATTTTATATGTTACCTTCAGTGATCATAATTCATTTGCGTAAGGCTTTTGTAAATCTTTGATAATATTCATGATTGCAGTCCGAGCTGCGGAGACGTACTAGAACTGGGGTTCGCCGGAGTCACTTGATTACTTACTAATTCGCCAGTTCCGTATTACTCACCTAATCAGCAGCATCCAAAATGCATTAGATTTGACATTATCGGTGTATACAGTAGTATCAAGATATTAAATCAATATCCATACCCAACCAACTTTCGTAGATAAAATAACGCCACTGTATTCAGAGCATTCATTTAGTCTCAACATATAAGTTGAAATAAGAAATGAATAAATAAATAACAAAAATTAATTAACACCATGGCAGATAAGGGGAATGTTACAATTCCCTTCGTGCACATAGGACTGCACGGCTGTGAGATTTGTGCGAAGCACAGAATTAGACAGGTCGTCTCTTCTTCCGTTTGACTAGAAGGGAAGCATTGTAATATGTAACGTAAATGAAATGGCACAATCTCCTGACTAAATAACATAGCAATCGAACAATGAGCAGCCAGTTCAACATTAAACACGCCAAATTGTGCAAAGTTTCAGGGACTGTTACCAACTGGATCACACAGCAAAAAGACACAGTCGATGTCAAGTTCTACAGAGAAGTTTGTGAGCGTTTTTCATGCGCCTGCTAACATTTTAAATAATGATTGGAGGGCCCAACATTATCGAGAAAACTTTTGCGCAATGATCTGAATTCTTCGAATCTGAAAGAATCTTGGCGATCGGATCATTTTGAAGGAATTCATAGCAATCCGCAATATATGAATATTTTTCCTATCTCTGTAAAGTATTAAAAATTTCTTCTTGCCCACTTATTAAGTTCCTGCATGTGCCATCTGTTTGAATCAGTTTGCACTTCTAGCAAAGTGATGCGATTAAACAATCTAATTCTGTGGTGCAAAGACTCTGAAATTGGTAAAAGAAAACCTTGACTAGCTGAAAACAAAAAAGTAGGGGGAAAACAGCACGAACAAAACGAATGCAAGAAATGATATCTACAGTACATATGGAACGGATTAGCTGAAGAATGAGGTCAATTTCGTCAAACTTCAAGCCACCTGTGAAAATGCTCAAGTATACGCACCGAGACCCAATGCGCAGCCGTGTTCGCAGTCATGTGCGAACTTGTATGAGACAGGCGCACCTACGAGGTGGTACGGGATCCTTCAAATGTGGTGTAGGAATGCGTCTAATGTGGCACACAAGCACGGGCTCCGCAGCTAAATACACTCTTTCTCTGCCATGGAGCTGATTGATTTCTGTTATTAATTTTTTTTCTATTTATTTATGCATTATTTCATTTATTTCTTTTATCATTGCTTCAATTGCAATTTCTTTGTCCACATATATTTTTTCTTGACTTTTGCTGAATGACTGTTTGTGGCTTCCAAAACTTTTTTCATATTGTTTTTCTTTTTATTATTTTTCTGGTCGATGGTGTGACAACACTTAGTGTCTGCGATTTGAATTAACAACACTTGAATTGATATTCTGCAGGTTGCATGCTCATGTGTTTATATCACAACGGACGCACTCCTTGCGATGCGAGGCCGCGAAAGCGTTCATGAGACTTTACAAATATGATGAATATATTGGCGTTATTTTGTCTGCAAAGTATCAATACAGACTATTTTACCCGTAGTATGCATTTTTAACAAATACTAGGAACTAGGAAGATATTGATCGTATAATGTAAACAGGAAGCTCTGCAGGCTGAAGTTGGAGCGTCGACAACGAGATCGCTATGACTATCACTGTTCTCGTTGTCGAGTTTGTTGTTCGCTGAGCGTGACCGACATACCATATAAATCCGATTTTCGATGTGTCAATGTTGTTCAATGTAACGCACGGACTACGCGCGTCCTTGCGCTACAGTGATCTTTTGACCTAGATACATGTATGTAATGAGCTAATAAGCTAGATTGGCTCGCAAAATATGTTACAGATCGTTAATCGATGGGCTCAGTAAACAACAAAGTAAAATACGTTTAACCAATTTACTATCGTAGGAATAAGTATTGAGCATCTCCATTCAACTCCATGCCTGTGATCGGAGGAGAAAAGCATGTTCTTATTTTTTATGTTCATCATGTTGTTCATATGAGTCTAAAAGCACTAATTTATAACAAATTCAAATAACATTTAAAGCTCGATAAATTCTATAAAATTGAGTCGATTTAAGGAATTTTTGGTACTCATTTTGACTGGCCTCCAGTCTTCGCCAATTAGGGACTCTCTAAATGCAAGACGCATCAAATTGAGCAGTATAAACAATGAGAGACACGTCTCTTGTTAAAAAACCGTAATCCTTGAAACGCAGAGCAAAATTTGTGAAATGTTGTGAAAACTCTGACCGCCAAAAAAACCAGCTAGTTCCAACTCTGTAAAGAACTGTGCTTGTGCGACGTATCAACATCATTAACACTCATCGGCAAACAACCTCTGTATAACATAAATATATTCCGATAATGAATGTGACGGAGCAGAACGTCTGTATTATTATCTGAGGACTGAAATCTGCATTTCAAATGTACTCTGAAAGGTTATAACCCAGCAATTTAGAGTGCAGCGCACCGGCAGACTGTTATCTGTTAATTAAATATTCCCTTACCTCATTCACATCAAATTAAGAAAATGATTAAGATAAATAATTAAGATAAAGATAATAAATCAAGATCACTGTGGAAAGCAATAAAAGATAGGTAGCCACAAATGGGTTGTGTTAAAAAAAGAGAAGGAAAAGAGAAATAGATTGCTGCAACGAGAGCAAAAGAGAATAGAGAATGCCGATAATCATTTTCATTAAACGTCACACAGTGTAGTAAATTGACAACAAAGATCAGTCATTCTCTTTAGATATTTTACACAATACACCAAACCTTTATTGACAATCAAGTACTACGTGACGTAGTCGAATGACATGTTGGTACGAGTTCTCTCTACAGAAAGCATTCTGACAATGTTAGCAGGACAATGTGCTGTCGATATCACTTAGAGATGACTTCTGCTTTCACTGTTATTCTTTTTGTACCATCAGCATAGCATAGTCAAGATAAAGAGAGAGAATAGTTTATTGTTTCGTAAATGGAAATCATGCGTCACTTTACAAATTAATCATATAGATCAGAAGTTTGATAGTCCAAATATAACGAATTTTAAAACACAGCAAGAAAAAGTGATAAAAATGCAAAGAATACAAAAAGTAATTCTCGATCGACTCATTCGGAAACAAAACACAAAAACATGCAATGTACATTAGGGTGGTTCAGAAAAATCGAAAGCTGGAAAAGTCAAGGTGCACGTCGCCAAAAGTATTCCTTTTGGTAAAAAAATTGTACATGCAAAGTTTTAGCTCGATTAGTCAAGGTTTAGGGGTCGCCCAGAAAGGTCAAAGTAAGGTCAAATGTGCAAAAATTGCTAAAAATAGCCTCTGACGTCATCAGGTGACCTCGGATGACCTTTCTGACCTCGAAAAATGATAGATTAGGGTCACATTTTCATCTGTTGGTAATATGATATAATGGTCTAAAATGCTTAGTTTCATCGCAAAATAGCATTTAAGGTGCGAAAATCATGCCTTTTAATGGGTCACGTGATCAACGCAATTGTATGGTACGAGAGCATAAAATGTCAATTTGTAACCAAACCAAGCATTTTATAGCCATATAATGTATTACCAACGAATATAAATATGACCGCTATCCATCATGCCATGAAGTCAAAAAGGTCATTTAAGGTCACCTGATGACGTCAGCGGCTATTTTTAGCTCAAATTTTGATATTGAATTCATATTGTTTAATAATGCTCCTTGTATAAGGCCGAATTAATGTACAGCACTTCAGTCTGAACTCGATGCGATTAAACGAATATGGACGATTAAGTACGAATAAACGATGATTGATAGTATCTGTCACCTAATGGGCTGATAGTTTTGATTAGAATTATGTAAAGTCGATTTAATTGGTAGTTTGAAAATGTTTACCTCTTTGCAATAATGAAAAAAATTTAGACATGAGTTGCAGTTGCCATGAAAACTGAAGTACATGCTTTTACTAGGAAACAAAGTTCTTATACTACAATGGAACTATCACATGACAAAATCAATTTGACAGCAAACAACGAATGGAAGGTATTGTAATGTACAAATGTAAAGCACAGTGAGTGTAAAACACGCATTATAGAAAACTTTCACCTTGAGAATTGGGAACCTGCGACAGTGATCAGCAATCACTGCGTGAAGATTCCATTCACACAGGAATCGTTGTTCACTCCAGGGATTGTTGGTCGTGATGGCTCGAAGTACCAGACTCGATAGTGGACAGGAGACGAACAGCTCATCCTCCAGGTAATCCTTCCTTCCTCGAAGTCATCTACTATTCCTACCGGAAGAGTCATGCCTTCAAGGGTAGGTTGATTACCTTGGCCATCCATCGAGCATATCAATGTTTCGTGGAACCTGAACCTCACAGAGCCGCCTAGCAGCACGTGAGATAGAATAGAATATGGCTACGCTACTTCTTAATTAGGACACAAATTCCACTGTGTACGTCTGCTGTGCTCAAAGTCGCATCCAAAGAGAGGCGAATTATTGCATCCTTTTGCTTCAACTCATGGATCGTACCACTGAGACTTGGGACTACCTCGGCAATTGCAGTTCGTCCCTGTAGCAAGTTTCAAAACACCAGGAAGCTGCTCTAGCCCATCCGGCATTGGGACATCCTCTCCACAGATGATGATGAGAAATACTTCCTGCATTGTGCCTTCTGCCTTGTGTGGCACGGTAGGATCTTCCCTATCCACGTGCTGGCGTGAAGATTCAAGGAGAAGCTGTTGCTGACGCTGACATCAGCTACTCCTTGAGCCTAAAAGTTACTCGGGTCGTCTCACCGAAGATAGACTCAAGACGAGATTACCCAGCGACTGTCCCTAGGCTTCTGCCAAAGCAGTTGTGATGAATATGGCTCTCCTTGTGCTGGTTCCAGTTAGGTCCAATGCAGCGCCAACCGCTGGAGTGATGCTTCAACTCTCGGAAATGTCGCAATACTGATGTCGATGGGAGAATGGGGGCATCACTGTACTACGTGGCTCAAAGAATCTTAAGACGATGGGATTCAACTGCTCCGATGGAACCCATCTGTGTGAAGCAAACTCAACCAACTTCTTTAGTATGACAACATAGGCTTACTCCTTTGATCTCCCGCTTGAACGCCTCGGTTACTGCTTATTGCCTTCACTTAACCTTGTCTAGCCAGAATTAAGTCCGAGTTCTCCCTGTAGCCCTTCATCTCCCCTTCCCATGTTGCTAACCTGGAATACCTTCGCTACGCCAAATAACATACTTCGTCACATTGCGTTTAGATGGGTGTGATGATGCTATTCATGTCGTTCACTTCATATCTCATTCAGAATGAAGTGCTGTACACTAATTCGGCCTTATACAAGGAGCATTATTAAACAATATGAATTCAATATCAAAATTTGAGCTAAAAATAGCCTCTGACGTCATCAGGTGACCTTAAATGACCTTTTTGACTTCATGGTATGATGGATAGCGGTCATATTTATATTCGTTGGTAATACATTATATGGCTATAAAATGCTTGGTTTGGTTACAAATTGACATTTTATGCTCTCGTACCATACAATTGCATTGATCACGTGATCCATTAAAAGGCATGATTTTCACACCTTAAATGCTATTTTGCGATGAAACTAAGCATTTTAGACCATTATATCATATTACCAACAGATGAAAATGTGACCCTAATCTATCATTTTTCGAGGTCAGAAAGGTCATCCGAGGTCACCTGATGACGTCAGAGGCTATTTTTAGCAATTTTTGCACATTTGACCTTACTTTGACCTTTCTGGGCGACCCCTAAACCTTGACTAATCGAGCTAAAACTTTGCATGTACAATTTTTTTACCAAAAGGAATACTTTTGGCGACGTGCACCTTGACTTTTCCAGCTTTCGATTTTTCTGAACCACCCTAATGTACATGTAATGTACATCAAAAAACATCCAAATTCGCAGATTGTGCCATTAGAGACACCACATATCCAGGGGAAAAAGCATTCGAACGTCTAGTGGTTGATGAGAAAGGAGCTCGAAGGTGTCCACTATTAGGAGGCAGGATCGGAACAATGTCATGTAGCGGATGAGTCAAATGATGCTCACAGCTTTTCAAAAATTTAAGTCCACGCATTTTAAAAATCGACTTTAAGGGATAAATGAATCACACAAGCAGACGATAGGGCCACAGGTGGTGACACTACCCAAATTCGCGTACGAGCTTATTTTCTTAATTTGTAGATTGTCAACCAACATCAGTAAAACGACAATTCTCAATACGTAGTTCCATTCGTTTTGCAAGTTGCGGAGCGTCAAACATCGCAAAATTCCATTTGTCTAAGTAGGTCTATGTACTTCCGAGTTTGGTGCACTTAATAACGATATGATCAAGCATTCATTTAATCACTCAATATAAGATGTCATTTTTATGATTATGATTGCACATTTAAGGTGGATTTCTCCCACAGTAGCTAGAAATACGATATTTCTGGCAGTAACTCGATTGGCTGATTTTCTTTTAAAGGTAATTAAGGCGTTGTGACAACGAGCTTAATTGTTACACGGTTAAACAAACATGTGTAGGTTCGATACAGTTTCAGTAATTTGACTCTTCTTAAGATCGGACAGGACTGACTTAGATCGGTGCCTGACTTAGCAATTGAAATGACAAATTGCGATTGTCTATTCTAGTCCCACTAACTTGCGCAAAGCGATAAGGAAATTTCCATGGAAAAATCTGTTAATTGGAATAAATGCTGAAAGATAGTGCTTTTTCATTTTGCATGGGAGTGAAAAGATATCTTTTCTATCTAAACTACCAAGAGGAAAAAAAACTTTTCAGTCCCACGGGATCACAAAGTTATCTTTTTCTCCAGCAATTAACTTTTCCTGTGTAAGCTCCTGTGTGTTGGAAAAATCAAAGAGGTCTATATACAAGTTATAATTACATTGATAACATTCAGCATCATCATCGAAATCTGGCGATTGGCTACCTGCACTGCCAATTTCCCAATTAGGTTGCCATTGGACAGTGAGACATTCAGAATTGGCATCTCTTTGAGAACTGGTGCTTTCGTTATGCGACCTTGCAAGTGAAACGTAGACATAATTGCAACGACAAGGGCTACCATCCTCTGTCTTGCTTCTTCTCTGTCTACTCTTTTCTGGAAGGATTCCACGTCATAATCGTGAACAATATCGTGAAAAGAGCTCTAATTGCTGTAAGCTATCCTGCCTCTTTAGAACCACAAGGGTTAGATCGTGGAGATGGGAAAAGCCTGCATCACTAGTTTTCTTTTCTATTCTGGAAAATGTCTCTTTTGGGATGCCACGGTAACAGATACCTTTGCTTTTTCATATGTCAACGAAACAGGCAATCAACCAGTACGAGTAGCTGAACAACTGAAAAGGAGGAAATACCAGTCTTTGACCGAATCCTGAATATCTCGAGACCTCATGTGTGCCTGGCCCCACAGCGAAGAAATTTAATGTCATCATTGGGTCTAAGAGTATGACGGATACTGGTGATAAGAGGGAAGGGATGTGGTTGTGTCAGAGGTTGAGCTTGGCAATCATGCGCGGCAATGCTCACTGCATTCGCAACACTTTTCCTGAGCTTGACTCTTATTAGGATTTTTCTGTATTTTGTAGGTAATTGGCCATCAGATTTTGTAGTATTTTATACTTTCATCTAAATATACTTATTTATATTTTTAAAAAGTTGTGATTAGCCAGAAAGCATCACTATCTAACTCTGATCCAGTATTGTCTTCCGTGAAATTAAATGACGTCATCTTTTCATTCATACACAAGATAGTTTACTCGTCACTTTTAGTTTTAGTCTATCGTGACGATAAATAATCAGAGATGAGAATGGGGTAACGGGGCCCGGCTGAAATTCATATCTTCAATGGACCCAAACTGAAAAAAATAAATAATCCATTAATCAGATAGATTGGGGCGCCGTTGATCCGCAAAATTCTCATCCCTGACATATGCACAACATAACATTAATTACATCTGGAATCGAATTTACGACGGACAAAAAACTCACAACTTAGCGACAGCTGCTCCAATAGAGGGTGATTGATTCCATCAGCACTTGTTATTTTGTTATAATTGAAGTTAGCTGATTGTAAGTACGGTAGAGAGGTATCCATGGCTACACTCTGAAGTTTGTTGTATTCGCACTTGATTGTAAGTAAATGCTGCAAACTGCTCAATGGAGCGATGTCTTTTAAATAATTTTTGCTGAGGTCCAAGTATCGAAGATAGATATACCGACTCAATATTTCGATGTTCGTAATGTTTCTGCAATGAAAAGAAAGGTTTTCTCAGTCAGTGCATGTTTGTCTTAAGAATATTATGCAAATATTCCGTGTCTTTTATGCCATAGTTATCTTATTCAGTCCATGGACAGTGAAATTCTTTGATTCAATCGGCTTGGGAGCTGATTCTGACGCATGTTCATTGTACAAAATGTACATGAAGTTCTCTTGCCTGTTCTGTATCAGTAGACAATCTTCCCGAGAACGAGATCAAAATATCGGACGATGAAAATTGACGCTTTCATTTCCAGCCAGAGGTATGATCATCAACAGAAAAAGACAATCCCAATCAAATGTACAATGCATTTTACACAGTAAACACATCAAACATTTCTTTGAAAAGTGAGGGTCTGGTACTACTTTGCAGTTTTACTGAGCCAGTTAACCTTGTGGTGATGGTAGGCCCAAACAAAATTCTATACACAACTCAATTTCTGTGAAAGCTTTCGGATGGTCACCCAAACAATCAAGTGTCAAAAATAATGAAAGAGAAGTGATTTAGACTAGTAAATTAAAAAATCAAATTCATTTGTGGAATGCAAAGCACCCTAACAAACAACTCCCTGCACAATCCGCGTTCGGTCACTGAATCCTACCGGTTATAGAAAAAATCACCTATCATGCAAACTGACAGCTTTGATCATTAAGCAACAAAAATTGGATGACTGATCAACATGTTCGATACAAAACCAAAATTGTGAAGACGCAAATATCGTTCCATTAAATTGCACCGCTCAAGTATTTAGTGAAGATCTAATCTGTATAAATATTGTTTCTGCAATCTACTGACATTTTTCAGTAGTATGATTGATTTAAGATAATCATATTGCGATCGAAATATTTTTCTTTTGACCACAGACTTGGCGTATTACACGTAACCAGCATTAAATCAGTTCATGAATCGATGGGTTTTCAACGAATCCGGGTAAAAGGAACTGTACATATATTCGGAAAACAAACTAAGTAACCAAATTTTACAAAAATTTTCGATTTTTTAGGGGCAATCGAAACGATTTCTCCTTTTCTAAAATAAAGTGCAAGTCAAAATGAAAGCTTGTTTATATGGGTTTTTAATATGGGGTGCGTAAATTTTGCTTATCGATTTCCGAAAGATAGTAGAAATTTGTATAAATTCATTGAGAACATGCAACCGAAAAATTGCATTAAAATCAGAATATTTTGGTATAAATGGCGAAATCAAGGGGAAATAAATCTCTCTAATAAACGTTACACAAATGTATGTAACACATAATTATGTAAAGACTGAACACAATGTCCGCAACACACAAGAAACGGTTCAAAACTATACAAAATAGCAAAAATAAACTTCGATTTGCCTCGATAAACTTCGCGAAGTATATTTTTGCATTCCTTTAAAGGATATTCAAGAAAGAGAAGAAAAACGCTAGCAGCACATGAATGTTAATTTGTGCATGCATATACAAATGCTACATTTGTACATACATCATAGCAATACACAAATAATTGCTGCAATAATCAGGCAATGAGAGCATCTGCTGCTTAGAATAATACAATACAGTGCCGCAATAATAACTCGATATATGTTATCACACATGCACACGTACTACAATTACAATTCGTCTCTCATTGGATACAACGTACAATTTTTCAGGTCCCTTCAAGCACGTTATAAGCGGGTTTTGCTGTATCATTACATGTGCAACCTTGATACCGTAACATAAAAATAACATCATTATCACTTGACTATTCCTACTTCCCATAAGGAATTAGTTCAATTCTAATTGAATTTGGCACGCTCAGTTGTGATGTTTTTGATATCTTTTGTCTCCATCGATAGCGCAAGTTCACTATTGAGCCGATGGATGTCACTTTTAATTTCTTGCAAAATGACAGTATCCTGCTTTAATTCTTTTTGGATTCTGCTTTTCTTAATTTTACGTCACTACGTCGTTTATGAAATTCGATGTCATTAATGAAACCACTATTTTATCTCACTCACCAATGCATAGATGTCACCCTTGAAATCTGAAACTTGTATACAATAAAACAATCTTTAATATTAATCTTAGGCTCGAGCGCCTGAACGTACATGAATGCATAAGTCTGGAAACATCGTCGAATTTTGTCGACTACGTTGGTATGGAATCGCATCACTATGTATTCTGATACTGCAACAATACGATATGTACGCCTATGCATACACCACACTCATGAGAATAAATTATTCCAAACAGTTGCGTAAAATTGACTATTGCGAAAGCTCGTATAAGACACATGTAATTAAAAATTGTCATTAAGCAAATGAGTCGAGAAGGTTGATATTGATATTTGAATGTCTGACAAGTTGATGCATTACATTGACTATTGTGATGCCGATTAAAAATCAAATTATTAAAGAGAACTTTCAGCATAGAAATGTAGATTCATTCAAAAAGCACTTATCAGAAGATGAAGTTAAAGATCATACCAGTCATGCAGTCAGCCCATCTAAAGAAGACCAACAATAGAATTAACCAAGTAAATATTTCACATCCTCCACCCTGATTATCAAACTAAGGTTAATCATGAGCATTCGAGCGGATAAAGGTGATTGCTTTTGAGACGTCCACCCTTGAAAATAGATGTTTGCAGTCTATGGGATGAGGCCTACGTATGGCAAGTCTTTGGTCATAAAAAGTTCGAGACTCGAGCGATGCTTCATCTCCCCCCATGAGAGACTGTTTATTGTGTACTTTTGATGAAGTGCACGGTGAGAAGCGAGCCAACGATCAGGGATGGTGTCCATTAAAATAGATGACCCTAAGGCTTTTGCACTTGAAACTATAGAGCTGTTAGAGCCCGAAGATGCGATTGAACGACCAACTGTATGTCCAAAACTGGTTGGTGTCAATGATAAGCGACTGAAAGATCGCGGAGCCTCATATGAAAGTACTTGAGTGATCGCATCTATACCAAGAAGAATCTTAATCGAAGGTTCTTCTTTCAGGTTGTCGTCATCAGCGCGGGAAATATTAGGGAATAATAAGCGGATCTTTTTTAAAGTGTCAGCTGGGAGAACTCGTGTAGGCCTACAAATTTCAGGTACAGCTATCAGGCGAGCACTGATCTAATGTGGACTTGATCCATGTCGACTTGCAAGTTCAATCCTGAATAGGTGGAGAAATAAAGCGACCAAAGCTTTCAAATCTATGACTTCGGGTATCTAGGAGGAAAGGCTTGATTTCTTGGGCAAATGATTGAGTGACATAACTCTCCTCAGCACCGGAATCAAAGAGGATACGCACTGTCCGTGTTAAGCCTTTGAGTCTCACTCTAGCTGTTCGCAGAATAATTGAACGACGTTCAGTATCCCCCACACGGTTGATAACATCAGTGTCCTCCTTATTAGTTGAAGCATCACTGGAAATTACAGCAAGATTCGAATTCGTCTCGGCTGTGGTGCGATCATCACGACCAGGCAAAGTGGGATGCTCTCTGTTGCATCGATTGCAACAAGCAAGTGATCTGCAATATCTTTTATAGTGCTTACCGAGACAATTGAAACACAAGGAAAGCTTGCGTATCAGATCTAGTCGATGAGGGGAACCAATCGAAGTAAAATGCGAAGTTGCATTTGAATACTGAATGACCTTCCTTTGACGAACATTAACGGCAAGCAATAGCTCCATCAACTCTATGGGCACTAGTAGCATGTGGTCGGCGTCATGACGCAGCCACAGGAGGGTCAGCTCTCTTCATCTTGACTCTCGAATAGTCCAATCTTCTTTTAATGAATAGGAGCAGTCGTTAAAGATCAAATTTGTCCTTTAAGGAGGTAGCTCTACAAGACCATTCAAGCTGTCTCGATGGCGGAATTTTACCAGAGAAGTGGAACGAGCAGCAAATCGTCAATGGAAGCAGAAGAATTCATAGGAATTGAACTTGAGGAGCCGTATACTTCATGAATAAGCTGCTTGAGATGACGCAGGTTCGATTCAAACTCAGTCGCAAGACCAGTCACGTCGTTGTCATTTACAGGATTTAAATTGATGAGTTTATCTGTGTACAAACTGATTAGAAGTAATTGATTGCCAAAACAGTCTTTGAGCACCTTTACCGCAGATTGGTAATTCTGTGAATGTGAAGTACATGTACATGGGATTCCTGACGCTGCTTCAAGAGCTTCTCCACGTAGGACGGAGAACAGGTACGCAAATTTGTTGACGT
Source organism: Prostheceraeus crozeri (assembly GCA_907163375.1). Taxonomy (NCBI): domain Eukaryota; kingdom Metazoa; phylum Platyhelminthes; order Polycladida; family Euryleptidae; genus Prostheceraeus; species Prostheceraeus crozeri. The sequence continues at coordinate 74,374 of CAJQUW010006378.1, read as the reverse complement.
CTGGCATGTCTCTGTTATGAACTGCTACTGCAACCTGATTAAAGAGTGGTCTCCATGAGAGACAGTCACCGCTAAAAGATGGTATAGTCAGTCGTGACAAACACTCCAAACTTTGTGAAGATGGAGATTGTGTAGATGCAGAACAATCAACTTGATCCTTTTCATGAACTTCATCAATTCTTGCTGATGTCTCGATTATTTTGTCAGACAATTATTTCTGGTAGGTTACTTCAATCATCAACTTATTTTCGTCACTGATTACATCCATTATGAATGAACAAACTTCCTTATTTCTTTGAGGATTTAATGCAGGACTCAGACACCTTACCTGATTCTGCATTGAGAGTTTCTGCATCTGAAAAAATGCGATTCAGATCAGATGCATAAGCACGTCGGGATGCCTTAGTCGTGCGCAGTGAATCCTTCCCGGGTCGCGGCACCAAAAAGAAGTGGCATTTTTTCAATTACCTAAATCCCATTTGAGAGTTAGCACAAAACTACCAAACCACAGCTGCCAGAAACCACATGTGATTTAAATTCAACAAACTCTACGATACATGTACATCCATAGATACATGATATCAGACAACACACATCAGATCATAGCAGTCGTGAAGTCAAAGAGTTCATCCCATTCATAGCACAACAGCAAGAGCATAGAATTAACCGAGTTCATATTTCACACATACTACAAACTTTGGCGGGGACTACAACATTAATTCAACAGATTCATATTTGAGAAAATAAGGAAATTATGACGAAAATATGAGAGTAGACGATATTGAACATGGCTTTAAGTAAAGTGTCTCTGAGATACATTCGATATCTCGCCTTTTTTTGTCACAGCATTTTCGATAATATTTTTCATGATAAAATTCTCCTTCTTGTAGGTTCTTATTACAGTCAATAATACCCCTGTCACACCAGGGATGCGTTCTCACGGAGATAGCCTGGCGTCCACTAAAAATCCAGAACGCCAAGCTGAGCGTCGTATAATCTCCAAGAGCGCAAAAGGATCTCTGTGCCATCTCCACTAATCGCCACGATGTCTCTGAGATCTCCATTAGACGGCGCGCACTTTGTGCATGCACAAAGTGCGCGCCGTCACTCGGCGTTCTAAGTTAGACGCAGTAGGAACACTAGAATCGCCAGAGGAACTAGGCTAACTCTCTTGCAACGCCAACACAGCTCCACATGGACGCTTTAAGAACGCGCATTGTCGCAGTGCGAATGCACCTCCATTTGATGGCGTTCACACGGAGATGTCAATGCATCACTATCGCATCGTTATGGAGTTTCAACGGTGTTAGTACGGAGTGCTCTACATTTCAGTGCGATTTCATTTTGACTGCACGAAGCTACCGCGGCGATCATTGCGTTCCTATACCGTCCATCAGCGTTGGTACGACGCAGAATCTGCGTTTCTTGTGCGCCGAGAAAAAAATATATAACTGAATTCATTCATACCTGGATTTGCTGTCCTAGCGCCATCATGGATGTTCTTCGCAAGCGTGTCGGACTTCTTCTTGCTCACAATTACGTCCAGCAAGTATATATATACTCAATATATACATACAATATATATATATATATATATATATATATATATATATATATATATATATATATATATATATATATATATATATATATATATATACTCACACTGACTGCCGTTTTCTTCTTCACTTCAAAGACATGGGGTTTAAGCCATTTGAAATTTTCAATGATCCACTGGTCTCTCTCTGTAAGATCTTTGGCTGCGTCACCAGACTTCTTTTGCATCAGACGTGTATATCGAGTTCGAATACATCTATACCATGTCTTCAGGATGACAACATCCTTCTTCAATGCCAGAGCTTCGGCTTCCCATAGGGCATCCTTCTTCCTGTAATCTTTGTATGCGTTGATCTTTTTATTATAAATCGCTTCGTTTGCTTCGAGCCATGATGACATATCTTCTTCCTCTGCATCAGTAAGGTCAGTACAAGTCTTGATTTTCTTTTATGGCTGGAGAGGGCGACCCGCACGAAGTCCTTGAGGTTGATGGACTCAACTCCTTCGGACTGTTCCGGACTGTTCTGTGCCGATAACAATTTCAAATTTTAGATTTGCAGCATCAGGACTGTTTTCCTTTTCCACGACCTGTCTCTTCTTTCGGGAATTTCTCATAGTCAGATGTAGGCTACTCGCACAAAAATGAATGTGGAGGCTGGTGTGTCTTTTTAATACCAGCGCTTCGCGAAGCATGATTGGAGCGCTGACAAAGAACCACGCGCAGTTTACACGTCGTAAAATCGTAATGGGAACTTGACACGCGTCGCAAGAGCGCATTGTGCGCGCAGCTCCACGCCGTGCACACCCATTCGTTTATCAATCAAAACGCAATGAGAATGCAGTCGTGCGCAATGGTTGCTGCGTATGAACGCCATTATCGCTGTAAAATCGTTGTCAAGATGCAATGGCATCTCAAAATTAGAAAATTATCAATTATTCAAACCAATTTTCACCATTTAGTCTGCGATGCTATGGCGTTCTGACGAACTTTTGAATCGCAAAGGCAGATCCGTAGAATCGCATTAGGTGTGACAGGGGCACAAGCGCTAGTGCTTGATCCGACAAGCACAACACCATAAATAAGCCGTCTTGCAAAGTAAACAGAAACGAGCTAGTGAACCAAACGGTTTAAATATTTTCTCGTTCAAATACACTGGCACGTATCATTATCTCCTTCGATAAGAATCACTGCCAAGTAAAAGCATCCAAAACTTTGCAATTTTTGCCGTATCATATATCACGATTAATTAAGTTATATCCCTCAATGCAGGCCCATACAGATAGGCCTACACCTTACCTATTAACACATGGAAATTTCAGAGCGCCAAATTGTTCCTTACCTTTCTTTGCAATCCAGTTTGACGTATGCATGGCTCAGTCCATCACCCGTCTTACATAAAAGAGAAATGCTTTCTGCGATAATTCCTTCGGTTAGCGGCTTTTCAGGATATATCTGAAAGTAGCATCATTTCACTTACTGCACCCAAAACTCAGTAAATCACTTAAAGGCACATTCAAGATAATTCCAACTTATCCATTACATGAGCATCTTTGAATTCGATCCAAAATTTTGCTTCTACATGAAGGGATGAAAAGGATTTTGTAAATTACTTTATCAAGTTTTCCATAGCAATTGCACTAAACAAAAAATTAAAACCTTCATTTTTAACTAGATAAATAACAGAGCATCAAGCACACAAAGAAGGATTGGTATTTTCAGAGTAGCCTTGACGTATCTGTCGTCGTAGTCGGTCGGTTCTGATAGAAGTTGCGATGCCGCTAATTCATCATATATCAAAAGACGCAAGATGACTTAACATCTTACAATAATTGTCAGAAAACTAGACATCTTCACTCATTCCTTGAAACTTTAGAATCTGACGAGTAGCTATTATTCAAACTTCTTTAAAGATAAGTTAATCAATCAAAATCTTGGAAATGAAACGCCATTGCAAGGTCAGCGCAGACAAGTGACTGCGCTGTCTCCATCGCCTGAGTTGCTTTCCGCTCAGATCAGTTCATGCTAACAAACATCGCTTTGTTGTTGCTTCCACCAAATGTGTTGTTTTCGTGTTGTGTTCAGTATATTATCATTCATCGATTGATATAGGCCTACATAACTATCATTTTGCATCACTCGCAATCTTTTCAGCACGCACGAATCCGAGCGTTAATGAGTCAGTCCGATTAGGAAAGCAAGTTTTACAATTACATTATATACTAATACGAGTATTTGACATTTGACTTTTGTCTCCGATTCGACCCAAATCTATTGGCCTGTCTATTGAAACACTGATGGAAACACAATCCTTCTTTCACTTCAGTTCTAATTCCCTCGTTTTTTTACACTGTTGTCTGAATTTGATTTAAAGGGGACGAGTTGAGATCCAGGCAGCAAGAGTTACACACAAGAACAAATTATTTGTTTGCTTCATATTTCGAGTCTGTTAGCTACCGGCCGAAATCCGTCAAACTCCGATTTCTGTCAAAATTATAGGACTCCAGAACTTCTGACTTCGTTTCCCTGGAACTAGGTCATATAGATAGAAATTGGGACGAACGACAATGTGCTAAGTGTACAACTGTACACAAAGGGTGCGTTGAAAGAGAATTACTAAGAAATACTATAGCATGAAAGCAGGTAATTATATAATTCTACAATGTCAGTTTTGGTGTAATTGACTACGAACATTTCACCTTCATTACAAAAGTCAATAAAAATGGGCACAGGTCGCTAGCGGGAGGATCATCAATGAATGAATTTATTTCTTAAAGAAAAAAAGTTCACTCCCTTTGATATTACGCAAATCCTTCTTACAGACCGCTACATTAATAGTTGCACAAAGAAGAATTTAGCAGATGTAGTTGCATAATCGACCAACAGTTGTAAGTTGTAACAGTAAACGTGCGTTAATTCTGTTGGTATACTTAACTGATTGACCAAAACAGGATCCGACCGAAATGGCACACATATACTCGTGATTAATTAATCGATGTTAATAACAAAAAAATTAAGAATTTTGCTTGATATGTTCGCATCACATAAGTTGTCGCCTGCATAGTAGAAATCAGTCCTCCTGTCAATCCTGGCATTTGTCCACTATCCCTTGACACCGGAGATTGATTCACACAGTAGAATCGTGTGGCGAAGCTGGATGAGACATTATGCGGTGTGACGTGTGTGCAGGTGCTTGATGCACATTTGAGTATCTCAATGAGCTCAAAACAAGCAAAGGAAGGATTGGCATAGTAGTCAACACTAATTCTTAAGTCTGCAACAGATGGGATGGACCAATTAATACAAAGCTTGTGTAGCCAATCTTGGAGCTGATAACATCACAGCTTTTATTTAGACCGATGTACGAAAATATACTACTTATATAGAAAAGAAGTTAGAAATTTGCAATGCCAGAGCGATTACATTGCTTAATCTCAATTGAAGGAACGTGAAATTAGTCAAGTTATAACTCAATTTAAAATGCTGTAAAAAATTTCGGTTCAAAGAAATATTGTCTTAAAGTTTACTGAATGTGCAATTCATTGGTGATCATCTAAAATTTGCATTTTGCGCAGTTCTTTTGAGGACATCAATAAATGCAATGACCATAGCAGCAGAATTTTTATCTGCTAACCACAACTGACTCGACAAAAACATTAAAAGTCTGCCAAATTAGCAAATAAAACACAATCTTCCACACATGTTAGAAGTTAATTGATGTTGACCTTCTCCTTCAATGAATAAGATGAATTTAATCAACTGAGCAAGATGAAAGTGTACAGGTGGGTAGAATGTCAGCTCTCATGCACACGATGTTTTTTGAACATGATCAAAAATTCTGTTCAAAGAATCAATGAAACTGCTTCATCTGTAATTACCACAAAGGTAGAACTCATCCTAATGAGAATACAAACCATGGTAACTATTGATGCACCATTTGCAAGATCAGCAAAAATAGCAATCATAAGCATTAGAATGCGCGAAGTCGAGCCGAGCAACGGGATTCACAGAAATGCTTGATTTCCACTGAGGAAGTAGAAAGCTGTCCATTATTATAGAATAGAAAAGGTAATGCTTTCTTTTTGCGGTTCAGATAGCGCCATGACCAAAATTATTTCGGCTAAGCCTTGGTAGTGGTTCCTTAGCTGCTACTTAGCTATATAGCTTCCTTACGTGCCAACATGTAAAATTCACGTGATTTTTCAATCATTTTTACATAAAACAATGCTATGGATCAATTTCAGCTACGGGCTGCAAAATCAAACATGGTCAAACCTCTACGTGAACAAAGTCACACTATGGCACTTACTTCTTCTTCCTCCTCAATATTTTCGTCTTCAGCATTATCACCATCCTCCCTATCTTGGTCATCCACTTCTTCGCCAATGTTCTTAGCTTCCTCTATATTATTTGCAGGAGGATTCGCTTCTATCTCTAATTCATCAGCCATCGCACCTCGTGTATTCAAAATGTTTGCGTTCAGGAGTCCTTGACAGCTAAATATTTAAACAACATATTTTTTTGCCCTTTCATTCTCATTGTGGTCATTTTGACTGCATCTCTTTAGGATTTTTATCCCACGCCGGCAAGTATCTGCTACCAAGAGGACAAGACGATCCATGTATTAAAATGGGACCACTCGCAATTTTGCCTGATGCCTAGAGCGCCCGCAAATTGCATTCTTAATTTTTTTCACAAAACTTCATGATAGGCTCCAGATGAAAAAAATTTGATCATATGAGAACTACAGAGCAGGACTAGAACTATTATCTGCAGGCTCTTTGTGTTGAACTATTATCTGTACTCTGCGTGGAGGCTGTACTGACGTTCCTGACTATTTATAACCATAGACATCGGATAACATTATTAGGACTAGACCGGACAAGGCTGATTTCTGGTGGCCTTTAAAGCCGTTCGGTAGTAACATTGAAAAATTCTTTGTCTAAGCAAATTTCTGTATGAGGGAATTTAAAATATCGATAACAGCATGTCTCTGATCAGCTGATGATGTTATGCACGTTTTATCATTTGGAGTTGCTAGCTTAAACATTACTTTTAGGATCCCAATTACACTTCCGAAGCAATTACAGCCGAGTTATTACACTACTCATCTGTTGTTCATTGTAGACATTCACGTACATGCAGCAAACGACTTGGCAACTAGATGATATGTGATCATCTAGGTGAAATCATGATTTACAGAAAGATATGTCTTTTTACAGTATCTTTTGTCATGTCTTTTTGCAAAGTAACAAGCATAGTCAAAGGGAATTGAGCTGACACATGTCACAGCTTAATCAAGTTACAAGGCGTAATATCATGTCAATTATTGATCTTCGGTTAATGATCGGTCCTAATAATGTTATCCGATGTCTATGTGCATAACAATGACATTTCAATTTTGTGCTTCTATCCTATGAGTCAGCGGATGTAGTAACTACAAAATGATGCCATTCGACCGGAGACAATTAAAGTCTGACAGAGGAGTATTCCTTCACTAGGTGACATGCCACGCGTGATTCACGCGTAATTACGGAACACCCCAAACATGTGGTTGACATTCTATATTCTTCTACCCGCGTACATACACGCTGCACTAAGAGTCAGAAATCACTTGATCTGATGTTGTTAAAACATGGGGAATGTTTATCAATACACGCGGGCGATCGAGCGTTTATAGTTTGCGCGTCGTCTACGCCGGTTGTCTCACATGAAATTGAGGTCGATCACATTGTTTAGCCTGTGATACATGCAGACACATGAGACGCAAAGTCCATATAAAAGGACTGCCAACTAACTTACAAAACAGATGTTGCAGCAATGTCCCGCATAGCCACGGATGTTTAGGGTCATGTGTGAGTGTGATTGCGCGTGGTTCACGCGTGAATTACGCGTGATTGAGCGTGGCATGTCACCTGTTGTTGCCAAAGATATTTAATTGCTTAAAAGGGCTAGATGAGAAATAGATGCTTAAATTTGAACCCATTTTAGTACGGTCCTTATCGTGGCAAAAAAGCATTACGGCAATGGGGCGAAATTGCTGTTTTGTCGGCTGTACAGTGCAGTACAGTGTGCAATGCGACAAAAAGCCTTAGAAATGGCACAGGATGTAAAGTACAATTCACTGATACTATATGATAAGTTTCAATTGAATATTCGCTCAGTAGTTTCTCTGAAAAAAATTATTTAAGATGAGAGCGGTGATACAGCAATTTAGTGCAGTGCTATCAATTTGGAAGAAAAAGTAGACTATCCACATGAAGACTGATGAGCATTGATAAACACACAACTCCCTCTGTAGAATTCACGACTATTAACAAATTCAGTGAGAATCCGAATATTACACTGAGCAATTGGCTACTAATAAGGCTCAACCATATGTCAAACGCTCTTAAAGTTATTCACCAGGCTGAAACTACAACATGGATCCATGTATTGCAAATAATTATGAGAGGTCAGTAGGTCCAAGTGTAATCGATCATCGGATGTCTGTCAATGTCAAAGATGTTGTCAATGTCCATTGCATAACATGCGTAATATGTTGTTTGTTTTTATTTGCTTATAGGTCTATATATCATAGCTTATCATTGCTTGTATATCAAATTTTCTGATAATTCTATTAATTCATATATATTTTTCTGTTGTATCAGGTAATTTCTTACCGCAAAATTACATTTACACGTTAGATTATTGCCAAGCTTGGCAATCGCGTTTGGCGTGGCCGGGCAACGGTGGGTACGCAGCAACGATGTACATGTACATGCATGTACAACCATAACCAGACTTCGTACTTATTACAAAGAAACAATCTGCATGATCAAAAGTAAAGACGCGGAACATTTTTCTGCTCAGAAAACTCATTTAGTACGTCATGTATTAGGTGAATTGTAAGCAGGGTGGGTAATTTTTTAAACACATTGTTTAAAACAGTGTTTAAAACACTGTTTAAAACACGCTGAAAAAAAACATGTTTAAAACATATATCTAAAAAATATTTAACTCTCAGGATTCCATTTGCAACTGCACGAAATCGGAGTTCTTATCGGTCAACGAAGGCTTAAAATCAAATAATTCGATGATTTCTAGAATCATCTGGTCAGACTGTCAAAGCAGAATCTACCTACCACCATTAGGCCTATAGATTATGAGTCAGCTTATAGACTATAAGAGCGGCTAGTGTGGTCAATGCCTTCACATCAAATCTGTTTTGTTCCATGTAACAGCGAGGCACTGTGGTTTCTGCTGTCTTCCTTACCTACTATATATGATACAATCACGCTGATCAATGATCACACACGCCATACAAACTCAGTCGCTTGATTCCCGTACGCGCTGACATTGACGTTGCCTATTTTTCCTACAAAACATTTGAAAGAAACAACCCGTATCATGTCCTTAGCTAACCCTGATGTGTGAAATGCCCTGAGCCAGCCCTAAGCTAACCCTAGCCCTTAGCCAACCCGAAGCTACCCCTGATTCAAAAAAAGCTGTAATTGCTAAAAAATTGAGCTTTTAAGCAATTTTCTGGAGAAATCATGCAGCGATCAGTGCTTCCAACCAGAAAAGATAAGAATAGTTGCCCAAAAATACCCCACCCTTAAGGGCCCCTTACCGGACCCTGAGAAGATTTAGCAGCGGGTACGCGCTCGTCAAAACCATAGACATATAGGAAACCAGGTCAGAAAATCAAGTGAATTGCATCGCGTAGCACCATCAGACTGTCAATCGCGTCGAGAAAATGCCAAGATCGTTAGACCCAGTGTGGAATAATTTCATCAAAGTGAAAATTAACGGATCGGAGCGAGCTAAATGTCGATATTGCAACTTCGATATGGTTACAATAGTGGCAAGAATGAAGAGTCACTTCGAAAGGTGTGAAGCTCAGAGATCAAAATCATCGAACAATCAAACCGCTTCCGAAGAAGAAGTATCATCGCTGCAAGACGGGCCAGAGGTTCCATGCAAAAAACAGAGATTAATGACTGATTCTATTACTACCACTTCCAAGGATTTGTCTCACCGTATAAATTTGCAGATTACAAAATATATCGTCGCAACTAACAGTTCTTTTCGAGCAGCAAACCATCGAGAGTTTACAAAGTTGGTTCAGATGCTACGCCCCGGAGTGAATGTTCCAGATCGTCATGTTTTGGTAGGTGAGCTTTTGGATGAATTATTCGATGCTGAAAAAAGTCAATTAAGTCAGCGAGTGAGAAATAAGATCGGTACTCTATCGATTGATGGGTGGACAAATCTTGTTAATGATTCTGTGATTGGCATTGCTGTTACTGTCAATGGTGAAACATTTCTGATAGATGCGGTTGACACTGGTAGGAATCCGCACACAACAGAATATCTTGTTGAATTAGTGACCAAATACATAGTTATTGCGAAACGTGAGTGGGAAATTGAAATTACAACAGTTATTACTGATAATGCTAGTAATATGAATGCTATGCGTAACAAGCTGGCTGATGTGAATTCCGATATCGTTGCTTGTTTTGGGTGCCAGGCACATATAGCTAATTTGGTTGCGAAAGACATTTCCAGCATGCAAAAATTCAATAATGTTATTTTGAAAGTAAATCAGGTGATGAAATGGCTGCGCAATAACCACACTGCAAACAATGAATTGAAAAAGGCAGGATTAAAAAGACCTCCATCTTTATGTGAAACACGCTGGAGTTCCTCTCGAGATTTGCTTCAATATTTCTGTGATCATTTCAATGTGATAGCCGAGATATCGTTCAACCTTTTGAAAGATGGAGATGCCATTTATAAAACCATGGACAATATCTCATTCAAAAGATTATCTTCACAAGTTTTACAGGTGTTGGATCCTATTTCCACGTTCCTAGATAAGTGTCAAAAGGACGACGGGACAATGGGAGAAGTGCTGGAATTGTGGAAGGATTTGGTCGAAAGGGTTCCCGAAGACTGCCAGCACGTGATCCAAAAGAGAATGGAGATGGCATTACAGCCAGCAGTGCTTGCTGCAAACCTGTTGGACCCCAGATCCAATGGAGAAAAATTGACAGCAGAGCAGACCAGAATTGCTCGGACTTCATAGTGTGTGCTCAGCCAGGAGTCTCTGCAGCATTAACCCTATATCTTGCGAAGGCATCCCCGTATACATACGAGCTTTTTGAGGAAGGGGTTCATCCTGCAAATTGGTGGGAAGCCGGGAGGAGAATGGGTTTCGATGAGAAGCTCTCGCGCATTGGGAAGGCATTGAGCTGCACTCCATGCAGCACCGCGGCTCTAGAAAGACAGTTCAGCACAATGGGATTGACTTATGGAAAACTGCGGAATAATCTAGGAGTAGAGAAGGCTGGGAAAATGTGCTTCCTATACAAACAGTTAAACAAATGAACTACGGTACAAGAAATTCTTCTTCAACAATTATAGACGCATTTATTGCATTTTGAACTTATTGTTTTCAATTACATCATCATCACTTAAATTACCATAAACGCAAAGTAGTATTTAATTTGCTTTGGGGTTAATCGCTATCATTTCTTAAAAATATCACGTCCATGGGGTGATGGTAGGCTGACATGTCATATTATCTAAATGTGTAGACTTATACCTGCATTAAAAAGTGCCATTTAATTTCATTATGCCATAACTTTTTCATCAAAAAGCTCATCACATATTCGTTAATGTTAGCCATTGCCTAGTAATTTCGTACTCATCTATTCATGCTACCAACGGAGCAGAATATCATCATGCATACGCTAAGCCTACGCCTAACAATTTGATCATGGTTTCGGAAACATTTTCGTTGCATTTTGACAATGTGAATTCATTTTTCATAGAAAATTCTGATTTTATCTCTTTTAAGTCTATAAAATTGATGAGCCTGCATTTTGTATCAATGGAATAAGCCTACAAGAATAATATAATATAATATAATATAATATAATAATAATATACAAGGAATAAACCTACATGTTTAAAACATGTTTTTTTGAAAAAAACGTTTAAAACATGTTTTTTTTCAATTAAACATGTTTTTTCCCACCCTGATTGTAAGTGAACTTCACTCTTCTTTTATCTAAGAATGAAACAATTGGTTTTCATTTGTGCCATTCCTATTTTGACATACGCTCTTCATATTTAATAATCAACTCACATAAAATAATGCAATGAAGTCTAATTGAAAGAATTGTATCAATAGGGTGCTCTTATTTACAACTGGGTTTTGGAAGACATCTGAAAAAGTAGAATAGACTATTATTTGTTGCAATTTGGACGCTGTTTTCAGACATGTATAAAAATTTCTTGATTTGTTATTAAAATGCGTTTTGGTTCTATAATTACTAAAAAGAGGTAATGAAAAGGAATATTTGTTGCTCGCTTACAAATATTTTCAAATTTATGCAATATCAGCTGATTTTCACTGGTTTCATTGCACACAAGGTAAAAACACGTCTATTTCCTATCTAGCCCTTTATATATCTTTGGTTGTAGCCTATTATATTCAGAATAGTATTCACCGCATTGATAACAAACAGCTATTACAACTTCTTAAATTATTGATGCCTCCATAGAGTAGGGATATATAGGTAGAGTGTCGACTCAAGAAAGTATCTGCATACAGTGAAAAATTTTATATGAAAAGATTCATTTTTTTTGCGGAGATTACGTTCCCGTGGTCCAAAAAATTATTTGAGCACTTTTGAAAATAGTCAAAATTTGCCAATTACCGAGATGACTCTCCCATATATGGCCTAAGTAGTATGAAACATGTTGGATAGCAAAAGGAATGAACATGTGCTAATAAGCATACCAACAAAGCGGAAATCAAGCTGATTACCAGGGGAATTTCATGAATTGTACTATAATGAAAGTCTTCGTGAAAAAATTGCGATATTATTCGTGCTTTCTAAATGGCTGAAATTTCAAGTTTTCAATAGAGTTTTTACCGGCATGATTTTATGATTCACTAAATTCATGTTTCATTTCTTTAATCTGAACAGTGATGTACTTTGATTATGTAATTTTGCTCTACCAGTGGCAGGTTTATGATCTCTCTTAAGAAGATTCTCTTGAGGTTCAGCATGAAAGCAGTCATCGATAGTTGCTAATTTAACAAATATTACCTATCCCAGGCTGTTATGGCACGGACGATCTGTAAAATATCATTTCCTTCTGCGTTACTGCATGATCAGTCAATTCCGCTGTAATTTCTGCAAAACTGCAAAACATTAATTTCATATCTCACATTTGGTGACAATACCACCTGCATCTCCCACGAGTTCATTCAAAAATCGAAAGTATGTAGGCCTATACACATTGGGGATTTAATAAATGCGGAGTTACCACTCTACCTAATATACTTACTCTATGGATGCCTCTATGTTGTTGAATTGCTATTTGTTCGAGGCTTTACAACATCTTATAAAGGATATCATAAGTAAATTAATATACTTTCAAAATATTTACCCTTCCATCGCATTGCTTACAGAAAAAAACATAAGAACAATTTTAAGAACTCGAACGAAATAAAAAACCTGTTCCTGCTTGAAAAATGAACTGTTTTGTCGAGCTCTAATTATTATGATTGAAAAATTGCCGATTAACATTGAGAATGAGAGGTTCACATTGAAAATCTAGGGTTCGTAGATATATCTCATTGACTTGTCCTATAGGCTACCCATAGCCTAGGTAAAATTACTTTACGTCTGTATTTTTGTCCTAATCCGTCGGCCATGATTGAAAGCATACGTCGACTTATTTCTGGCTCGGTTTGGTAAATATTGAATCGAAGAATGTGCTAACAGAACTGTCCTCTTATCATCTGAATGGGCAGACTGTTAAATAGGATCTTTTCAATATATAAGTGATAAACATAATTTTGAACAGAACGACTTACTCGCCAATTCATTACACATGAGGAGAGGAGAAGCGTTGTTTGTCCTTCTAGTAAGTATTTTTAAAATTTTTAGACATTTTAAGATATAAAAATTTTCTTTTAAATCATACATTGTACCTATTGAAAAGTAACTAGTCATTAGCTTGTTTTTTTAACTTTGTTACCTTGACGCACTTTGCTACGCTGAATAATTGTACCGTCAGAAAATTACATTCAAATCATGCAACATGGGGCCTAAGCACTTTAGTTGTCAGCGGATTACATTCAGTTGTCAAATTTTAATTGCTATTCTCGCCTCCTGGAAATTTGAAAAAATTGAATACTAAAGTTCATCGTAGAATGTCTTTTGCTGCCTTCACAATTTAAAAAACAGAACATTAATTTTCCCAGCTGCATTCTTATGTTTGTTTGTCGATACAGCTGTGAACATTGGCAAGATCAATATTGCATTGAGAAACTCATCAAGATTAATACCTATGTATATTATTACACTGCATAAGAGAGATAACAATCAAAAGGCAGAAAAAACACCATTAGAAATATCGCTACACTGACCAGAAGAACAAAGCTTCAAAATGCTTCTACAAAATGTAATACAGAAATTGCAGAAACTCTTATCATCAAATCACATTAGCACAAAAATGAAAATTGTGATTTAAAGTTAAGATATATGTTCTCAATGTAAATATTGTAATTTTGGTTGTTGGTCACCCATTGTTTGTTATAATCACCTATTCATGCAATTCAATCCTGTACAGATATGCACATTGTTTTCTCCTTTGTTGTAACTGATGACAGTCCTACGTGCATGACGTGACCGATATGAAAGTGCATGTCTAGTTAATTCACATCAAGGTTTGGAGCGCAAAGTTTACTTGCTGAGGTGGAGTGAGCTGGACAGGATGTGCGCGAAAGTAAATGGGTTGTTAAATAGCCTGTAAATATCAATCATCTTATCAATGATCAGAAGTAACCAAAATTAGTCTAGAATTAGCATCATTTACTCGACATACATCTACATTTGACACAGTTAAATATTAACAAAAAAATGATTTTCCACCTCGAATTTGCAGAAAACAGCGCTTTTCAAAGTCATTTTGTTGTATTTGATGGTTCATTCAAATGCCACATCTGGAGAATCAAAGAAAATTTACATCATTTGCAGAACGCGGCAACAGTAGTGACGGTAGTTAAAACAGAAATCGAAATCTGCTATAGAAATCCAAAATAATCCAAAAACTTTATGGACATCACACAGTGATATCAAGTTTGTTGTAATGAAGGTGAAACATGAACATGGAAATCATGTAATACAATTCTTCATCGGGCCGCAAGATACAAACGTCTTTGGTAAGATATGCAAATCAAGTGAATGAAAAACATCAGGAGGATTTCTATCAATTAATATACATAGATGAATTGAGACTTGTGAGAATCTATGGAAAAACAAGGACTTCGAAACAAAGTGACATGTCCATTGTTCATTTGTCAGTTGAATTAGTACCGTAAAAATAAAACGAGAACTGATATGTACAAGTATATGAAAATTCATATACGGCCAAACGCTTGTGCCACATGTCACTCATGTTTGGGCAATGATACCGGAAAAATCTCTTTTGCTGGATAAACATAATCATAAACATGATTTATGAATAAAATAGTATCTCAACAATTCTTGTCATTCATCCCCTTTTGAATTCACGTTTCTTTCAGGTTAGTCACAAACTTTCACAGCATTAGGCAAGGGTTTTCCGACATACTTATCTTTGATGGATGGAACAGTCAACAGCTGAGATAATCGTCTTCAAACACCTGAATATCGTGCTAAATCAATCTTATCGATGCAATTGATGTCGTTTCAGCACAAGGAATCGGGTCTGCTTTTGAAACCTGGTGTACCCATATTTGCATGACTTTGTTAACTTAGACATTATCATCTTATTTAATCGTTTTTATGCCTGTTATTATTTCATACATTACCCTATCCACGCCGCACTCAAGGCGCACCGAGATCCGGGGAGTCGGTTCGTTTCCTTGGCGTCTAGAGATTTCCTACGAAACGCATGAAATCCACTGTACAGCATATTCAGTGTGTACTTTTCAATGTTGGAATTCCATGCCCCTATAACATCCTACATCTAGGTATTTTAAATAGCAGTTCAGAATCTAAAATCACCCAGTTTGACAGATCTTTGAAATTTTGACGTGTTTCGGCTATAAATCTCCTTAATAATTGCTATTTACAATGCCAAGCTCGTCCAATGCACTGAAAGTCTCGTGTGAGTGAATGGAATTGATAAGATTGATTTCTGTAAGGAATAGAACTCAAACATAGGCGTGAGGTTTTCTTTCAAGAGTAGCCATTCCAGCAAGTGCATCTGTGAAATGGCATTCTAACTCTTCTAACTTCAAATGTATGAAGGACTTACTGATACCCAAAGAATTCAAATGATTAGTACACATGATCAAATACATGTACTAAGCCATTTTAATTGATTCAGATTCTCTGGAAACAGATTCAAACAATATTGTCTGTCTAACATTGGTATTACACGTTTAATCTACGATAATTCGTTGCGAGTTAATCCAGAATTCGAAAGAACAGTGACACAATTTCTTGAATGAACAATTTCTTGCTCGGTGATTCTTTTGATCAGCATTTGGAATTATTTGAATTTGAGAATCGCTATTTTTAGCTCCAATTTTTTGCAATTGCTAGCTTAGTGACATCTGTCTTTGCCGCCGCAGTGTAGGCTGTCTGCTGCACGCTCCATTAAAGCACTTTCTAATTCTAAGTTTAGCATACTTCACGGATGCAATGATTAACGATTAGGGTGAGAAAAGTGAGTCAATGCACGGCCGGCAAGTGTGCGCTATTTTATCGCAATCTGCAAGTCTTTGCCACCTCACTAGATTGATGACTTTTATTTCTTCAGAAAATTTCCATCTGTGACACTGCAACTCAATGATATCCGTTTAAAAATGATACTGAAACATCATTTACTCCAAAGAGCGGACTCTGAAATGATCAACCGAGAAAGTATCAAAAAAAGTTTACCGAGAATGATAGGTCGTCGTAGAAAAATCCATCGCCTCTAATACTAACGCATTTGATGACAAATTTTGACATCACAAGCATAAAGGTAGACATGAAATAATTATTTGCAATTTGATTGGATATCTGACTCCTTTTACGCTTCACATTTCGTGGTGAGGTTAAATTGATGCCCCTTTCATCAGTCAGTTCACAAAAGGTCGCAGCTCGAATTTGAGATAATAGATCTCTCATAGTGGTAAGAGCATCCTATAATGTCTAAATAGTATCATTAAGTTGTTCTGTGACCTGCACTGTCCTGGCTGCATTTTTCCAGAAGGTCAAATCTTAATTTTAGATAATTAATTGTTATTGATCACTTGTTGAAGGCTCCATATCCTTTAACTTAAAAATTTCCTCACAAACCAATGCTACTCCACCTGATATATGAGGGTTTGGTAAAAATGATGAAGCTATACTAAAAAGTAAAAAAAATTCTTCAGCTTGCCAGAAACTGCGGAAATCGAGATGCCCCTTGTGCAGAGACTGATTATATGAAGCCGCAAGCGTCTACATACCAACACTGATGGACAGCTTTGATGGACAGTGATCACAGTTCTCTGGCATGCAACTAGGGCCCACACATTCATTTTCCAAACATTGAACTTGGATATTGTAGTCATTTGCCACTCTATTGCAGAAAGAACTTTCTAACCACTTCGCCTTGGAATGAGAGTACAATGCATGAAGGTTTGGTACTTAACCGATTTTTTCGGATGCCATCAAGAACCTTTTGTATTTATACATTTTATAATAATCTTAATGTAGAGTGGATTTTATATCGTGTAGCAAGTGCAGTGATCAGGAAGAAATTGACTTTGATGAAGGTAAGTTGTCGGGAGATAATGTACTCGAATAATTGTCCTTTTAGTCTTGTTAAGCTCTTGATTCACCCATTCCTGGATTCCCTATAGCGAGCATCATTCACATGAATAATTGTCTTTCCACTTAAATACAATTTACATTATTATTAAAGTATCCAAGTACTCTATCAGAAGACTTTTCATGACTTTATCCAAGATTCCATGGGTTTCAAGATCTACGAAGGTTTGCCAATATTTCCAAGAATGCAGTTGGCTAAGAATTAATTTTGCATCTAAACAGAATCACAGCTTTGAATAATGAAGTTTAGAAATGATATTTCTTGGAATGTAACATCTCATTGACTTCCTGATGATCTCAGTGTTGACTTCACTCGATATTTGACAAAAAACGCATGAAATGACTTTCAAATTCAAATTCCCATGCCCAGTCGATTTCTGTATCACACAAGTTACTTTCATCCAATGCGTCTTCCGACGAAGATTCCTACTAAAAGAGTCCCCAACAACACCGCTGGGACTCCAATGTATAAATGAGCACTGAATCCGCTTTCCTGATTAGCAGATGAATCATCCGTAGTAGTTCTCTGCTGTGGTACACTATTGCTGACACAAGTCTGGTCTGTACTGTTGCGCCTTACTTCGGTATTGCTTATCAAATTGTCTGCTTGAGATGACACATTTGCACTAGCCGGCACCGATTGCACTGAAGAAACGGGTTGTGTTGAAGAAGTACGAGAACCTGAGGTTAAGTCGACATATCTGTTCGGATTTTCGGGAGTAGCTTTCACTTTCGGATATGCAGCCGAAGTCGGGAGCGCACCACGACCATTAACGTAACTATTACCCGAAAATTCTCCGTTGAAAATGGAACTCACACCAAAGCTGTTATCTTCGTCTTCAACTGCAAGAAAAAGATGAATCTATCAATAACGTCTACATGTATATTGTATTATCAGCTGTTAAATCAAAATTTCTAATTTCTATGGATGCAACATTGATGAACTTTCAAATAGAACAAGTTCATAGCTCATACGTGAATTGCAAGATGGCTTATGAGCATGATTTGCGATTAATTATTACACAATCCTACCATAAAAGTTTTGCTATCAACAGCGGAATAGTAGAATGATGACTTTGAAGCAGTTCTTTTTACCGATGCATCTGAAAACAAAGATATTCGCCAACAAATTCATTATTATTTGAAAGAAAGTACGCTCGTACATATGTGCAAAAGATCAAGTATCACTCAAGCGCCTTCGTGGTCTCTAGTCATGTGTGACGACCGAATGAAATAACAATTTAGGATGCTATTGCTGGCGTTAACATGATTTACATGACGTCATAGAAATTCACAACACAACGAATCGAACAAACGTAATATTACAGTTCAAACATCTGGTCAACAAATGTGTTGTAAGGCTGATGGCGTAGTTGAATGACAAGCTGATATGCTGTCTCGCTACAATATGAATGCTGCTAGTATTCTGTCCGTAAAAATAGGATAATATGCTGACGAGATCACTTGGAGATGACTTCTGCTTTCACTCGCATTCCTTTTGTGCCGTCAACGTGGCCTAGTGAAGAAGGTGCAAGCTCGTCTCAACCGCGGACTTTGGTTCGATTCCTGGGTCAGGCGAGTGCGGTCGGGGAATCAACGGTGTTTGGTGTCTTTTATTGACTTAATAGTTGTCATTTTCTTTAGATATTCAGTTAATAAATGTTCTAACCTAAGTAAGAACCAATTACATTGTAGGCTTAATAACTACAATAGATAGCATACTATTTTGCATGAGAAATGAACATGTTGATGCTACATCCTCTTCCTTCCTTTCATCGCAGCTCCTGAGAAGACGAACTACTTTGACCATCTCAGAAGCGCGTTGCATCCGGAATTGGCTCTGACCCTTGCATTGAAATCGTCCGTGAGGAGAAATGATATTAGCCACGAATCACTACGAAGTATGCTAGAAAATGACCTCGAGAAGACATACAAAACATCACTGCTGCAGATGGCCACAATATACATCAACTGTTCATTTGACTAGGTTATGAATTCGCACTTTAGCACGATTTTATCAGTTTATCAAGTACACATAGTGATGAATCATTCAATTGGATGGTAAGTCTTTCAAAACTCTACTGAAGTGCACACTTTCAACACTAGTCGATTGTCGAGATAGTAAATAGTCGTCTCCACACTTAGCTTTCTTGCATGTCTAGGGTTTCAGAGCCGCGGTCCTGCTCCGACCCATGACCCTTCGACATACAGTGTGGTCATCAACACCAGACCGAAAATGAGACTTTTACTGCAGAATGATGTGCATCTCATGGCTACTACAAAAGTTCACATCTGTCGAGGTCTACCCGATACCTCTTCTTGTCAGACAACATCAAAGAAAGCACATACAAAAGATCCAATGAGAAACATACTGAGGATTTCGGCAAAATTACATTTGTTTGTGTTTTCTGTGATTAAGAGAGAAGTACTACGGTAAGTATAGAAGCATCTCTCGGTCGACATGCAGTTTATGTACCTTTGTCTAAGAAGCTAAACACGTTTAGATTTATCAAATCGTAATTTTTAGTCGTCAAGCATAAACATCGTGATTAAATTTTAGCTGATACTTACTGTCTTTAAATGAATTGTCGTAGTACACATCACCAATCGCAGGCATAAACACATACATGATAGAAAATGACCTGAGGATATTCCATGATTATGACTAATCACTTAGCTGGTGCTTCTCACTTAAGGCATCTTTATTTTTGAAATTGATGAAAATCCTCCGTCTTTGGAACGTACTCTTAGTACTGAAATTGAAAATGTGCAACAATGGTGTGTAACCAACAAGTTGAATCTCAACGAAGGCAAATCAAACATATTGCTGTGTTTATAGAAAATCGTAGTTCCTCAAATGAATGTGTCTATTCTTGTGACTAAAAAGTCAAAAATATTGGGTGTTACAATCAACAACAACCTCACCTGGCATGATTATATTAAAGATATTTCCACTCACTGTCATCGTCGACTATATATATTAAGAAAAGTGAAGCGATACACTGATAAACCCAATCTTCTATTGATTTACAATGCGCCTTCGTTGTATAATAAGACTACTTGTGCAACTTGTGAATGTTGTGATTTGACCATATCATCTGACTTCATCTTTTAGCCACATGTCATCGATTTTACTGTGAGCAAATTTTGATTCATTTCATTATTGCTTATATGTAATTGCGATTATCATTTCTTGGAAATATAGACACTATTATTATTATTATTATTATGAGGCATAAGTTGCGGAGGGAACCGTGAAAATTTTCTCTATTTTTTGGGGAACTGATTGAAGTCTCTGATTTAGTCCTTACCACGACCGCTCTTAACGATTAATCAGAAGCGAGTACAAATATTTCATTCCTCAAGAGAGGCATTATTAATTAAAAGGAGGTACTTTGTCAGACACATTGGTCACAGTTGAAGGGTTTTCAAAAATTTCAATCCGCATCCAGTTGGTTTAGCATGTGTATTCTTTTATCCTGTCTGATAAGAACAGAAACTGAGTAGAACTTACAGACGCGCAGATTCGTAGCAGCCATGTATAGGGTGCACTGCATTCTCTCCTTGTAGAAACTCGTGCTGCCGGTCAATCACTTAGTTGTCAAGCTTCTAATATTCATCAATCAAGTGAAGCAATTGGACATTACCTAATTGAATAAAATTCTTTTTATATCAAATGAGCCTCTTCAGCAGCACTTTTTTGAATATGAGGCATTCATAAAGTAACCATGCATTTTTAAGGCGAGAATGATTCAGAACCAATTATGTGCTTTAATAAAAAGTGCACTAAATTTGAGGCAAGAATGCATGTGTATGTTGTTCGTCAATAGCTGTTCGCCGACAGTTGCGTTATCGAATGAAATACAATCTTAGAAAATCCGCAATCCACTTTAAAATCCAGATAAATGATTCGCATTAGGTCTTGCATGAGCATTGAGAGGAGATTAAGGCCAGCAGATTTTGGGAAGTCTACAACGATTGTACACTTGCATTCGCTTCAGCTTCACTGCCAAATATCACTTTTTCTCGCAAAATAACTGAATTCAAATGCATTCAGAACTTCAAGCCGGAGCTGTGGTATTTCATGTATGCCCCGGCTCCGTGTTTAACATAATGTAGATGTCAATTATTTATGCTAGCAATCTAAGAGCAAATTTTCCTCGCTGTAAACAGAACGCTGAAAATTGATAATAAGTCGACGCAATTCGCACAGCGTTTATCAGCATAAGTAATTCACACAGTATTGAAAAGACAACAACAAATCAAATGAAATCTAACTGCCGCTTTTCTCGAACATGCAACCTGCGGCTTATGCGATTTTCACACAACTTCACTACAGATTGTATGGAAAGGTGTAATCATAAACCTCTCTTCAGACTTGCTGTAGTGATTCTCATTCCATCCAATTCCTATGGAACCATAAACCTCCTTTTAGACTTGCAGTAGCAATTCTCATTCCATCGCATTCCTGTGGAATAATCATTCCATCGCATTCCTCACTTATTACTAGGACACGTCGTTCAAATGAGCATTTTGAGACCATAGCAAAACGCAACCATAATTAATTTCCATGGAGATATTTTTCGGTAAATGAAATCTAGATTTATCGTCACAATGAGCAGCAAGTCATGACAGTGGCAGGTGATGCACTAGTAGGCCTACCACTGACTAGATCGTACAGAAATTCTGATGCTCCCATGCAGATGGACCGGGTGCATCAACAATAGCAGAAAAAATTTCGACACCCGAGTGATTTCCGACAAAGACTGGATATTTTGCTTCAAAAGAACATAATTAATGAAACAAACTATCATTGGCTTGAATTGAAGTTTGTTTCATTTTTTCTCAGGTATGATGCAATATCTCGCTTTCTATGTGTTACCATTCAACAGAGAATGGAGAAAGATCTATGGTGGTCAAATTTCAAATTTTGATATCGATACAACTGTCATAATTGCTTTTACAAATTGAACATAAACGTGAACTGAAATCCAGCTTTTGTAAAATAAAATGGCACACGATCAGTTTACCAGAGGTATGGCTATTGGAATGATTCGTTGTGGTAGAAGTTGTGCGAGTGTTGCCGAAGAGCTGCAACTATCGAGAGTCGTTGTTTGGAGGTGGTGGTATCGATGGAAAGCAGAAGGAGATGTTAAAAAGAAGAAGGGATCTGGTCGACCAAGAAAGTCTGCAGGAAGGACAGACGCACGTCTAGTTTTAGCTGCAAGGAGGAATAGATTTGTGTCAGTCCCAAAGCTAGTCGTACACTGGAAGAGTGTCTCAAATATAGACTGTAGCGTTCGAACGGCTTACCGAAAATTGCGAGAAGCTGGAATTCAATCGCGACGACCAGCTGTCCTAATTCCATTGAGTTTTGAGCACCGCAGAAGACGAGTTGCCTGTTGTGATGCCCATCGCTCATAGAATGACCATCACTGGCAGAAAGTCTTGTGGACCGATGAATCGAGATTCACTCTGGATTTCAATGACGGTCGTGTCAGAGTGCACCGTCTTCCAGGTGAACGCTTTGCCCCATGCTGTATTAAAGAACACGACAGAAATGGTGGTGGAAGTGTTATGTTGTGGGGTGGCATTTGGCATGGCGGACGAACGACAGCAGTCATCATCAAAGGCACGTTGACTGGAGAGAGGTATCTCAATGAAATTGTGCTTCCTGTTGTTGCCCCAGTGGTCAGGGTGGAGGATCTCGTCTTCCAAGACGACAACGCAAGACCACATCGCTCCTCGGCTGTCATTGCCACTGTTAGGAGATTGAACATTCAAACCCTTGACTGGCTTGCACGCTCACCTGACTTGTCACCCATTGAACAAGTCTGGAACGAGCTTGGGCGGCGAGTGAGAGACCGCTATTCACTTCCACCAGTGTCCCTGAAGATTCTCTCTGAAAGACTGACAGAGCAGTGGCTTCTCCTTGAAACATCCTTCATTCAGAAACTTTGTGAATCCATGCCATCTCGGATTACTGAATGTATTGGAGCTAGAGGGGGCACACTCGCTATTAAAGTTGAATTTGCTACATGCGTTGTTTTTCTATGCTAGCGACTTGGTGGATATTGTGACTAAATTATCAAGGTATCATACATACATGTATATATACCAGTCAAAAAATGAAAGAAGTTAAAGAAGTAAATGTTTCAAAAATTTTGTCAATCAGTATAGTTGATGAAATTGCAACTTTTGCTACGGACTGGGCAAGTTCTTTAATGACTGTATGACTAAAACCAAATTGTGAAACGGACAAATACGCTTCAACGACGCACCAGGTCATCCGTGGCCGCATGCTCTGGAGGCACCAGGGTGCATGGATCAAGAGCAGAATTAGCAACTAGCAAACAAGTTGGCATTGTTAGTCGTTGATGCAGCGGATAATCCTAAAGGCAATCGCAAAGGTGGAAAACTGGAACCAAAGAAGTCAGACCAAATTGCCTTAGACAAAGACCAGAACGCCCGTCTACCAGTTGGGCGCGCTAGAAGCTTCGCAGAAACGCACTCAATGTACTTAGTTTTGGTATTCTCAATTACTGTTTCACAAAAATTGCGAATGGAAAGATAGGTGGTGTGATTCTCAGCGGTGGGAAAGTGCTTGAAGAATTGAAGATGCCTATTTTTCTCAACTCTTGCTGCTGCACACTCCTGGTTGAACCATTTCGGAGATCCTGGTTTACCAGCTGCTTGAGGAAGAAGGTATGTGAACATCTAAATCACAACTGTCGAGCAAATTGAACACATCTTCCCAGGGAAAGTGACCAAAGAAATATTATGATCATCCCAGGATTCTTGGTTGAGGTGCCAAAGGCGTCTTCTGGGAGGCGTTTGAGAATCAGTCTCAAGGGTCGAGGACGTTATGGTAATCAAACAGTGGTACGAACTGCTGGAAGGCGCTTAAATTTTAACATCAACTCTGGTTGGGGAGATAACTGATTGCCCCATGTCATTTAAAATGGAGAAGGCTTCAAGAACCACACCAGCAGCGATTAGAAGTAAACCAGTTAGATTTGTGGACGCTGAAATCACCGAGTAAAATAACAACTTCCGCAGAGGAATAACTGGTAGTAATATTTACAACCGAAGAATTCAGTTGAGCAAAGAAGCTTTCATCATCACTACAGTTTGGAGACCTGTACAACGTTGCGATGAAGATATGTCGACCATCAATATTAAATCGGAGCCACAAAATCTGGTCTGAGTCGACAAGATTGACTGGTCTGAAGAAGCTGGTGAACTGAGTTAAGGTTGGCGTTGAGGTCACGTATATTGTAAAACTGAATACCGAAAAGCTTTCTACCACGATAGATGGGTTCCCACCGACTTCGGCTGCAGGGAATTGCCTTTTTTAGACTACAGGTCGTTTCAGGCAGGTGGGGCATCCCTAAACAGTGCCGCCTGGTCGCTACAGCAGGACTCACATCTGAACATCCCCTACTCAGTAGTACGACCATCACACTGTAGCCGCTTGCGTGCAGAGATCGAGCTACCGGCTACCAGTTTACCAAACCTGCCAGTGTCACCTTACTCTGTCACCGCAAGACTTTGAGAAGAGAAAAAGGAGGAAGAAAGAAAGAGAGAGAGAGCGACAGACTACCCATGCGGACGACAGCTCGTCTACCACATGGTCCCTCTTAGTCGTCTTTTCGTCGTTAGGGGACAGAGGGTTGATCATACCTGGAGAATGTAAATGTATGTATGACCATGATCATCATTCTGTCCCCTGACGCGGCCTG
This sequence comes from Prostheceraeus crozeri, assembly GCA_907163375.1. NCBI lineage: Eukaryota > Metazoa > Platyhelminthes > Polycladida > Euryleptidae > Prostheceraeus > Prostheceraeus crozeri. Next base: position 49,223 of record CAJQUW010006378.1, on the reverse strand, counting down.
TGAAGACGACAATTTGTGAATAATCAATTATTACAAAAGCATCAGCCTTTTATTGCTACTTAATTTACAGGTTAAGTTGCCCGTGTCATCCGACCGATTGATCAGTTACAAAGCTGTCAGCCTGGCCTTCTAAAACTGAGGTCTGCTGCTCGGTGTTTCACTTGTCGCCACTACATAACCACAAGAATTGCATTTTCGTAACTGTAGTAGGCAATCGCTTGTGTTTCATAAATGCGACCTTCTTTCTTCAACGCCAATTTTGTTGGAATAAATAAAGTCAAAGAATATCAAACGCTTCATTCTGCTAGGAGCTCCTCATGGCTATCAACGATGTTGGTAATGGCCACGTATAATAATGGAAATGAACGACCACTCATCAATTCCTCTTTGTAATTAATAGATAGCTTTCGTTTATTATTTTGATTAGCCTCAGTCATCAGAAGACGTCTTTTAATCGCAAAAGAAATTATGAATTGTCATTCAATTAACTCGGGTTGGACGAAGCCTTGGGTGTTTTATTACTTGATAAAACTCAATAATAACGAAAAAGCCAATAATATCAAAAATATCTGAAAAGAAGGGAGAAGATTCATTTTCTTGCGCATGTGACTTGAAACTACCTATCGTATCCCGTGATTGATTGAGACGTTCTGATTTTGCGTAGGCGTTGTAAATTCTATACACTCCAGTTGATCCTGTGTTCATTTCGAGATTTGTAGATTTCAATCTCACGATTTGAACTAAGATACGTAGATGTTATTCCCCACATTGATTTAATTTATTTTGAACATCATTTGTGACTTTTAAGTTGAATCTTACTTATGGATTCGAAACATGGCACAACTAAGAGAAGCCGTGTAAACGCTTGATGTTTAAAGTACACATGGCAAACTGCTAATGATTAAATGCGTCAACGAGCTAATGACACAATAACATAAATCATGACACTTCCGACTGATACTACAGCAAGTTGTGATAGAAATGCAGATTAAAGCTGATGCTCATGATCAATTAACTGAGACATCAATATATTCTAAGTTGCCAGCTGATACAAGTAATTGAGAGAAAGACAAATTCTAGCATTATTAAGAAATAAGCTTGAATTGAATTATGAGCGAGGAACCAGAGAAATAATGATTACAAGTAGTCGCATTAATTCATGTGCATGTATTAATTACCTTATTTTCGCACACTCTCTAATAAAGGATCATCTGAAAAAATGTTAAATGGAATGGCAACCAACTTCTCTTGTAGACTCCAGGTTTGAGAAGCACATGCATTCTGCATTTCAACTTATTGGAATTTGAATGCCTGATTTCTTTTAAAGCAGTATAATTACAGAGATTATTATTTCACTGAATATGATGAGAGCGATAGCTTGATCTCCTCGGATCTGCCATGTCATGATTCTAATTAATCATATAAATAATCAAAAGAATTGTTTTTGGAGCAGATGAATAGGTACGTGCGTATGTCTCTACTCGCAATTGCAGTTATTTGCACAAATCAAAAATGAGCACAAATGTGGAAAACGAAAATCACCCTCGTGCATTACTATAGCTGGAAATAACGTCGCTGACGGTTTATACACGCATGTTGTATTACATTATGCTCGCATATTGATCAAATTTGGGACTATATGCTGTGGCACTTGTGACAATTATACAAGCACTCAATGTTTTACATGCACGTACGGAAATGAATAACAAGAATCTTCCGAAAATAAATGATAGAACATAGATGAACACAAAGTAAAATATGTGAATAAAGATCGCAAAATTAGTGATAGCATAAGAAGAATATGACGATCAATTAGTGATTATTTATCAGCAACCTACCGTCAGACCTTAAAGAAATACATGTATCAATTGCTACTAAAGGATAACAAATGCAGGGAATTTGCTATTCTCATAGCATGTGCTAATTTATTTTTGCCTAAGATCTGATATTAAAAAATTAAACAAGGAAAAGTACGTACAAGCAAATTTTGGATATGACCAAATGAAATGAAAAGACCCATACTAGCTATGTAGCAATGTGTGCCTGATTTAATCTTGTTTTGTTCAGGTGATAACACGTAGCAGACTTGTCATGTTCAGACTAAGCGCTTCAATCGAAATAAAGATGAAAGGAGAGGATAGGCAAATACAGATGATAGAGCTGAAAGGGGGCTGCGCGGCGTTCCCTACAGGTAAAGTGGGAGATAGATGAAATAGAGTTCTGCTCATGAGTGAAAACATGTAAGGTCGTCAGCGTGAACTTGGGCATGATTCGCGTCTCAGCTTCTTCTCCTGTACGATAGTGCCCCACCCAAGCGGGGACCTGCTTTACATCAGCCTCAAAAACATCAACAGAAGGAAGAAAAGTTCATTGTTTTGAATGCGATTAAGTTAAAGCAAGCAGGAGAATTAGTTTCAACCAGAATCTAGGTTAAGTGACTACTTGGCAGAGCAACTTTGGAATTTAAATAATATATCTTATTATGCTTGTGCAACTGTTTTTCAGCCGATTTTCAGCCCTCTTGACCTCTTGCGGCGAGCAAGTCAAAGGTTTTGTGAACTTTATCTAAGAAATCTTTCTTTAACGAGCAAATGCGACCATATTTTAGAATTTGACCTCCGAATATTCTAAAACCCATTTTACATGACATAGAATTTTGTGGAAATGTTGACACTGGTCATCTACCTCATGGTGCACAGAATTGACTGTACTCAATTAACTGACATCAATTTTTATGTCTAAGTGTTCAAAACATTTACCATTAGAGCCACTTCTGTTGGCTTCTTACCTTTCTAGATAAATTCCTGTGATTAATTGAGGAGATAAAATGATTATAATTAATAATACATAAATCATCAATGTATCTAGATGCAATGGATAACAATTTGGCTAATCTCATTTTTCAGAATAATGCCTTTCGTGAAAATGTGCTGACAGTGAAGAAAAAATAAGTCTGAAAATAAACTGAAAATGGACTACAATGGTCGTCCATAGGAATACCCTTAGTTTGTCTAAAGACGTGGCTGCCAAAAGCAACAAAGGCTTCTTGAATGATAGACTTGATAGCATCTTTAAATTCATCTTTAGTGAAGACTCAGTAATTTTGACATTGAATGCCGGCTGGGAAGCTTCTGTCACAATCAATGCATAAATGTTTTCTTTGAAAAGCAAGATCTAGTAAGTTATAAAATATGATTGAAAAAGCCTTCATGGCAAAGATTAGTGCATAAAGTCGAGAAATCAAATACCTGTAAATTACTATGTGAATTAATATCCTTCTTCTTCAGTAGAAACTCGTCTGATACTGTGCTCCAAAAGCAGATGGCACCTCTGTTACTATATAGCATAACAATGTCTCTTAAAATGATCCCTTGTGACATCAAGTTCATTATTGAACTTAAAGCAAAGCTGAAGAAACGAAGGCCGAGTCTCCAAAAGAGCAACAAGACATCAGACATGGATATCTATGTATCAGGGTAACAATCAACATCATGCGAATATGTTTTATAGTTGTTTTTTTTTGAAAGTTGTAATGCATTTTTATTTCAGTAAGAATCTCAGTAAAGGTAAGTAATGCATGCATATCATCGGCATTAAGACAGAATTAACGCCATTAGGAAAAGTCAATTAAGAATTCGCTATTCAAGAAAATAATTGAGAAACACCGAACACTCAATCATTCTGAAGTCAGCTTCTCGATTGACAAATTCGATGTCAACATTCTGTGAATCATCATTGAAATACAATGATCGAGATCCTCGTAAACACAAAAGACAGGAACGCAACAAATGAAACGACAGCTTTGCAGTTAGCTGGAACTGTGTCACATGCCTCATAGATAGCCGTCACAATTTATATTATGCATTGCACGAAGTATTCTAGTGCGTGGCTCTGAACGAATGAGCGAATTAGAAAACACTAAATTTTACATGAAGACAAAAATTGACATCATCGATGTTCAGATTTGGTTTGCAGGATGCCTTGCTTGGATTCATACCTCACTTGTGCTGATACATTCAATACTGCGTATCGTTTGAACACGCTTGCTAGATTGATTGATCTATCAAACTGCGCGTAAATATCGATCTAAATGTGGAAATGTTCAAATTTGCTCACACTATTTTTGTCAACGAATTGCTAAATTTAGGTGTGATGAGACATTGTCACGCACATGACTCTGCACAGAATGCGGTGACCTGTCGCGTACGAGTGACGATTACACAAGCGATAAGTGGCGCTCTTCAATATCAATCCTGTCAGAGATTTATTTAGAATTATATTTTTAACCAGGGCTTCGAATAATTGAATCGGTTGGTTTATCCCGATTTCACACAGTGGCCAACTTTCCAATCATAGGCATATGCCGAAATTCGACTTTCTATTCGAAATTCTACTTTACCATAGTTACAACTTGGCTCCACAGCTTACTGTCAGCTGATTATTAGGTACATATAACTATCCTTGCCTTCAACACCTTTTCAGCTTCAATTTGAAGAAGCTAGATTTCAATTTAAAAAAACATAAATTACTTCTCATACGATGATGAAAATCATCCCAGCAGTCATTTATAATAGAATATAATGCTCACTATTTAAATTGATTATTAATTGAAGTAGTCCTAATAAAGACTGATGGCGTTCTCCAATCCGCAAGTGTACAAATGCAATGCTACTGTAACCATTGGATTAATCAGTTCTTAAAAGAACTCAATGGAGCTTTCTCGTGGCAACGAATTAAAATTGATAAGCTTTGGCCCAATATCTGGTAAAAGTGGAAATCTTGATTTGCAACACTACTCATTCTTACTGTTAATATACTAATACCATATATTACAAACATTGCCGTACACATGTTCAAAACAGATGTCTAATATACTGTACCGACTACAGATGCATGGAATCCATAAAACAACAGGAGATCGATGGATAAAAATTGGAAAAGTGGAGGTAAAACATGGAAATACAATAATGCTACCACACCGATTCTGACACTACACATGGTGGATAATGGTAATTGTGGATAATGGAGGCAAACAATATAGCTACAATGACACTCAGGCGCATGAAGCATTGTTTTAGGTGTGAATAGTATTTTAGAATGCCATAAAGAATTTAATACTATATCAGACAGTTTTATATTTTTATATACTTGTGATCTTTAATCCATTTACAGAATTCATGTGATTCGTTTTGTGATTAAATCTATCCACATGGCATTCGTATCATTCGCAATGTCCACTCCTTTCAGAGTCATACTTTATTTCCACTGTCATCATTCATGTTGTGAAATTTGTTCAAAGCAATTGTGTTACTATATCCGTGTTCTCTTGTCGAGAAATATGGGCTTTTGACTTTTAACTATCCGGGTGGGCTTTTGCAAATCCCGAAATCCTGGGATTTTACTCACGGGATCCCGAGATTAATTTAACTGTCATTCCAGCAGTAATTGATGTTTTGGCTTTTTGTGAGTGGAAACTGAAGACTTTTGAATACTTTTCGATATCATCTGTGATTAACTACGTGTAATTCTCGGGATCCCGTAATCCCTTGATTTGGAAAAGTAAGCAGGATGTAATTCATAGAATCCCCATTCGATGAGCGATGACAAGTTTCGATAAAAAAGGAGACGGTGTGGTGTCACCTGTGGGAGCCAGTATAATTGGACTATTCTTCTTTTTTGAGACCGCAGGCGTTGACACATACTTGGAACAGCATTGGCTATGTTGCGGTATCAGCTATTTGGCCAATCTGAACATGATGAAATTGGATACCAGCATACATAGTTTTAACAAGATGGAGCTCCGCCACACTACGCTTTGAAGGTTAGAAATTGGCTCAACGAATCATTTGATAACTGGACAGATTAGTTCGCTTACAAGAGCGATTCCTGGAAGTTTGTAACGATGACCGACAAAATGAAGCTATGCTGCAATTGTGAAACTTCAGTTCGACTTCAGAATTGTCACGATTTTCATAGTGAGTACTTTGAGCACCTGTAAACATGAAGATGCTCGAAAGGATGCTTTTCATTAGTTGATTATTCACACAGAACATTTCTTGGCTACATAATAATGGACAAATCCTGATGCTAGTATTGCTTGCATGCTATTACCTATGGTACCTTCAAGAACATCTTGTAGCTGTCGGAAAATAAATTTGCTGTCCATGGGTTCCAGATATGGTCAGCCGATGAGTCAGGTGAAGCTGTTGACATCGCTACACTTTCAGGTTACAACTTATAAAAGTACACGTCCGATTTGCACAATCTTTTGTTTGTGGGCAAAAGTATCTTCAACTTCGTTGTTCAGTACGTGAATCCGGTATTTTGCGACGATTGATTGATTTTTAATTATTTTAGAACAATTTGAAAGCGTGGGGGCCAAGTACCAAGAAGACAAAAACTTTTACTTCTCCTTCTAAAAAGATAAAGTAATAGTCAAGTCAAATTCCTTTGCAATTACATTATGACATTACATTGTGATCCTATCTGATTTTGAACTTGAACGATTAATAACCATTAGCATTATCACCTAGGTCACAACATCGCAATTGTAACTAAAGTCCAACTCAGAGTAAACTGTTTCTGGGATGTCCCTCGTTCTATTATTAGATCCAACTATAGTGAAAAGGTAATCCATTGTGCTGACGTCTGAAACATTTTGGTTACGTTGAATCAGTGTTGTTATTGCATCACATGAATTCTGGATGTCATGCTTAACTGCACAGGAAACGGATGGTCAACTAACGCTCGTTGTTGATTCATACCAACGCTCAAGTAGATTCATGAAGCCAAAGAACTTCCCTCACGAATTCGGAGAGACTGATTTGTCATAGATTCGAGCAACCCTTGTACTATCAGCTTTCAAAACTAACGAAGATTTGTATAAATTTACGAATCGCATCGGTGCAATTAGATATTTTCCCGATTTTCGTATGTAATTTTGTTAACATTCAACCAGTAAGTGGTCGGCCAACTGGCCATGATAAAATAATATACTTTCAGGAGAAATTGAAAAAATGATCGATGTTGTATTTACAAGCAGTGACATCAAAATTGCAGCTGATTTTCAATTCACTAAATTTAGAAACAAGAATAACGAGAAACAATAAAAACTATAAAACTGATTTTGACGGTAGGTTATTCATTATGATTGTAAAATCAAGTTCTTAAGATCCCTTTACTTTTATTGCTGGATGAAGAAATTAAAGTAAAAACAACTAACTGATAAAAACCTGACGTTCTGTCTCACGGAGACATTCTCACTCATGGGTAGCTGGTGAGCGAGAACGAGAAAATGCAGTCATCACCGGAATTTTCCACTTAATATACCAGGGTATATTAACTCGCGCCAAACTTTCATTGTCTTCATAACATTCAATAATTTTCTTAGAAATAACACTTCTGCTGATTTTTGAGAATCAAGCACTCATCTTGGTATCTTATGTGATCACACCGGAAGAAGATTAGGCAAAGGAATGAGTCTAATTACCTTCATACTAGGGTTTTCAAAATCCCGACTCTTTCTTATCCCGGGATTAGCAAGCTTAATTCATCTACCGACAGCATGCTTAGGATAGCGTAGGCTGAACAATGCTAGGCGTTTTAAATTCTTTGACGAGTATTTTGAACTATACACTGCAAAATGCAACTTATAATATCAGATAAACATGTGCCTTACTGTCCATGAATTAATAATAAGTCATATTTTCACATGCAGACATGAGCTATAGCAATAAATAGATCTGGTTATTACACACAATATGCGTTGTCGTATTAAAACCTGGTATTCAATTCGATTTTCAAATCGAAATGTAGATCTCGCGATTTTTTGACGTCTGGTAAAAGCACGATATTGCATGATAATAGCTTCAAAAATTCATTAGATATTAGTACACCTGTATGTATAGCGCTTATTCTTTCCTTCTCTCGACTGCCTGAATAATTTTTTATTTTTTGATATCAATGAATTGGTTGAGATAGACAATAAAAATATTATTCTATGCAGTTCTGTATGGGAGTAGCTCTGTCTCGAGTTTGCAAGTGTCTATTGTTAAGCTGATCGTGGGAAGTATATTTAGTTCTTGCATCGCGTTAACATTCACGTTTCACGCATTGCATCTGTTACTCCATGTTCCTTGTCCATAGCCTTGTTACTCCATCTTCGCAGGGCTTCTAACTGCCTAAGAAAAATGTTGCCTAATCCCGGGATTCAGAATCCCGAAAAAATGCGATAATGCCGAGAAACTAGGATTGAAAACCCTACTGTATACCTAAGTACTGTTATTCTGATATTCAGATGCTTGTCACGGTATTGCTCATTTTATAACCTAGAAATTGTAATAAATTGATTTCAAACTGGGAATTAGTTTTCGTTACAGTTTAGTTTCAAGCTTATATGTAACATAATATAAGCAGCTGTAATAAATAGTTGTTGCTTTAAGTGACGAATTCCATCTCATACATCAAATATGCCTATTTTGTGGTGTTTCCATTTAATATACCCGGGTATATTAACCTGATCCAAACTTATTCTGCAATTTCGTCATTTTCCAGTTAATATACCGGGTATATTAAGTGGAAAACTCCGGTACATACAGCGATTGATGTTCATCAGCCTGCTTTGAAATTGCTGTGGTTCAAAAAGTATTTGCTTAATTGCTTTCCTGGTTTATTGACAATCTTGAAAGGTAGATTAAAGTTCCTATTAAGCTGTTTCAGTTAACGAGAACAACGGTCAACTTTTCAAAATTTTCAAAAACGGTCATTCACAAAATTCAATTTTAGGAGGACCTAATCATTAACAATTCAAACGATTCCTGATTGTAAATTGAATGGACTTACAGGTGTACCCAGTCAATTTTTTCAGTTGGTCCATATCGATCAGGCTCACCAAACGAAGCGAAGGAAAATAGCGAGACCTATTTCTCATAACTACGAAATTTATGTACATCGCATATTTCACATCAAAAACAATGTAAAACATGCTTGTGAAATATTGAACATCAGATAATTTGATAGAACAATGCATTATTCACGACTCACGGGTATTTTCGATCAATACAATTTATAACCTATACAGTTAAGTCTATTAGGCTATACATATGACGATAAAAAGTAGACATTCTGTTGTTTCACTAAATATTATAATCCAGGAAAGTTAGTAGTGTTTTGTTGAGATCTATGGATATTCGTCATTAAGTTATTTTTTCTTTAAATTGGGTTTTAACATGGAAAAATTTGGTCTCTAAAAAATAGAGACCTGACGAAAAAAAGAGACCAAATAGAGACCGGTCTCTAAATAGAGACCATTTGGTCACCCTGATATCGATACTAAGTTCAGTTGATTTAACGCCGTCGATTTGCAACTCGAGGCGTAGTTCATTCGCTACGCGTCGAACAATTCTCGGTGATGACGTCAGCTGTGATACGGTGACAATAAAGGACGGCAACCATAGGCCTTTTTCGAGTTGCCAAATCGATGTGACCTTGGCAACTCGAAAGGTGATTATTTACAAAAATTTTCGCTTTTTACATGAAGGTCTCTTCGAAATTTTTAGTCGGTTAGAGCTCGATTATTTTGGAAAAAAGCCTGCAATTCTAAAAAAACAAAATAGGAAATTGTGATCACATGCTATTTGTGATTTAGTTTCATACAAAATATTTAGGCAAAACATAATTTCTAAATTCTGTTGTTTTACTGCATGGCGTTTCATCCACATTGTTTGAAATAACGCAATGCACGTGCTCTGTAGAATATTTCATGTTGCTAAGTAAAATCTCTATTCTTTTCTAAAATTTCTACGCTTTCAACCTCCAGTTTAGCTATTTTCACACGATCTTGCTCAATTATCGGTCGGCTCTTCATGAATCCTCATAACTCATTGGATCATTCTCAATTTCTAGTTGCAACCTAATTCTTTTTCAGTAAATCGTGTAGAGTAATAGTTTGCCTACCGAAGATTAGTTTGAGATTCAATTCTGCATATGTTTTCTCGAGATTGCTCGCTACTAGCAGAAGGGATTCATGTCAAAACTTTTTCATTTGATGGACAGGTAGAAGAGTTAAGGAAGAAAGGGTGAATATGATGATGAAAGTGACCACTGTTATCACAAAGAAATTAACACAAACAATAAGCGGTTTAATTCTTCAGTTGTTGATCTCTATGTGAATATCATTCAATGATGAGCAGTTAGCTAACTAGGTTCATGAATTTCCCCTTTTGTCTGAATTTCTCGGAAGTATTTAAAATGTTGATGACAACCGACCGATAATTGAGCAAGATCGTGTGAAAATAGCTAAACTGGAGGTTGAAAGCGTAGAAATTTTAGAAAAGAATAGAGATTTTACTTAGCAACATGAAATATTCTACAGAGCACGTGCATTGCGTTATTTCAAACAATGTGGATGAAACGCCATGCAGTAAAACAACAGAATTTAGAAATTATGGTTTGTCTAAATATTTTGTATGAAACTAAATCACAAATAGCATGTGATCACAATTTCCTATTTTGTTTTTTTAGAATTGCAGGCTTTTTTCCAAAATAATCGAGCTCTAACCGACTAAAAATTTCGAAGAGACCTTCATGTAAAAAGCGAAAATTTTTGTAAATAATCACCTTTCGAGTTGCCAAGGTCACATCGATTTGGCAACTCGAAAAGGGCCGTACACAGCGCTTCCTGCGGCAATGTGTGCATGAATGAAGTGGAGCTGCAACACAGAGTTCATATATCCAGAACCCATCCACTGATGCAGCACCCCACAGACTTACATTGTTTAATCTTCCAAGTTTCGTGAAGATGCGATGAACGGAAATTTTCACCAGGGCTGTGAGAACTTATTGAATGAGCGAAGAATCATAATCTATATGTTGAAAAGCAAAAGCAGCCTTTCATCGCTTGCACTTATCGTATGTCATGAATATCTTCAGAATGTTCAGATTGTCACGATTCCATCAAATTTTAAGAAATTCAATCCACATGTCAGACTTTTATTGCCTACAATAGAATGTGATTGATTTCTGCCAGTATGACAACTTGACCATGCGATTCCAAGAACATCTCCGCGACATGGTCGCCAGACGAGTCCGCCAGAGAAATTCGACTTGTGCCTCGAAACGACCCTCTGGGCTCTTGGATAATCTGGTTAATTAATACGAAGATTCGACCAAACAATGATGATTGCAGCAGTCCTGGAAGCCTTGTTCGTCAATACAATACAAGGAGAGACTTCGGGTTCTCTTCTGAAATTATATCTCCGGGAATGGATTTCAGCTATGTAGTTGCGAGTATATTAAACACTCAGAATCATTCTTGCATTCGGAAAGTCTACGGAAATCGCTTGCTGAAGTCGTTGCCATGGTAAAAAGCTAGAGCATAAAGCTGTAGCTAGAGCTAGAGCATTTGAAAGACATAGAAATCTCAGCAACCTATTCAATCAGTTCATCGATAAAAGTGGTCGATTGCCCGCCCTCATCCATTCATAGCACAAGTCAACAAATTCTCAGGAAGCGACCATTTTCATCATATCAATAAGAAAATAGCCATTTCCACAATCTACTGCATCTACTCGTATTGTCAATATCCGCTGCTTTTGCAGGTGTTCCAGTCTAGTCAATCAATAAAGCATTGTGCATAGGCTGAATTCTTTGAAGCTCTTGCATGTAATGAAAAAAAATCTCTCTATGGTGGAAGCCATGCTAATCATCAACTTATTTATATTCTGGGAATCATTTTGCTGTGTGAATCACCAAAAACCGAGCACTGACGGCTGAGAACGAAGACAAAATGTAAATTTGTGATATAAACTGACTTCAGTCATCGTCGATTGCACGCGCATGGAAGGCGCTATTGTTTGACGTATGCAAAGGTCAATAACCTCAACACATTCGAACTTCCAATGTATTATTTGTGATAGAATACAGTATTGATTGATTTACACGGAGTTCGAGAACATCAACATTTGGGAAATCAAGGATATTATTCCAGATAGAATCGGCTCTACTCGAGGAAAATTAACAACTCGGAATGCATTATTATCGCCACATTATGCTGAACTCAGAAATGTTCTCAATTTGACAAGATGTCAAAGATCATTTGTAGGACAAAAACCTAAATCGAGCGATTTAGACAATTTTAGATGCATGCTGGAATATCATACTGCTCAGGATCGTTTGCAATGGGTTAGGAAGATCAAGCCTGCAAAAACTTGGAGCGAAACTTACAAATCCGTGTTCACAGGATCAACTTTCAGAATTTCTTTCATGCGGTCCATATAGTAAGCATATAGTAAGTAGAGTGTCGAATGAAAAAAAGCATCTGTATACAGTAAAAATTTTTATATGGAAAGATTCAGTTTTTTTGCGGAGATTACGTTCCTGCGGTCCAAAAAATTATTTGAGCAGTTTTGAGAAAGCTAATTGTTTTCGATTTTGTCCTGTGTTTATATACTACCGAGATGAAGCCCCTTTATAAGTAGTATGAAACAAGTTGGGTATCAAAAGGAGCGAACATTTGCTAACAAGCATCTTAATTAAGCCGATTATCAAAGGAAATTCATGAGCTGCATTATAATGCATGTCTTCATAAAAACGTCGACTATTGTGCTTTCTTGGCTGTAATTTTAAGTTTTCAATTCCATTTTCATCTGTATGGTTAATTTCATGATTCGCTCAAATCTGAATAGTAATGCGGATCCATGTACATCTTTTATTAAGTTACTGGTGATCATTGTCATTGATTATTTCATTTTGCTCTTCCAGTGGCAGGTTATAGCTTGTGATATGATCACGCTCAAGAAAGTGCTCCAGGCTATGTATTACAGTGATAGTAGCTGAAATGCACGTCTTATTCTTTTTATACTACCGTGACAATTCTTTCGGTATAAGATAAGAAGACATAATTCAGGCTAACGTCTAAATGGGTTGATAATTATGTATCCACATGAAATTGTAAGTAACTTTCACATCAGTAGATTATCTAGTTTGGTATTTATTCCAATGAAAACAAATTTAGTGACACAACTGAGCGTATCATATCACGTGTATGATTTCGTCATACTAAATTGATGATCCAAAAATGTTCAGAACAAAAAGTGTGGCTATTACAAAAATAACTAAAAAGATATGGAAACTCTTACGATCGTGAAAATGAAATAATATAAGACTGATTAAAGCACCCAGATACAGCAATGTAGAATAACTATATTATTTTACTAATCAGAGTAAGACATCTCTACAAATACTAACAAAAGTCTGAGACCACGCTAATTCACCAGATGCAGTTTCAAAGTTGGGTAGGCTGTGTATGATCAAGACACAACAAATTACAAAAACAGTAAAACACAAAAAGATCTTGTGAAAAGGGAACAATATAGCAAACTATCAAAAATATACAAAAAACTATGGACTTATGCGGAATGCTAATAACAGATTACGCGATCACAAAAGGGGAAGTAGAGGAAAATAAGTACTTTTGCCGATAACAGATGATTTCTCATGGATACGAATGCTCCGTAACCGCTCCTTTAGAACTGTAATTAGGCTAGAAGTGTAATTAAAACATAGTTAAACGGTCGTTCATGTTGAAGTTCCGATCGGATGATATACAACCTGCATTTAAAAATCCTCGCCTTATATAGAAGAAACAAAATCTACAAATTTACATAACCCAGCCTCCTATTTAAAAAAACCCAAAAAACTCACGGGTTTTTTGATGGATTTCTTAAATATGCCAACCCTGCCATGCGCAAATGGATCTATGTGGATTTACTGATCTCAGCAGAGCGAGATGAATGTAGTACTCACCACCTTCTTCATCAATTGATTGTGATTGTGTCTCCTCGACTGATAAACTCTGATGTCGAATTTTCTCTATAGACTTCACAATACGCTCGAAATCTAAAAGAGTAAAAACATAAAATCTTATTAACATGACTAAAGTAATATCCGACTTAATTTGAAACAAAATCTGTGATTGTACCTAGACCATTGTACATGTAGCAATACCGACAGCATCCTTCAGCAACGGACTCCAACCACTCGGCTCAGCATCCCTGATTATAGGAAGCTATGCGATAGTATCTTCCTAAAAAGTTAAGCAAATTATGATCCTGTCCTAGAAAACTTGTAATTCAAAGACAAAACTAGCCATTGAAAAAAAACACTAATTTCGACAATAATAGAACTGCGATATCAATAAAAATAGTAGAAATACAAGTGCTCCTTTTGCATATTATAGAACAGGATGATCATGTGAGAGAAGAATATTTCAACTAATTATCAACAAGTATTTTAGTTTGAAACACTACTTTGCTGCCCAACCGGAGCATAAGACGAAGTATTTCATTCGAAGGAAATACATTGTGAGATCTCTCAAGTTTTTGTGATGCCAACAGTTTATGTTTCAGAAAGAATAGTTAATAAATTAATTTTAGTATGCAATGTTGTACCAGGGACAGTACGATATCCATGGGTCCATGGGCGATGCATCGAAATACACTGTATAAGAAATTCAAAAATATAAATTCAGCATCTTATGAGCTTGTATTAGACACAATCAATTCATGGCATTTTACATCCCAGTCTCTGTAAATCATTTATGAATCATGATTTCGAACATGCAGTATAATCAACTCGATCAGAAGTACATTTTCCATGTCGGAATTCAAAATCTCATTCCTTACTAACTCAGGAATTTTAATTTCGATTTCATGAAAATTTCTGAAAAATCCCAGCTCAAACGTAAAGTCACCTTGTTCTTCTTCTGTTGCAATTCTATAAAATGCATCTTTTACATCTTGTTACCACTATGTGCATTTTTGTTTCATGGAATCTAAATAGAATAATCATGGAGACATGCGGGTCCACCTGCCTGTATTGGAAAATTAAGACTAAACTGAGGCATATATAAGCACATGTTTTTTGTGCATCCTTAAACAAAAATATATTTTTGAGTAAATATCTGTTATTAATTTGTCAGATAAATTACAGAATAGAAAGGACCCTACTTTTTAGATTTTACGGAAAATATAAACGATCATAGATGAATCTGACGCGAAACGACGCAACGCATTTTGGAGCCATGGTGAATGTATGACACTACCAACATGCTATTTAAATCAGACCGATATATATACACACATATATATATATATATATATATATATATATATATATATATATATGTATATACAGTCATAGGTATATTACGACCTTTTGGAAATATGCAAATCGAAAATACTTTGACAAAATGAAAAATCCATCTGGAACCGAACTTTAGTCTGATAGCTGCCAAAGACGACCGCACAGAAACATTTTTAGGCTAAAAATCCCTAGCAGTGTCAATAACCTATTGCGGTGCGCACAAGAGGACTGCTACATCAGTCTTGGCTGGCGTCTTTGTTAGTGAGCATTGACTTCATGATAGCTTATCTGCGATTTGACAGCTTCTGCAAGCTGAGCGCAAGTTTCTGCCATTTTTATCGCTAAATTCTCCAACCCAACCGCGAAGTGCACACAGAAACTTGGTTAATGGTGAAGTTTGGAGTCAAATTTAGCGGTAACCAAAACACCATCATGTCGCACTATTCCTCAACTTGTTAATTGGAAAGCTGTCTTGTCATAAATAGCACACTGATTTATTATGCAAACAGTCGGCAAAGAAGCAAATAATCGTCACTCTTTATGTCATGAATGTATTTGACTATGATCACTGGTCAAAACCGTTTCAAATCAGAGATGCACTTTTAGAGTTTCCGCTGGCTATAAGTCATCTATTTCTAAAAGCAGAATTCTTCTTCTCACAAATGTCACACAAATGAGTAGTTATGCATGGATTGAAACAAAACTCTAGCAACTCTTCTCTGCGTTAGGGACCAACAGATCACTAGCAATTGTTAGAGATCTGTTAGCCACAAGCTGTTAGTCACAATCTGCTAGTCACAAGCTGCTATCTAATAACTAGCTAATAGTTACTGACTCATTACTTAGTAGTGTTTCTGTGTGGTGTCCCGGCTGCGAGGTGATCTATGCTGGCCGTGGAGCGGACCGATCTGAAAATCTTGATTGTCATCTTTGATTTGAACTTAATAAAATGAATGATATTGGAATCAAGCATTTCTAGCTACATGTTAGATGTAGAAGCTAACACGAAATTCAAGAGTTGCAAACTTGTTGCCGCATACTGCGCAAGTTGTCAAGTCAATTATGTTATTTAACGATGCAATTCCTATTTATGATGATGTACGTAAATGAGTATTATCGGTAGAGAGCAGACAAAATGGAGTCGCAGAAGGTGTAATGTTTAAAAAGAAAATGTCGAAACATTCCTACACGAACAGATGTGTAATATATAAGAATACAAGAATTCAGTCACTGATAAGTAGGCTGCCGATCTTTCCGAATGCGATATACTTCAAATAGGCAACCAAACGCACTAAAATATTTCCGTTGATTCCACTAAAAAACAGCTGAAACAGAAAGTCCTGTCAGTAAGCATGAAACTTCACCTTTTCTGCTTATTTTTGCACTATCGGTATTACACGATGCACTTTCTCTCCCTTTCCTTTTCCCAGGCGGATACAAAAAAACCTGCTGCAATTGAACGGCAAAACTAGCATGTTTTTGTTAAATTACAGTCAATTTACCTCCCCACCCCATGAATATTTCCCCCTACATCTCTGCTAAGTTCCAAACTGAAGATATAGTACTTATGGCCTCTTGGAGAATATGTTTATATCTCTTTTTCTGACGGAGAAATTAAGAAACACGCTTTTCTAATTTCCTTTTTCCGTTCATCATATATTCAGAACCGAAGAACTTCATAACACCGGTTTACAGGTTTAACTACGTCATTAAGCCCCGACCAGTGGCAACTTCTGCGCTATCTATGAAGTTGTAGGCCTATCATAACTGGTGAATTTGTAATGCGCGTAACTATTCAGTAACAGCAACACGGACGACGATGTATTCTTTAACAAAAATTTGATGTGACGGCGGCGGTGGTCAAAGGAAATCATGAGCAATGTAAATTACGTATAATCTGCTGAGTCTGCTCATTCAAATGAATAAATGCCCCAAAAATATTGTGATGAAAAATCTATTCACATTTGACTTGGAATCCACAATTAGTAGCATAAAACTGACCATATTAATTACAAAGTTACTGGGAGTAGTGGGTTATTGCTATTATTAATATGATTAATTACCGTACATAGATGCATCTGTTGATGGATGAAGATGTTAATAGCTTTATAAACACTTTGTCAATGGTCTATAGGCAATTGGAATCGATCAAGATTCTTAATTTAGAAAGAAATTAGTAAAAATAATAATCAAATTTCTGACAGCTCATTCGTGACGACCTGGACTACTTTTTTCCTTTCTTGAAATTGCTCCACTTTTACTCACAGTAGATAGTCTGCAAGAGTCGTATAGTAGAACATGTAAAATATCTTCATCTAACGAGTGGAACCATTCTTCACATCACAGAAGTGGGACTTTAATTTGATTGAGATTTTCTCTGAAATAGGATGCGTTGTATGGACAAAATATGAACGACTATTTCGACGTAACATGTTGACATCGCCTTCAAAATTGAAGGTTTCAATGAATATGAATGCTGGTAGCGTTCTGTCAATATACTGTCGATATCACTTAGAGATGACTTCTGCCTTCACTCAAATTCCTTTTGTACCGTCGGCGTGGCCTAGTGAAGAAGGTGCGAGCTCGTCTCACCGAAGACTTCGGCTCGATTCCTTGGTCAAGCAAGTGTGGTCGGGGAATCAAAGGCAAAACTAATATGAGTGGGCAATTTTCCTGCACAATACTGTGTCTTATGAACACTAAAACACTCAGAGGTCACTACAGTATTGTTAGACAATATTTGCACTGAGAAAGTTGAAAGAATCAACTCTCTTTTGATTAATTTTTGGCTCAAGTGCATATAATGGGCTAGTGAATATCTGTGCTGATATCTACGTCAAATCGAAAGGTTCATATTTCTCTTGAGTATCACAAGGATGCATTGCGAAATATTAATTCGGATTTTCCTCATCGCATTTCTTTGTCACAAACAATTGATTTTGTGAATTTGCTGGCTTCACTAAATCCCCGCTTTGGCATGCCAACTAATTAATCAAGTTTCATATGACATTCATCTTTTCTTCACTATTGTTTACTATATGTTTCACTATCTTCGAGTTAATTTGTAATTTTTGAACACTATGAGTATTTCTAGCTGCGTTTAGAATAGATAATTAACTCAGACAACAATCTATAGTCCTGATGGCGCTTCGATTCATGATGGAGGATGAAACAGACTATTAGGTTGCATCCTTAAACGATCGCCATACAAACGGCTGTGGGTAGGAAACTAAGAGCGAAATGTGGCTACTTTTAGGCACCTATACACCTACTGTAGGCACAACCTCATTCAATTCAGATGCATTCGCTTTTTACATAGCATCAAGATATTCGCCTCTACAAAGTTACAATGGATCATAGTAAAGGCTAGCATGATCATGGTATCCTGGATGCTGTACATATAGGCAGTTATCCAATTAAAGAAATTTTCAGTTGTTGCAAAACTTATGCCGTTCAATGCATCATGAGACAGATTATTCTCAAATATATTGAATGAGTTATTAATTCCTCACCTTCAGATTTCTTCAGTTGCTTCACATTGGTATAGTCATCGTCCAAGTGGATTGTGAATTTCGTGGTTACATAATCGACAGAAGTATGAAGGAAGTCTGAGTCTATACCTGGTAGGCATACTTGAATGCAATACACATTGCCTTGGTCATGCTCTCTTTTCGATGCCATCTGACTAAGAAATTGGAACCACTGACTGCTTCTTATGTCTCGACTGATGATGAATAAAGACACGAAGGAGTTTTTCGTTACCCGCTCGAACTCACTAAATAAGGATACACCACCATAGAGATTTCGTCGAGGATAGTAGACTTCTTCTTCGTCGAAATGAGTTATTAGCGTTTCATACAGCAAATCAGCAAAATCAATAGCCGCTGCCGCGTGAGCGTTTCTCTTGATCTGTTGTAGAGATCTCGAATCATAACTTCCGGAATAAATGAGATTGACCACATATTCTTTCTGTATACGCTGAAGAGTTAAAATGATGTTTTCACCTGTTAAACAGTCATTCAGTGAAATGTAGGCCTACATGATACTACATAATAAATACATACATTTTTATAGAAATGTGCAAAACATCACTTTCGACGTCGTTGCCCTAGCTAGAGTATCGAAGTACTGCAATGCATGCGTTCACCAATAAATCTTGATTTCTTTGCGATTTTAGGTCTATCACATTATTTCGTGCATCTATATTAAAGGTAGCGATTTTATCAAATGTCGTTGACACTTTACAACGCTTATAATTCAATTTTGATGCTTGTGTCGATTATTTAACATTGTACTGCAATTTTCATGCTATTCTCTCATTATTTCAATGATTTTCACATCGAAATTAGCAATTATTATTTTATGTCTCTGTGTCCTTGCACAAGTTGTATCCATCATAGAAGACATGAACTCCGAGGGCCACTTTTCAATAACATGGGACAGGCATCATTGCCCTTGTAAGCGTCTGATCAATCTAATGATCAATATAACCAAACTGATGATGATTGGTGGTCCATCGGCCGAAAATTCGGTATCAATAATAACATTCAGTGTCGCAGCATCTTTGGTTTTCATAATTCATCACCGACACTCAACTGTTCTGTTTTCAATCTAGAAGCTATTTCTTCTCTTTTAGCCCTTAAAATAACAACGGGGGGTCAAAGCGGCCGGGCTTGTGATTTCGTAACTGCCACAGCTCAGCTTGGCTAGCTGAAGTCTTGACGATTCATGACGTTGTCAGCTGAAGCATCAACTACAATTTTAAACAATTTTCATTGCAGCTTTGCATATAATTAGAAAAAGGAAGCGGCTACAGTCTTGATGCAGTCAGTTCAACGACAAGCGTGCTTTTTGCTGGCAAATTGCCGAAGACTATCAAAAACAGCTTTTTACAAGCAAATTATAACTAATCCAGCTTGACTACAATAAAATATTTCAACTCTTCATGAACTTTCTATTTGCAATCATTCGGGTATGCTTTAGCACGACAAACATATTCTTGGAAGACCTGGCTAGTCATACATGTTTATTTAGAAGCATCGTGATTAAGAAGTGATAAGCAAGGATGATCTTGAAGAATATGCATGTTATGGTCAATTGGTCACTGATCTGACAAAGGATTGCTGCAGAGATCTTGCACAAGTAGAACGGCAGCCAGAACGAGTTTCTGCAGGGAACGAGGCCGAAAATGAGACTTTCACAAAATGATGACACCCTATGCCTACTACGAATCTGAACGTCTACCGAGTTCTAGTGAGTTCCTCTTCTTGTCAGACAGGATAAAAACACATGTTAATCCAATGGGACGCAGTTTGCAGCTTTTAGTTAAAATGGAATATACAGTGTTTTCGCTTGTCAACTGGAAATTATTAAGTCTAGAGTCATAATTTTTGACATGAAATGTCTTCAGGTCATTTCCTATAATGTGCATGTGCTATTGTCATGCTTCTGATCGGCAATGTATGTGAAAATGTGGTTGAATATGGATAAAGTTTCTCAAAATGTTTGTGTTTGCCGACATTAAGTGGCTCGCCAAATGTAAATGTGTTTAGATATATAGAAAGGGGTGCATGACCATGATAGGAAGGAAGTAATTTGAAGACATTCCATGTCAAAAATTTTGACTCTGGGCTTAGTACTTTTCTGCCGGACTAAAGATTTACTTCCTAATGCGGCTGATCTCTTCATGGGCAACAACAAATAACATACGCTTTCCATTCTCATACGATGATGAAAATCATCCCAGCAGTCATTTATAATAGAATATAATGTTTACTATTTGGATTATTAATTGAAGTAGTCCTAATAAAGACTGATGGCGTTCTCCAATCCGCAAGTGTACAAATGCAATGCTACTGTAACCATTGGATTAATCAGTTCTTAAAAGAACTCAATGGAGCTTTCTCGTGGCAACGAATTAAAATTGATAAGCTTTGGCCCAATATCTGGTAAAAATGGAAATCTTAAGACTTTTAATACTACTCATTCTTACTGTTAATATACTAATACCACAGATTCCAAATACTGCCGCATAAACGTTCAAAACAGACGTCTAATATACTGTACCGACTACAGATGCATGGAATCCATGGTATTCCTAGATCGTGTGAAAAATCACCAGTACAAGCTACCAAGAAATCTTGGTAAAGAAAAACGCAAACAAGTCGAACATCAAGGTACACAAGAAAGGCACATGTAATTGCCATCGAATGCAGAAGCAGGCTCTGTATGCAGGTACATTTGCAAGCATTTGAAGCTGTCTTCGAGTATCACGAATGTATAGAACGTAGAGCAATGTGTGTATAATTCTACAACCATGTGCATGCAGTGCATGCGGCGATAACTTGACTTCATGTAGCCTATAATTTATTAATTTTGCTAAATGAAGCTGTCTTTTTACTTATCGATTGTCTCCCTTGATAAAATGCATTATTAGTTTGGTCAAATTCGCATACTCTGAAAAATGAATCAGGTCGGCCGCTTTGACCACTCTTGGTGTCATCAATAGCATTTTGAGCTTGGCATTTTAACGGTTAAAAATTTTCCATGCGTTTATCTCAGTGAAAGCACTCGACCTCCCGGAAACACCGAATTTTGAAATTTTTGAAACAACAAGTCACGGTTGAATTATATTGTTAGTAACTATCCAATGCACATCGAAGCAAAAAAACCATGTTTAAACCCTGATTAAACCCTAATTAAAACTTCAACACCCCCTGATGTCCGATCTAGTATCTAATAATAAAGTAATCTACTATTCAAATGATTATTTAATGAACTTCCATAGGGCGTTGATGAAATATATTTGGTTCTTCAAAAATGCTTTTTTAAATCAATCCTCTTCAGTAAAGGCTTCCAAGTTGTCAGCAATGAATTTGGATTCTTTGGAAATTTTACGATATCTATCTAAGTATAAATTTAATTATGAAATCATTACATATGGAATAAAAATTTCATGATGGTAGTTATAGACACCGTAATAAAGATGAAGGTGCAAGTTAATATTTAATATGATTCGGATTTCACATAAATGTGCATGCCAACATCCATTAAAATAACTTGAAATTTGCTCTATTGTACGCACAATTCAATTGATGTGATGATAATACATTATTATAATCATGCTTTATCATTATTATTATTGCCGTGTTATCATGATTATTACATGCAACAATATAGTACATTATGTATATTAAAGTATACTAAATTCATTTTGATAATATTAAAAACTAATTCTTGCAAAATGCGTTCCATCCATTCTTATTCAAGTGTAAACATGGACTGAATATAAAATACAAAGTCTGAAATCATGTGCTCCTACAGTAATAAATCTATGAGCAAAAATTAATGCATGAACATTTGTTACTAGAGAAGCGTATGATTTCAGACTTTGTATTTTATTTTCAGTCCATGTTTGCACTTGAATAAGAGTTGACGAAATGTATTGTGCAAGAATTAGTTTTTAATTTTATCAAAATGAATTTAGTGGCTTTATTTATTTATTTATAAACTAAGTAAAGGGGAACCACTTTTCAAAGTATATTAAAGTGTTTAAATAATTTTAGAAAAATTATAAATTACGTATTAGCATTATATACAATCATGACACCTACAGCACACGGGAAGATTGTTGATAGACTACTATTGTCCGATAGAGACACCGGAATTGCTCTCCCACAAATTTTTATTGGCAATATAACTTGGCTTGAGAAAAAGCAAACAAAAAGACGAAGAAACTCATGCTCATCACACCGAGTCCCATAAATATGTGTCTGTGACACGAAACGTCGGGCAGGTTATTGCTTTTCCTTAAACGATGTTATTTCGCCAATGGAATTTGTTGAAGAGCACTTCCAGTATTTTTGACAATTGTGATATCCTACACTTGCACAAAGAGATAATCGAGTAGTAATTTGATCCACAACGCTAATAATCATTTCATGCAAGCACAAGATGTGCTAGTAACACAATTTCATCAACTGAATTACCACACTTAACTCTAGCAAATAATGCAATGAAATAAGAAATTGAAATCCTCATTATCATCATGTGTCGCGGAATTAATTGAACCATTGGTTCTAAGCCACTTCCTCAGTCTACTTCTTAGTGTGGTTTGGCTCAGTGCCGCAGAGATGAATTTTCGCTTGACAGCCGCATTCGATGCAGGGCAGCTTGCATTTCTTAACATAGGACCAGCAAATTCTTTCGCTGCGTCCTTTCGTGTGACGAATGTGTCTCGGACTTATCGCTGGGTTAATAAAATTTGTATAGTATTATGAAAAACTCGGAGATATTAAAACACGTGACCTGTTTAAAATGGTGAGTTTTACTTATGTTTCCACACCTGTTTAAACAGGGTTTCAACAGAGTGTTTAAACAGGGGTACTCAAACCATGTGCCTACAGTTCTCCAGAACACTAAAGATTTTAAAGTATCATTACCCTTGTCAAACATACCACCAAATTAGTCAGTAGTAGCGAATAACATTTCCTATTGTGGCCGAATTTCATCAGCTCTCCGAAGTAACACTCAACCCGAAGAATGAATACATGTCACTTCTTAATAATGATTGGATAAGTTCAACGGTACCTGTGATAACTGAGTAGTTTTGGTTTTGGCGAAGGGGGATTGGGGAGAGGGAAGATGAGATAAAACAGAAGTAGAATCATAATCGTTTTGACTTACATTTTCGCGACTCGTTTGCCCTTCCATGTGCGAAAGAATCTTGTGAGCCATCTGCAAATATAGCAACATCGGTTGTTCGTGAAAATAAATTTGCAGTCGCAAATCATTCAAAATATTACGAAATGAATACTCGTACATAAACCTTGTTCATACTCGGAAGCACATTAGGCGCCGAGCCTTTCTTCCATGTGGGCGATCTGTTATTTATCCCACTCATTCTTTTTCTGCTGAGTGCACCTTTTCCAAAAGTCAAGCTTGGCCCGACCAAGGTTTAAATCAAGTTCTCCTGGACGCAGAGCGAACACACCACCACAAGGCCACAGTGCCGGTAATAGTGCATGTTATAACTATTGAATGATTAATCGACTTGTCACTGTGTTAAACAGAGAATGCTACCCGATGACAATGAGATTGTTCCTGAATATATGAAATTATTGATTTTTAATAAATGTTATTATTTACTGAAATTATTAATCTGAAACTGGAAATTGGTAGTCAATTAAATAGAGCCTATGATGCAACCTTTCAAATCAATGATATCATTTTCAGAAAACAAAGCGACGTGGCAAGTAAGTGGCAATCAATATGGACAATTCGTCGGTCGTCGTCGGTCAGATGGACCTCAATTGAAAAAAAGACAAGTCCTTCATGTCAAACTAGGTATTGCGGATTTTTTGAGAAGCAGTATTTTCTGTGATAAGAAACAATATCACATAGACTTTTGTGACAGGAAGACAGTATCACATTCAGCAATATTCGTATGCTGGAATTATTTCGCTTTCAGAGTCAGCTATGAACTTTAAGTGAAGTTGGTATTCCTTCAATTTGTCAAACACGGCCGGTTGAATTAATGCACCGACCATTCGATCGACGATATCGATACTTGAAAGCGATGATGACGAGGCTTCTTTTGACCTTCCACAGACAGTAGACATAAGAATAGGGCCCTGCGGGTCGGGCCTTTGTCAGCCTCGAGTCGAGTCGCTAAAGCTCGAGGCGAGGCGAGTCGAGCAAAATTTTCATAGATATTAAGAGGCAAAAATGTGTTTAGGCCTACTTAGGTTAATAAAAGCAATAAAGGGAATAATAAAATAAGGTATATGGCGACACACATCGCTGATCCAGTGAGTGGGTTATCCATTGTTAAGTATATGTAATTGTGGACATTCGACATACATTATACAAATTTAAAAATTCCAGGCATGCAATCTTTTTTTTGTATTCAATTTTTTAAAACCTTCTGTTTAAGTACTGTATATATTTTGCCTTGTAGGTATATTATACAATAATTATTAAGAAAGTGTGCCACTATTCTGAATACATGGCAGGGATTACTAGTAGACTGCATGAGCTAAGCAACAACGTCTGCGTCTCGTTTATTGTCTCTTCTTCCCCAGGTTTGAGGGTTCGATCCTGAGTCACCAGGAGGATCCATTGATTCGAATAGTAACACATGAGATGACTGATGAATCACTTTATTCAACAGCGTGCTAAGGCAATGACTCCGCTATCGGAATTTCTACTGACAAATGAACCGGATAATGTTACGCATTATCTGCAACAGCGATATCTACAAGCAACACTCATTTATGTCTGAGTCCTTCCGGGTATAATAGTAAGAGATTTTTGATATTGGGTACGTTTTTTTAAGATGTAAGGGGTCGTGCTGATGGATGTCCGCCAAAGAAAGCATGCAAGAAAGTTGGCATACAAAAATCAGCGGAAAAGAGGAATGGACGAATTACGACCCTTTTCCTCATGAAATCTACAAAACAGTTTGTCGTGTTTCAATTAGCTTTATATACATTGTATAAGACAGATCACATTCACTACGTCACCAAACTTATCCCTTAAAAAGTCGAAATGAAAATTCGTTCGACTTCGAGAAATTTGTTATAGCACAGTACTACGACAGCATTATGATGTGACCTGCTATGATTTTCAGTGAGAGTTGAATTCAAGGACTGACGGCGAAGATATTGACTAACAGATATATGAAGTCGAATATGTATGTAGGTGAATGCCAGTGGCGAAGTGGTTCTTCTTGAGGTTTATTCAATTAGTCATGTGGTCCAGTGAAAAATAAGAAGATACAGAAATAAAGTACTTAACATTGGGATTCACAAGTTGAGCAGCCTCGCCTGGTTAGCCGTAGAGAAAATCCTGCATTGGTCTAGTCTGTCTAATCACTCACCGTGGAGATGAAATGAGAGAAATTCACTCACTCAATCGATTTCCGAGTGACACGGTGCACCCACGTAGAGAGATTGAGATAGGAATAATTAATCTTCTCCTTCTGATGTGACTGGCCTTCGTTGAATGTGACTGAATTAAGAGAGCATTTGATTGCAACTTCAATATTGCCGTGACCAGTCTGTGGCCAAAACATAATGCTGAATAAAAACGCTAAACCAGTGTGTCATAAAAGAAATTCACTGTAATCGAAATAAGAAAGCTATGCAGAAAATTTCACGCATGTTTACCAACATGTTTACCAACATGTTTACCACGCATGTTTACTCATCATCGGTCAAGCAGGCCTTTTCGTCGAATCGTTCGAGTACTCGAACGGTATAACAAAATGTCGAGTCGAGTACTACATGTAGTGCGGTCAAACTCGAAATTCGAGTCGAGTCGAGTACTCGCAGGGCCCTACATAAGAAAGAAGTCAATCATCGTCAGTTGTTGACCGTGTGCCACGCACGTGATGCAAAACGCATTTTTTTCGAATGTGAACAGGCCCTGATTAACCACATTGTTTGATGTGATGTTAGAAAGAATCAGGAATGTTTTGATGTTAAACGCTTATAATTGATATTGTATACAAAATTTTTCGGTCAGCATCCACACACCATCTTCAGGTAAAAAAGAAATTCAGTAAAAGCTTAGTGGTACTATATGAGCAATTCAAACATAAAACATAGTTGAACTTAATTCGAGTAAGGGCTGGCAAGAAAGGATAGGCAAAATGATTGACATCAATGAAATATTAAGATGAATGACGATGTTATGCGACAGGTAGTACTGGGCTACAATTTACCAATAGCAATAGAAATTGACCTGACTAGTAGTTTAGGTAAGAGTACAAAAATACAAAAGGAACAAAGGAGGTGATTGCATAAAAAGGGTTAGTAGAAAAGGAAGTTTCGATAACTGTCGAGCTCATTTTTGTTGTTAATAGAGAGCTGCAATTCAAGGGACAGTTGGTGAGAGTACAATTGCCTTGATGAAGAAACGTTTTTCTGTTTCAAATATTGCCGAATAGCAATTGCTTGCTAAAGATATTTTTCCTTGCTAAACGGACATTTGTTATTTTTCGAAAAAAATCCTTTTATTCTTTTATCCATTTTGTCCGATATATACGGAAAAGGAAAGTATAGAGGTTGCTTGTTGAGCCACTTCGGATCGTTCTTTCTTTTTCTTTTCCTTTTCTACAAACCTTTTTTATGCAGTCACCCCCTTTATTCCTTTTGTATTTTTGTACTCTTACCTAAACTACTAGTCAGGTCAATTTCTATTGCTATTGGTAAATTGTAGCCCAGTACTACCTGTCGCATAACATCATCATTCATCTTAATATTTCATTGATGTCAATCATTTTGTCTATCCTTTCTTGCCAGCGAAATTATTAATCTTTCTTCGAATTAAGTTCAACTATGTTTTATGTTTGAATTGCTCACATAGCACTACTGACCTTTTAATGAATTTTAATTCAAAGAAATTAGTCTCAACATGTGTTTAATCATCATCGAAGTCACCACGCCTTCTCAGCAATGAATAAGTCGGCACTGCAGTGGGAAAATGCTTAACTAGCTTTCTATGTATGTAATTCATCATCATATCATCATCATCGTCTAGCGTCCTTATTTCCCATTATCTTGGGGTTGGACGTGCGACAATGGCTCTTCTACAACTGCTTCTGCTTTGAGCTAGCTCTTCCCTGATTTCAAGCTTTGCCATATCTTCTTCCACGCACCTTCTCCACGTCTTCTTCGGTCTTCCTCTCTGTCTCCTTCCATCCACTTCTTTCACAAGGCGACCGTCTTCCATTCTATTAGCATGACCGAACCACCGGTGTCTTCTCTCCCTGATCTCCTCACATAGGTCACCTGTGCGACACTTCTCTGCTATCTCTGCGCTTGTTTCTCCATCCTGCCATCTCACGCATGGCCGCGCATTTTCGGAGGATAATTTCCAGACTCCTGAAAAAAAATTTCGGACTCATTGACAATCCCAATTTACCTTAATTCACCCGCGCATTATCGGAGGATAATTTCCAGACTCGTGAAAAAATATTCCGGACTCATTGACAATCCAATTTACCTTAATTCACCCAAAAATTTGTTTTGGTTAACCTAACGAAAGAAAAAAGTTGGAAGAAAGAACAGCTGGGCTGTATACGGCAATCAGAGAGGCAATGGCAGAGAATATACCGACAGACAGGAATAATTCAGACGACACTCCTATTCACGGATTGAAAGCAAAGTCGAAACATAGCACACTATATTCTGAAGAGAACATGAAAATATGCAGGAGTGAGTACAACTATTTTCGAAAGGCGGTACGAGCCGATGTTAAATATGGCTGCAGGAGGAAAAACGATTGATTGAGCAGAGTGTGCAGAAGCAGAGACACGCCAAGCATACCTGCTGATCAGAGATATCAATACAAAATGGCAGCCGAAGCAACGATTTGCTAAAAATTGCGATGGACACCTGTTCCAGACATCCGAAGAGACCTATGAGAGATGGCCTGAGTACTGCTGGAATGACCTCTATCACTATGGAATTAATCAGAATTTGTGGTGGGGTCGTCATAGTTTATTCCAAGACTATTCATAATTTCTTGGTTCTCCTTCTTTTCTCTGCCAATTTGACGAGATTGCGGTAGTGTTTCATGCGTAGCTTGTGTGCTGATTGCAAAGCAACTTTATTTAATTGGCTTTTAGGCTTAGAAACAGCTACGCAAGAAAGTTTACCTTTCTTGGCAGTTAGCTTTTTTTCAGGCAGTTTCGAAAATTTTCAGAATCTTTTTCACGCAGTTGCGCTCGATACCTTTTAGATGAAGACCTCATGCTGTCTGACAATTTTGGACAAACTGGATTATAATGTCACTTCGTCGGAAAAAGTCGATTGACGTCTTGTCAAAAGATTTGATTCCGTATTCAAAGTGGTGACATTCACACGAGATGATTGGGGATCAACAATGTCATTCATCATGCTGAAGGTCGACTCTACCTGTGGTCCATGAAAACACGAAAGAAGGGCCAGAGCCACTTTGGTAAGAAGAGGATACTGTTGACGCAGTTGTACCCACCATACATCAATTCTCTGATGATCAGCAAAAAGAGGCAAATTAGATATGCGGAATTGACGTGCTTCCAAGTTGAATTGATTGTGCTCGTGAATTTGAAGAACATTTGGCACTATGCTCGGAATTTTCAACATGTACGACTGAGAGACACTATGTCCTTTGGCATCAGGATCAAGAAAAGAAAGACACTTAAAAGTTAAGTTGTTGAGCGGAACCTTTTTGCATAAGTATGACCCCGCTGAAACAAAGGCGCAACGAACCTTTGTAGGAATGTTTCAATACAAATCGGACTGCAGTAGTTAACAGAGACTTCGTTTGGATTCCTAAAAAACATATCATTCAACGATAACAGATGTTGGCTGTCTTGTACATTCACACTTGCCAACATCAGGACTGCTTTCAGAAATATGTTGCGGATTCATGAAGCAAGCAAGGAATTGTCGAACCAACTTTATTTGCCGATCATGCAGAGTGTGACAAATTGGTTCTTATATTTGTAGTGCAGTGACATACTGCTTAAACAAGGGGAGGACACATTAGAGGACGCATAGTTGCAATCAGGTTTCAGTAAATTGATGAAACAGGTATTCCAGTATCTTATGCTTCCGAGTGTTACCTTCGCTTGTTATTTCTTCTTTCGCAACTGTCCTCTGATTTCTCTAATACGAGATCTGTCTTCTGTCGAGCAATCTCGCTGTCGCAATATTTCCACAACACGAGACAAGTAATGCACTTGATCCTCTTTTGAAGAAATAAATGCGAAGTAGAAGCCAATGCCTCAAAAAGTCTAACTAAATCAACAGTCACGTCAGTAAAATGCAAAATGGAAGTAACCACATTTTCATACCCCTACCCCATATCATTTTTATTCCATTTCGAGTCCACATTTTTATTCCATTTTTGTTCACATCGAGTTTTTACACCTACGGTTCTTTCAATTTTCTCAATGTACTTAAATTTCGCTCATATAGTTCCAATCACATTCTGTGTATTCATTTACATAAACTCCACTACATTGCTTTCCTAGTGCTAGTCTTTCCTCAAATGGTCACTAACCTATCTTTTAGTTCTAGCAAAAATCATTCTACAAGGAAAAGAGAAGCGCTAAGAAAGCAATACACTATGTATGCGTAGTTTCCAGCAATGAATTCAAAGAATGCGATTGGAATAATGTGAGTGAAGCTTTAATACTTCCAGACTTATCTATCCAATATTTTCCAGACCACCCTAAATTCCAGACTTTCCAGACTTTCCAGACCCGCGGGCACCCTGTCACGCCTGCGATAGCACTCAGCATTCATCTGTCGCAGCTTTGTAGAATATTCACCATCCTGTCCATTAGTGGCCACGTCTCCGAATCATACAACAAAGGCGATCTCACGCACGCCTCATGCACTTTCTTCCTACTGGCTATATCAATACACTTAATTATCAACAAACTGGCGATCTCTCTCCATCTATTCCAAGCTTTTGCTCCTCTCGCCCTCACCGTCCAATCAACTCCCGCTTCACAGTCCAACACATCACACAAGTAACAAAACTGATCTACATCTTGCAAAACGGCTCCGCCGATTTCCAGTACACTATTGTCATTACCATTTGCTTGCTTGTTTCCTCTCGCACATCTGGGGCAGACGAAATTGTCCAGCTCCGTCATTCTTTGAATCCTGAGCATCGGAAATGAAATCAATTATTGCACTGTGTGCACAACACGGAGTTTGACCCCACACCTCTCCCACAGCACCCACATGGCCATCTTCCGGACTCGATTCGTTTCTTTGCTTCTTTTCCTATAATCATTACTTTCGTCTTATTCATATTGATTTTCATACCTCTTCTCTTCATCCCTTCCTGCCACTTTTTTAACATATTGATCACCTTTCCTTTGCTCTCTGCTGTTGAGACCAGGTCGTCTGCAAAACTTAGTTCCCACGGGTCATTTATCTTGATTCTTTTGTGGCTTCTTCCATTACTGTGATGAATAGCAACGGACTCAGGCCTGATCCTTGGTGGACTGCAACACCGATGTGGAGTTCCTCCGATGTTCCCATCACTGTCCTCACTCTTGACTTTGACTCCTCATATAGCGACACCACGGTCACACGGCTTTGGGAGCGCATTGATCAGGGGAATACAAATTCCAACGCAAGATATAAAAGGGCGATATTAACTCGGCGGGAAACTGTGCAGAGTGGCTGCTACTGCAAGGAAGGGCTGTCCATCGCAGAAGAAGCATATCTGGGTTGCAAGTTCTGTTCCATGGAGCTGATCGAGAGTATTTCAGGTGTTTGAGGTGTGTTCATGACATGAGGTGTGTTGATGATGCGGGCTACGGGGGCCTATACGGAATATGTCCGATTGAGATGCCCAATTGGCCAATCATTATAAAATTTAGATCTGCGTTTTCATATCCATAGTTCAAGATGGATAAATGCAGTATACTGCAAGAAACAGTCCACAATGATAAACCTTAGCTATATAAATTGAATAAATTGATGAACCATGCAAGCAAAAAACGAGGAATTATATAAAAAGGCAGCATGATGCCCACTAATATTAACAACAAAAGGTGATGAGGCTTGCTGACAGGATTAGATGAGATGCATTGAGTCAAAAGTTCAAAAGCCATTGAAACTCGGAAATTATCAAAATCCGCTTTAGAATATTTTGTAATGTGACAGTCTTATCCCCACGTGACATGAAAAATCTGCACATGAATGACTGCAAAAATGAGATCAGCATATAAAATATTACCACAAGAAAGTTTCGTGTGTGAACCTATTGAATGCTAACACGGGAAACAGGATGTCAGATGACAATACTACAGCCGCCTACTTTCATGTTTCATAAAAGAGTTCATGTATTAATAAAGTAGTGTATTGAAATGCTCTTGCTCATAGATGTTTAGGTGAAATTGCCCTTGCTTCTTCTCAATTTTGATGCCAAGTTTTACTCAATGTTTTTTTGATACTGCTGGACGCAAATTTTTGAAAAGTGCAACATGATAAATGCCAACATGACATGGCATCATCAAAGTTTCATAAATGAGGTCTTGTGCTGCATATATATTCGCCATGTTCAGTTGGAGAGGCTTAATTTTGTTTTAAATTAACTGCAATATTTGACACATTATTTTGAGATATTGATAAGCTGCGTAAACTGGCACAAATCTGGGAAAATGAGATGTCTACAATAAATTATTTCAAAAGAGCGTACAATGTGACCACGGTCCAAGGTAGGGCGCATAGAGTAGAGATATATAGGTATAGAGCAAAGATATTTAATTGTCTAAAAGTGCTAGATGAGAAATAGATGCCTAAATTTGAACCCATTTCAGTACGGTCCTTATCGTGGCAAAAAAGCATTGCGGCAATGGGGCGAAATTGCTGTTTTGTCGACTCTGCGGTGTGCAATGCGACCAAAAGCCTTAAAAATTGCATATGATGTAAGGCATAGTTCACTGATGGTATATGATAAGTTTCAAGAATATTTGTTCAGTATAGTTCCTCCGAAAAAAAATTGTTAAAGATGAGAGCGGTAACACAGCAATTTAATGCAGTACTATCAATTTGGAAGAAAAATATTCCGATGAAGAGTGATGGGGTATTGATGAACACTCAACTCCCTTTGTAGAATTCATGACTATTAACAAATTCAGTGAGAATCAGAGTATTACACTGAGGAATTGGCTAGCCTATTAATAAGGCTCATCCATGTCAACAACGCTCTTCGAGTTGTTCACCAGGCTGAACTTCGTACTTATTACAAAGAAACAATCTGCATGATCAAAAGTAAAGACGCGGTTGATTTTTCTGTTCAGAAGTCATTTCGTCTTGTTTTTGGTGAATTGTAAGTGAACTTCACTCTGCTTTTAACATGAAACAATTGGTTTTCATCTGTATTCCTATTTAACATGCGCTCTTCAGATTTGATAATCAACTGACATAAAATAATACAATGAAGTCTTATTGAAAGAATCTTCGAAGAATTCTATCAACAGGGTGCTCTTACATTTGCGTTTTGCAAGACAACTGAAAAAGTAGAATAGACTATTATTTGCTGCAATTTGGACGCTGTATTTAGACATACATAAAAATTTCTTGATTTATTATTAAAATGCGTTTTGGTTCTGTAATTATTAAAAAGAGGTAATGAAAAGGAATAGTTGTTGCTCGCTTACAAATATTTTCAAATTCATGCAATATCAGCTGATTTTCACTGGCTTTGTTTCACACAAGGTAAAAACACGTCTATTTCCTATCTAGCCTTTTATAATATTAAATATCTTTGAGGTAGAGTGTCGACTCAAAAAAGTATCTGCATACGGTGAAAATTTTTGTATCAATAGATTCAGTTTTTTGCGAAGATTTCGTTCCCGTGGTCCAAAAATTATTATTTGAGCACTTTTGAAAAAGGTCAAAATTTGCCAATTTATATACTACCGAGATGACTCTCCTATATAAGTAGTATGGAACAAAATGGATATCAAAAGGAATGAATATTTGATGACAAACATCCTAAATAAACGGAAATTAAGATGATTATGAAGGGAATTTCATAATCCGTATTATAATGGAAATCTTCATGAAAAAGTCGCGATATTATTCGTGCTGCTTTCTTAGCTGTAATTTCAAGTTCGCAACTCAATATTCATAGGTATGATTTTATTATTCACTAATGTTTCAATACTTGAATCTGAATAGTGATGTGGATCCCATTTACATCTTTCAAAGTTATTTGACATCATTGTCTTTGATTACGTTATTTTGCTGTTATCAAACATTATGTTATCAAACTAATATTCAATTGAAATTCTCATGTGAAACTTAGCGATATAGGCGAGTTGTAAGTGATTGCAGGGGATAAATATATCAACTGACCATCAACTGATCATTGACAATCATTGACAATCATTTGTCAGACAAAGAGCTGACTACGGTGAACTAGTGAGCTCTCCAAAATCTCTCTCCAAACTTCATCTCAGCTTATGGTCGAACTGCAGAAAATTTTGTCGTGCACAAAAGCACTTTTAGTCATCAATAGTAAAAATGGAGTACCATATTTTTAGATTTATTGTTTTCACTTTATTTTGGAGGTCCAAATTTATCGCATTATCGTTATCGGACTTAGAAGAAAAATTTACCGTTTTATCGTTATCGCTGCCCACCATTGCGCTCTTAGCGTTTAATCACAAGCGATCTTCCAGAGTTGCGCAGAGGTAGCCAGTATGAGGGTTTTCAAAAGCTTCATTCCGCACGCTGCTGGAAATGCATGTACACTTTTTAATCGTGTCTGATAAGTTAACATGAACCGGTAGTTAGCGATCGGCAGACGCGCAGATTCGCAGTAGCCATGTGTATAGGGTGCAATTCTCTGAGCTGTTGGACGAGATGTCAACCACTTAGCTGTCAATGCTGTGAAACATTTTTCCACATTGAGCTATAATTCTTTCAATAAGTTTTTGTTCTGAAACTACTTCATCTAGGTCATAGAGTAGGCCCATAGTTATATTATATATCCTTACTCTATGATCTAGGTATACTATTGAAAATGAGACAGCTATAAAAAAAACCATACATTAAACTAATAAGAAAACTATTGAATTTGATTATTAGTGGCATTCCTGAATCAAATATTGGCTCAATTAAAGAAAGACAATCAAATGATTCTGAGACATTTGATAATCTTCTACAGGATATCGGCGTGAATAATTCTGATGATTACATGATTTCTCGTATTGGAAAGCTAAGACAGAACAAACCTCGCTTGTTGAAAGTTATTTGCAGAAATGAAGATTCGAAGTTCAAAATCCTCAGAAAAGGGAAATTGCTTCGAAATTCAAATTGATTTAAATCAGTGTATATTATACACGATTTAACTCCCTTGCAGCAAAGGCAACTATGAAACTTAAGACAGGAACTGAAAATGAGAAAAGACCATGGAGAGGATGCTGTCATTTATCGCAATAAAGTGATGCTACGGAATGACATAAAGGAACATTTGGTAACATCATTTTTAACAATAAAAAAGTAATTTTTTTATATAATGAGAAAAAAACAAAATTTTTTCTAATAAAAATAAAAAAATAAAATTTTTTCACGGTTCACTCAGATTCCTGCCATTTCTGAGGCTTCCCCCGTTGAGGTTTCCATTTTTGAAGAAATATTTTGAATACAATCTTCTGGTATATTAGGACTACGTGATATTTTTTGGTCTTCCTAAATTTTCATCTGCCTACATTTTCGGCCTTCGGCTACGTGATATTTTTCGACCACGTGATATTTTTTAGATTACGTGATATTTTAAGACCGCCTAAATTTTCGTCCACGTGAAATTTTGAGACCGGCTAAATTTTTGATTACGTGATATTTTGAGACCGCCTAAATTTTTGAAATTTTGATTTTTTTGAAAATTTGTCACTACCTAAATTTTCGCCCTTCGGCCTTCGGCCACGTGAAATTTGAAGTCTACCTAAATTTTTGAAATTTTTGAAATTTTGAATATTTGAAAAAAAACCCGCAAAAGTGTGACATCAAAAAAATCAAAATTTCAAAAATTTCAAAAATTTAGGTAGACTTCAAATTTCACGTGGCCGAAGGCCGAAGGGTGAAAATTTAGGTAGTGACAAATTTTCAAAAAAATCAAAATTTCAAAAATTTAGGCGGTCTCAAAATATCACGTAATCGAAAATTTAGGCGGTCTCAAAATATCACGTGGACGAAAATTTAGGCGGTCTTAAAATATCACGTAATCTAAAAAATATCACGTAGCCGAAGGTCGAAAATGTAGGCAGATGAAAATTTAGGAAGACCAAAAAATATCACGTAGTCCTACACTAGACGAAATGACTTGCTAAGTCTTATTAAGTCTGATCAGATTCTTGCAAAGTCTGATCAGAACTTATCTTATTTAAGATCTTACATTTCCTGACCAGAAAGTACCAGACTTACTAAGTCTTATATTTTGCAAAATAAGATCTTTTCAGATCTTGCCAGCTGATAATTGAAATTAAAAAAAGTGAACTGAAATTTCAAACTTGAAGTCCGATTACATTGCGAAGATCAGACGATACCAATGGTTTAGTTGTTAAATGATCTTGCTGGAACATCATTGCACTGAATATATGTAGACAAGCGCAAAATATAAGAATTTTTTCTACTCAAAAGATTTCTAAAAATCACAAATAAGATCTTGTCAGATCTGATCAGATTTGCTAATAAGACTTAGCACGACTGGTACTTTCTGGTCAGAACTTGTAAGATTTTCTTAGTAAGATTAAGTAAGTCATTTCGTCTAGTGTAATATACCAGAAGATTGTATTCAAAATATTTCTTCAAAAATGGAAACCTCAACGGGGAAAGCCTCAGAAATGGAAGGAATCTGAGTGATCTGATGTCCATTCATTGTCTTTGCTGAACCGTGAAAAAATTTTATTTTTTTATTTTTATTAGAAAAAATTTTGTTTTTTTTCTCATTATATAAAAAAATTACTTTTTTATTGTTAAAAATGATGTTACCAAATGTTGGTGGAGGTGCATATATCCCGAATAATCGTGGATTAGAAATAGAGATAGAAAATTATATCATGAAAACTGGAGACGTTTTATCTGGTCCATTGCATCTTTCTATTCTTCCACAGCAAAATACAGAGTTAACAAATAAACAATATGTTGATACACAAATCAATGACTTAAAAGAAAAATATATAAACGATGTTTTGGTTTCACTGATGAATGAATTAAAGTTGTTTAAACTTAATGACGAATCATTAAACGAAAAATTATTAAAACTTGATAAAAAGGATAGAGAGCTAGAAGCAGATATAGCAAAACTTTTTAAAAAGATTTCTGAACAATCAAAAATTTTAATATTACTTTCTATAAATTTAAAATCTGCAGTCATTAAAAATAAACAACAGATAAAATTATTGAAAGAACAATTAGAAGATGAAATAGAAAAACTACCTGAAAGAATTAAAAAGATTTAAAGCAGTTACAAACTACATTCCAAAAAAGTGTTGATGAATTAAGTTCTAAAATTACTCAACAAATAAAAAAAATGAATAGAATAATAAATGAAGTAAATTCGCTTAATCAAAAAGTTGATAAAATGAAAACTCTTGAAATCAATTTAGAAAATGAATTAAAGAAAAATTTACAAGAAAACTCTAAAGAAAATAAAGAACAGTTAGATTCTGTTAAAACACAATTAGATGGTCTTAAAATTAAGTTAAATGCTCTTAAAACGGCGTTGAAGATGAATCAGGAGAAAATGAAAGTTAATAGAAAAGAAATTAAAGTACATCACACGCTACTTGACGCAATAGATAAAGTGCAACGGAAAATTAATAAAGTTATCACGAAGTTGTTGGACATTCACACACGTAAATCTTGATCATAAACGTAAATCTTAACGTAAATATTTTTCCAAAAAGTCAAATTTAATCCTAAAAAATGCCTATAATTTATAAACACAATCTTAAACATTTTGCTTCAAATCAAAGAATTGCTCATGAACCATCTATGAAATCTGTTTACCATTGTGACAGTATAGAAACAATTCAAAAAGAAGGAGCCGGTATCTTTTCTGGTATTGGAAGTATCGTTAACTTAATTAGAAATAATAAAGATGTGATTACATCTGCTGCAAAAGGAGCAGCTGCTATAGGTAGTACAGCTAGTTCCATATCAAATGCTGTTAAATCTCAAAACGAATTAAAACAACTAGAAGCTATTCGTAAACTTAGGAATGATTCTGAAGAACTAAAAAAATTAAAAAAACTTTCAGAGGAAACAAAAAACAAAATTCCTAACATAGCTGTGGGGGGGGTGAAACCTTGAGGAGCGGAGCTCCGTCTGATAGTAAACATAAGAAGAAATCAGGCGTAGCCATAAAACGTTCAATTGAAGAAATAAGAGGTAATGGCGTGAGCAGCAACCTTCGGTCTAGCCAGCAAAGCTGTAGCGGAGCTGGTCTAGCAAAATTCTAAAATATATTTTTTAGTAAAATTTTTTTAGTAAAATTTTTTTAATTAAATTTTTTAGTAAAATTTTTTTAGTAAAATTTTTTCTGTGTGTGAGAAAAACAAAAAGTCAAATTATTTTTTATAAAAATGTCTTCGCTTATCGAAAATAAATTTAGATTAGACGATCCTCCGTTCGTCAGTTACAATCAAACAAAGAATGACTATATAAGAATTGCTATGAATCCGGGATCTTCTAGTAGAGTAAATACTGGAGGAGATTTCATTTTTGAAGTTGATAATCAACAAAGTTATTTATATTTACCTGATTCATTTTTACACTGTGAATATTCTTTATATAGTGATGCCAATTTTACAACACCATTACCAGATACCGATAATATTGCACTAGAGAATAATTTTTTTCCAAGATTATTTACACAATGCGTTTAGATGTTGCAACTCAAAATATAGAAACAATAATTGATTCTCCAGGTGTAATTGATACAATGCTTAGATTTGTAACAATTGGTGAAAATAATAAAAAGTATGAAATCAAAGGTTGGTTTCCTGATACTAATGATGGTATAATTGTTGATGATTTAACTCACGCTGGAACAGATGCCGCAGGAATTGCGAAAGATGTAGAAACTATTGCAAAACATTTAAATAAAACAAATAATACTGCATATAAAGAAAGACGTGAATTTAACAAGAAAAGTAAACAGACAGTAAATTGGTCATTGTCTCCATTATTCGGATATTTAGATTATGACAAAATATCATATCAATTAAAATTTAAATTAATAATTCATCGTACAGCAAATAATGAATTAATCTTTTTTGGTAAGACTGGAAAAAAAGCATATTTAAAAATTGATAGACTTGAATGGTGGATTAAGCATATTACTCCTAGTTTAGAGGTTGAAACAGCTATTGCAAAAAGATTAAATACTAACAAACCAATTCCAGTAAATTTTCTAAAGCGTACTGCTAGTTCAGTAACTTTTTCCGAATAAAGATTTAACTGGCATTTTACTAGAACTTCGAATACCCCAAGATATTTATTACTAACATTTCAAAGAAATAATTCTCCAAGTTTTGATAAGAACAACAATCTTTTTCATATTAATACAATTCGAAGTTTACAAGTTTCATTAAATCAAACCCGATATCCAATTGATCCATTAAGATTCGATGATACCAATAATCAATTTATGGAAGGATATGATTCTTATCGAAATCTTTGTATAGAATTTGGAGTTGAACCACAATTAACTCCTGGAGATTGGAGACATTTATATCCTGTTTTCTGTTTCGATTTAAGTGCACAATCTGCAGATATTATCAAGACTGGTTGTGATGTAACAATTAATATTGAAAAAAAAGATTCCACAACTTCATTGATGGCTTATGGTTTATTGCTAGAAGATGTAAAATATTCTATTGAAATTCTTAATGGAAAGATGGCTAGGATGAGTTAATTAAATTTTTGGATAACTTAAAATGTTTTTTTGGTAATTAGTAATAAAATTTTTTTGTAACTTGAATAGATTTAAAATTCCTAACTTAAAATTTTTTCATAACTAGAATAGATTAAAAATTCTTAACTTAAAATTTATTCATGACTAGAATAGATCAAAATTCCTAATTTAAAATTTATTCATAACTAGAATAGATCAGAATTCTTAACTTAAAATTTTTTCATAACTAGAATAGATTAAAATTTTTGTTAACTTAAAATGTTTTTATTAAAAATGTCGCAAGCGAAAAGTAATAATAATAAAACTGTTGAATTATAATTACGTAATATTGTTGACAAAAATACCCCTAAAACTATTACGATTAACAAAAAAAAGTATTACATAAGTAAACCAATGATAGAGAATATTCAATTACAAGAAGAAAAGAATGGCGGGATTCTCCCATTAATTCCACTAATAATAGGTGGCATAGCAGCTGCAGGAAGTGTTGCAGGTGGGACAGCTAGTATTGTCCAAGCAGTAAATAAAAATAAATCAGAGAAGGCAGCATTAGAAGAACAAAAACGTCATAATAGAGAGTTAGAAAAAGTTGCGAGGGGTGAAGGAATAGTAGATAATTTTATTAGTAAATTAAATTTGGTTGATGAAGGAAAACGAGTTCTTAAAAATATTCTCCACAATGTTGATGATTTAATTGAAATTAAAGAAACTAAAGATGGTTCTGGAATATATCTAAGTCCTAGTATGATTCGGTAATAACCTCAGAACCTTTGGATCGATCCGGTAAAACTTTTATTTTATCTTTTAAAATGAATTCTAAAAATTCCGAAAATTTAATTAAATTAAAAATTGCTAATTTAGATTTATTAAATTATCTATTAAACAAAAATGAAAACTCAAATTGTAAAATTTATGAAGGTAACGACATACAAAAAACATTAGAAAACTTTCCTGGATTTATTTGGAGTAAATATTCGAAAGAAAACATCTTCCTGGTCATTCATACACCGGTCCAGGAACTCGACTAGATATAAGACTAGATGAGAATAATAATCCGAAACCAGGTGAAGAACCAATAAATAGAGTAGATGCCGCCGCTTATAGACATGATTTAGCTTATCGAAATCATGATCTAAGTTCTCGACATGCAGCTGATAAGAAGATGATTCAAGAATTAGATAGTATTCAAAATCCTACATTTAGAGAAAAAATTGAAAGAATGTTTGTTAAGAAAGCTTTACAAGCTAAAATATTATTCGGTCAGGGTTTAAATGAAACGACAGCAAAGCTGTCTGAGAGCAACGCTCGAACCTACGCGTCTGAAATTCATAAGGAATACAGAAGGCCTAAATATTTATTGAAAGTAAAAGTATTTAATAAAGATGATATTTGGAGTGCTGATCTTGTTCATATGCCGAATGATTCTGATTATAAATACGCATTGACCGTTATAGATTTATATACACGATACGCTTGGGTAAAGCCTTTAAAAAATAAAAGTGGTCCATCAGTTAAATATGCGTTTGAAGAAATCTTTAAAGAAAGTAATAGAAAGCCAAAAAAATTGTTTGTTGATAAAGGGTCGGAATTTTATAACCGAAACGTTCAGCCACTATTTGAAACTGTTTATTCAACTGAAAATCCAGGAAAAGCTGTAGTGATAGAAAGATTCAATAGATCATTAAAAAATAAAATTTTTAAGAAATTTACTGAGCGAGGAAATCAGAAATGGTTGAAGATATTACCAGGAATTGTAGAAGAGTACAATAATAAAGTTCATTCTGGTATTGAAGAAACCCCAAAGAATGCTTCTGACGACCCTGATTTAATCCGAAAGAAAATATTCGAGAATAATTATTCGAATGAGAGTAATCCGAAATTGCAGAAACTTAAGCCGAAATTTAAAATTGGTGATAGAGTTAGAATATTTAAGTATAAGAATAAATTTGAAAAGGGCTTCGTCGGATACTGGACGAAAGAGATATTTGAAGTTTGTAAAATAAATCAAACTTATCCGATTACTTACGAAATCAAAGATTTAGATGATGAAGATATCAGAGGCCGATTTCATCAAAATGAATTACAACGAAGTAATTTTTAATTATCATTATTATCATTATTATTGGAACTAACGTTTCGGGAATGAAATTCCCTTGTTCAATTCTAACATAATATCAAGAAATGGTACTCCTTTTTGTAATTTAAATAAAACATAAAGACATAATTGACCACAGTAAGTAGTTCCCGGTTTTTGAATTTGAAATGTATTATAAGTTCCATTGCCAAGTAATTTTTTGACTTCATTTGTAGGTGGAAGTCCATAAGAGTCGAAATAGTAATTATCTCGATTTTTATTAAAGATACCTGCAGACCAATGTATTCCTTTTTCATCTGACGTATGAAGACTTGTTATGAAATTTATAGTTATTGTTGGCTTATTTTTTAGGAATTGTAATTCGTCTCTCATCAATATGTGAAAATTCTTTATTCCCAATTGATTTGCGATTTTCTTTAAATCGAAATTTGTAGTTGTTTGCGTTCCATATAATTTCAAAAACTCATTTATGTTGCTCATTTTATAATAAAAAAATTTCTTAAGGGACCCCTAGAAGTCAGAAGGGAGGGGGTATTGATTTAAAACTGTTCTCTAATGATGACTTTCCTTACTACTTAGTCAGAAGGGGGTATTGATTTAAAACTGTTCCATAATATTGACTTTCCTTACTACTTAGTCAGAAGGGGGGTATTGATTTAAAACTGTTCCATAAAGATGACTTTCCTTACTACTTATTCGATTTTGAAATGATTTAATTTAATCTAAATTAAAACGTTACATTTGTAAGGAATCAGTTTATTAGCAGAGTTAATGTTTCGCACATCTTTTATCAATAGTAATTCATCCCTCATCAATATGTGAAAATTCTTTATTCCCAATTGATTAGCAATCTCATTTAAATCGAAATTTGACGTGGTTTGTTTGCCGTATTTTTTTAAAAACTCAGTCATGTTATTAACCTGAGGACATATATCGCCTATATTATTACTCAGTATAACTGTCGGATTTTCATCATTCATTTTAAAGGAAATAAATTCTATCATTAAAATTACCTCAGGCTTATGATCTTTTAGTTCGCACAATTTATCTCTCATACACACATGAAAGTTTTTATATTCCTAATTGTTTAGCTATTTTCTTGAGATCGAAGTTTGTAGTTGTTTGTTTATCGTATGGTTTTAGGAAGTCGTTTATGTTTAATTTCTTTTTGTTTTTTCATTTATATTTGTCATTTTCTTTGTTAGTTAATTACGTCAAGACTGAAAAGTGACAACGACGTTGACAGTTGATAAATCTTTATTCATCAGAACAAAAAGGAATACATCAGCCTGCAGGACAAAAAAGAAAATAAAGAATCGTAGATTCCCACGAAGCGTCAAACTTCAATCTAAACGTTACAACTATTGGTGTTGTTGATTATCTTCTTCTCTTTGAGCATGCTGTTGCCGTTGTTGCTCTTCTATTCGCATTTGTTCTTGTACTTGTTCATATGTTTGTGGGTTTGATACTTCAATATTAATAGGTTGACTTGTTTGCTGTATAATATTTTCTTCCTCCACTTCTGATAATTGTCTATTCATATTATAAAATAATTTCTGTCTCTGTTCAATAAGGTTTAGTATTTTTTTGTCAATTCTAAAATTGACTCTTCTTTCACCAAGATTTTGAAACAAGACACCAATGTTATGATCACGAAATAAATTTCTCCTCGATTGAAGTTGTATGATTTGCCTTGTCAGTCCTTCTATTCTCTGACGTTTTACTTGAAGTCGAAGTCTGCGTTCAATAGATCCAACCATGATATTGTGATAAAGTCAACGCTTTACGCAAGTACTCTCTTTCAAACGAACTGAGATAAGTTTAAAATTTGTTAAATGAGATATAGTTTATAAGCATCAATGAAATCCCTATGACAACGTTGACGCGACAATTGTAACTTTCTAAAACAATAGCGTTCAAGTAACCAATGAATTGCTTCCAATTTGTGAGCAGTTTTGGATTCCAAAACGGTTTTATCAGCAAATGCGGTCACGGATGGAAAACTGGCAGCAAAATCTCTTAATCGGAATGCCGTCCATCTGTCATTAATAAGTGATTTTACTAAAGGAGTAATCCATGGTTTGGTCTTCTCAGAGAATCTGACAAATTTGACGGGAATCGATGTGTCAAAGGCAGCGTTAATCAGATGATGAAACATTTCACACTTGACATCAAGATCATACTGATCATCAGACAGAAAAGACCAATCACAGTATTTCAGATCTTTCAAAAAATTGTCAATATTGGAACTGCGAAGATCAAATAGTGGCCGAGTTATTTTCATATCATTCAATCGAACAGATTTCGGAATTCCCAATAAAGAAATATGTGGTGTAGATGATGAATCAATGGGAGCTGATCCATAGATGGCATACGATGTAGAAAGAGATTCTGATATCAATATGTAATCAAGCTCTGCATTTCCATAGGTGAGTAATGGGCAAAAGACCGTTCCAGGACACCATAAAATTCAAAAAAA
The DNA here is from genome assembly GCA_907163375.1 of Prostheceraeus crozeri. Lineage (NCBI taxonomy): Eukaryota > Metazoa > Platyhelminthes > Polycladida > Euryleptidae > Prostheceraeus > Prostheceraeus crozeri. The sequence continues at coordinate 5,064 of CAJQUW010006378.1, read as the reverse complement.
TAGTATCTTTAAAAACGACATAAATTCATGAATTTGAACCCTTTTTCAGGTTTTTAAGACCTAAATACATGAATTTAGTCCATTCAAAAAGTACCATTTTTTCAAAAAATGGCATTTTTAAAAACGACATAAATTCATGAATTTGAACCCTTTTTCAGGTAATAAAGACCTAAATTCATAAATTTGGGCGTTTTTTTAAATACCCAATTTTCAAATTTTTCAAAATCTCAAATTTGAGAATTACAATCGGGCGAAGCCCTAGAACCTTCGGTTCGATTTTCACCCCCAAAATCATGACCGTTCCAGGACACCGAAAATCATAAAAGTTGAGAATTTCAAATTCATGAATTTTATCCATCTTTCAGGTTTTTAAAATATATCATGTGACTAATAATATTTCTTTAAAAGTGGAAGAAACAAAAGTGGAAGAAGCCGCAAGAATATATCCTTCAATATCATATGAACGTAGTTCTACTGCCCCCTCCCTTCTAACTTCTAGGGGTACCTTAAGAAATTTTTTTATTATAAAATGAACAACATAAATGAGTTTTTAAAATTATATGGAACGCAAACTACGACAAATTTTGACCTAAAGAAAATCGCAAATGAATTAGGAATAAAGAATTTTCATGCTCTAATGAGAGACGAATTACAATTCCTAAAAAATAAGCCAACAGGAACCTTCAGTTCCCGGAACAAAGTTCCATCAATAACTGTAAATTTCGTAACCAATCTTCACACTTCAGACCAAAAAGGCGTACATTGGTCAGCAGGCGTTAAAAATCATCAGCAGAACTATTATTTTGATTGCCCGGAGGCTGAGAACTATTGGTTCGATTCATACGGTTTGCCCCCTACAAGTGAAGTAAAAGAATTACTTGGAACGGGAACATACAATACGTTTCAAATTCAAACACCAGGCACTACCTATTGTGGACAATTATGTTTATACGTTTTGTACAAATTACAAAAAGGAGTACCATTTCTAGATATAATGTTAGAATTGAACGAACCGTAGGTTCTATGGCTACGCGCTACGCGCTACGCGCTATGCCTAACAAGGGAATTTCATTCGCGAAACGTTAGTTCCAATAATAATAATAATGATAATTAAAAATTACTTCGTTGTAATTCATTTTGATAAAATCGGCCTCTGATATCTTCATCATCTAAATCTTTGATTTCGTAAGTAATCGGATAACTTTGATTCATTTTAGAAATTTCAAATATCTCTTTCGTCCAGTATCCGACGAAGCCTTTTTCAAATTTATTCTTATATTTAAATATTCTAACTCTATCTCCAATTTTAAATTTCGGCTTAAGTTTCTGCAAATTCGGATTACTCTCATTCAAATTATTATTCTCGAATATTTTTTTTCTTATCAAATCAGGGTCGACAGAAGCATTCTTTGGAGTTTCTTCAATACCAGAATGAACTTTATTATTGTACTCTTCTACAATTCCTGGTAATATCTTCAACCATTTCTGATTTCTTTGCTCAGTAAATTTCTTGAATAATTTATTTTTTAACGTCCGATTGAATCTTTCTATCACTACAGCTTTTCCTGCGTTTTCAGTTGAATAAACAGTTTCAAATAGTGGCTGAACGTTTCTGTTATAAAATTCCGACCCTTTATCAACAAACAATTTCCTTGGCTTTCTATTACTTTCTTTAAAGATTTCTTCAAACGCATATTTAACTGATAGACCACTTTTATTTTTTAAAGGCTTTACCCAAGCATATCGTGTATATAAATCTATAACGGTCAATGCGTATTTGTAGTCCCTTTCATTCGGCATATGAATAAGATCAGCACTCCAAATATCATCTTTATTAAATACTTTTACTTTCAATAAATATTTAGGCCTTCTGTATTCTTTATGAATTTCAGACGCATAGCGGCTTGGGTCATTCGTCATTTCGGACGCGTAGGTTCGAACGTTGCTCTCAGAGTTATTAGTTCGAGCGTTGCTCTCAGACAGCTTTGCTGTCGTTTCATTTAAACCCTGACCGAATAATATTTTAGCTTGTAAAGCTTTCTTAACAAACATTCTTTCAATTTTTTCTCTAAATGTAGGATTTTGAATACTATCTAATTCTTGAATCATCTTCTTATCAGCTGCATGTCGAGAACTTAGATCATGATTTCGATAAGCTAAATCATGCCTGTAAGCTGCGGCATCTACTCTATTTATTGGTTCTTCACCTGGTTTCGGATTATTATTCTCATCTAGTCTTATATCTAATCGAGTTCCTGGACCAGTATATGAATGACCAGGAAGATGTTTTTCTTTCGAATATTTACTCCAAATAAATCCAGGAAAGTTTTCTAATGTTTTTTGTATATCACCACCGAAGTGGTATGGAACTTTGTTCTTGTCACCTCCAATATCCTGACAATGTGAGTTTTTATTTTTGTTTAATAGATAATTCAATAAATCTAAATTAGAAATTTTTAATTTAATTAAATTTTCGGAATTTGTGGAATTCATTTTAAAAGATAAAATAAATGTTTTACCTTATGGACCAAAGGTCCTGAGGTTATTACCGAATCATACTAGGACTTAGATATATTCCAGAACCATCTTTAGTTTCTTTAATTTCAATTAAATCATCAACATTGTGGAGAATATTTTTAAGAACTCGTTTTCCTTCATCAACTAATTTTAATTTACTAATAAAATTATCTACTACTCCTTCACCCCTAGCAACTTTCTCTAACTCTCTATTATGTCGTTTTTTTTCTTCTAATGCTGCTTTCTCTGATTTATTTTTATTTACTGCTTGGACAATACCAGCTGTCCCACCTGCAACACTTCCTGCTGCAGCTATGCCTCCTATTATTAGTGGAATTAATGGGAGAATCCCGCCATTCTTTTCTTCTTGTAATTGAATATTCTCTATCATTGGTTTACTTATGTAATACTTTTTTTTATTAATAGTAATAGTTTTAGGGGTATTTTTGTCAACAATATTACGTAATTTTAATTCAACAGTTTTATTATTAATATTACTTTTCGCTGGCGACATTTTTAATAAAAAAATTTTAAGTTATCAAAAATTTAAATCTATTCTAGTTATGAAAAAATTTCAAGTTACCAAAAAATATTAAGTTACCAAAAAATTTTAATCTATTCTAGTTATTAAAAAATTTCAAGTTACTAAAAAATTTTAAGTTACCAAAAAATTTTAATCTATTCTAGTTATGAAAAATTTTAAGTTAAGAATTTTTAATCTATTCTAGTTATGAAAAAATTTTAATTAACTTATCAGAGCGAAGCTCCTCTGGCTTTAGCCTATCCTTACCATCTTTCCATTAAGAATTTCAATAGAATATTTTACATCTTCTAGCAATAAACCATAAGCCATCAATGAAGTTGTGGAATCTTTCTTTTCAATATTAATTGTTACATCACAACCATTTTTAATAATATCTTCAGATTGTGCACTTAAATCGAAACAGAAAATTGGATATAAATGTCTCCAATCTCCAGGAGTTAATTGTGGTTCAACTCCAAATTCTGTACAAAGATTTCGATAACAATCATATCCTTCCATAAATTGATTATTGGTATCATCGAATCTTAATGGATCAATTGGGTATCGGGTTTGATTTAATGAAACTTGTAAACTTCGAATTGTATTAATATGAAAAATATTGTTGTTCTTATCAAAACTTGGAGAATTATTTCTTTGAAATGTTAGTAATAAATATCTTGGAGTATTCGCAGTTCTAGTAAAATGCCAGTTAAATCTTTGTTCGGAAAAAGTTACTGAACTAGCAGTACGCTTTAGAAAATTTACTGGAATTGGTTTGTTAGTATTTAATCTTTTTGCAATAGCTGTTTCAACCTCTAAACTAGGAGTAATATGCTTAATCCACCATTCAAGTCTATCAATTTTTAAATATGCTTTTTTCCCAGTCTTACCAAAAAAGATTAATTCATTATTTGCTGTACGATGAATTATTAATTTAAATTTTAATTGATATGATATTTTGTCATAATCTAAATATCCGAATAATGGAGACAATGACCAATTAACTGTCTGTTTACTTTTCTTGTTAAATTCACGTCTTTCTTTATATGCTTCATTATTTGTTTTATTTAAATGTTTTGCAATAGTTTCTACATCTTTCGCAATTCCTGCGGCATCTGTTCCAGCGTGAGTTAAATCATCAACAATTATACCATCATTAGTATCAGGAAACCAACCTTCGATTTCATACTTTTTATTATTTTCACCAATTGTTATAAATCTAAGCATTGTATCAATTACACCTGGAGAATCAATTATTGTTTCTATATTTTGAGTTGCAACATCTAAACGCATTGTGTAAATAATCTTGGAAAAAAATTATTCTCTAATGCAATATTATCGGTTTCTGGTAATGGTGTTGTAAAATTAGCATCACTATATAAAGAATATTCACAATGTAAAAACGAATCAGGTAAATATATATAACTCTGCTGATTATCAACTTCAAAAATTAAATCACCTCCAGTATTTACTCTACTGGAAGATCCGGGATTCATAGCAATTCTTATATAGTCATTCTTTTTTTGATTATTACTGACGAACGGAGGATCGTCTAATCTAAATTTATTTTCGATAAGCGAAGACATTTTTATAAAAAATAATTTGACTTTTTGTTTTTCTCACAGACAGAAAAAAATTTTACTAAAAAAATTACTAAAAAATTTTACTAAAATATAATTTTAGAATTTTGCTAGACCAGCTCCGCTACAGCTTTGCTGGTTAAACCGAAGGTTGCTGCTCACGCCATTACCTCTTATTTCTTCAATTGTTTTTTCATTATGTTTACTATCAGACGGAGCTCCGCTCCTCAAGGTTTCCCCAACAGCAATGTTAGCAATTTTGTTCTTTGTTTCATCTGAAAGTTTTTTTAATTTTTTTAGTTCTTCGGAATCATTCCTAAGTTTACGAATAGCTTCTAGTTGTTTTAATTCGTTTTGAGACTTGACAGCATTTGATATTGCACTAGCTGTACTACCTATAGCAGCTGCTCCTTTTGCAGCAGATGTAATCAAATCTTTATTATT